>CAVMGF010000003.1:1800000-2236947 GCA_963680875.1 Bathymodiolus brooksi
TGAACCCCACTAAAAATCTGATAGAACTTAAACTTTACATCAACCCCACTAATATATGATAGAACCTAAACTTTACATGAACCCCACTAAAAACCTGATAGACCCTAAACTTTACATGAATCGCACTAATAACCTGATAGAACCTCAACTTTACATGAACCCCAATAAAAACCTGATAGAACCTAAACTTTACATGAACCCCACTAAAAACCTGATAGAACTTAAACTTTACATGAACCCCACTAAAAGCCTGATACAACTTAAACTTTACATGAACCCCACTAAAAACCTGATAGAACTTAAACTTTACATCAACCCCACTACAATATGATAGAACCTAAACTTTAAATGAATCTCACTAAAAACCTGATAGAACTTAAACTTTACATAATCCCCACTAAAAGCCTGATACAACTTAAACTTTACATGAACCCCACTAAAAACCTGATAGAGCTTAAACTTTACATGAACCCCACTAAAAACCTGATAGAAGCTAAACTTTACATGAACTCCACTAAAAACCTGACAGAACCTAAACTTAATATGAACCCCACTAAATACCCGATAGATCCTAATCTTTACATAATCCCCACTAAAAGCCTGATAGAACCTAAACTTAACATGAACCCCACTAAAAACCTGATAGATCCTAAACTTTACATCATCCCCACTAAAAGCCTGATACAACTTAAACTTTACATGAACCCCACTAAAAACCTGATATAACTTAAACTTTACATCAACCCCACTAAAATATGATAGAACCTAAACTTTAAATGAATCTCACTAAAAACCTGATAGAACTTAAACTTTACATAATCCCCACTAAAAGCCTGATACAACTTAAACTTTACATGAACCCCACTAAAAACCTGATAGAACTTAAACTTTACATCAACCCCACTAATATATGATAGAACCTAAACTTTACATGAACCCCACTAAAAACCTGATAGACCCTAAACTTTACATGAATCGCACTAATAACCTGATAGAACCTCAACTTTACATGAACCCCAATAAAAACCTGATAGAACCTAAACTTTACATGAACCCCACTAAAAATCTGATAGAACTTAAACTTTACATCAACCCCACTAATATATGATAGAACCTAAACTTTACATGAACCCCACTAAAAACCTGATAGACCCTAAACTTTACATGAATCGCACTAATAACCTGATAGAACCTCAACTTTACATGAACCCCAATAAAAACCTGATAGAACCTAAACTTTACATGAACCCCACTAAAAACCTGATAGAACTTAAACTTTACATGAACCCCACTAAAAGCCTGATACAACTTAAACTTTACATGAACCCCACTAAAAACCTGATAGAACTTAAACTTTACATCAACCCCACTACAATATGATAGAACCTAAACTTTAAATGAATCTCACTAAAAACCTGATAGAACTTAAACTTTACATAATCCCCACTAAAAGCCTGATACAACTTAAACTTTACATGAACCCCACTAAAAACCTGATAGAGCTTAAACTTTACATGAACCCCACTAAAAACCTGATAGAAGCTAAACTTTACATGAACTCCACTAAAAACCTGACAGAACCTAAACTTAATATGAACCCCACTAAATACCCGATAGATCCTAATCTTTACATAATCCCCACTAAAAGCCTGATAGAACCTAAACTTAACATGAACCCCACTAAAAACCTGATAGATCCTAAACTTTACATCATCCCCACTAAAAGCCTGATACAACTTAAACTTTACATGAACCCCACTAAAAACCTGATATAACTTAAACTTTACATCAACCCCACTAAAATATGATAGAACCTAAACTTTAAATGAATCTCACTAAAAACCTGATAGAACTTAAACTTTACATAATCCCCACTAAAAGCCTGATACAACTTAAACTTTACATGAACCCCACTAAAAACCTGATAGAACTTAAACTTTACATCAACCCCACTAATATATGATAGAACCTAAACTTTACATGAACCCCACTAAAAACCTGATAGACCCTAAACTTTACATGAATCGCACTAATAACCTGATAGAACCTCAACTTTACATGAACCCCAATAAAAACCTGATAGAACCTAAACTTTACATGAACCCCACTAAAAACCTGATAGAACTTAAACTTTACATCAACCCCACTAATATATGATAGAACCTAAACTTTACATGAACCCCACTAAAAACCTGATAGACCCTAAACTTTACATGAATCGCACTAATAACCTGATAGAACCTCAACTTTACATGAACCCCAATAAAAACCTGATAGAACCTAAACTTTACATGAACCCCACTAAAAACCTGATAGAACTTAAACTTTACATGAACCCCACTAAAAACCTGATAGAAGCTAAACTTTACATGAACCCCACTAAAAACCTGATAGAAACTAAACTTTACATGAACCCCACTACAATATGATAGAACCTAAACTTTAAATGAATCTCACTAAAAACCTGATAGAACTTAAACTTTACATAATCCCCACTAAAAGCCTGATACAACTTAAACTTTACATGAACCCCACTAAAAACCTGATAGAACTTAAACTTTACATCAACCCCACTACAATATGATAGAACCTAAACTTTAAATGAATCTCACTAAAAACCTGATAGAACTTAAACTTTACATAATCCCCACTAAAAGCCTGATACAACTTAAACATTACATGAACCCCACTAAAAACCTGATAGAACTTAAACTTTACATCAACCCCACTAAAAACCTGATAGATGCTAAACTTTACATGAACTCCACTAAAAACCTGATAGAACCTAAACTTAATATGAACCCCACTAAAAACCCGATAGATCCTAATCTTTACATAATCCCCACTAAAAGCCTGATAGAACCTAAACTTTACATGAACCCCACTAAAAACCTGATAGAACTTAAACTTTACAACAACCCCACTAAAATATGATAGAACCTAAACTTTAAATGAATCTCACTAAAAACCTGATAGAACTTAAACTTTACATGAACCCCACTAAAAACATGATAGATGCTAAACTTTACATGAACCCCACTAAAAACCTGATAGAAGCTAAACTTTACATGAACCCCACTAAAAACCTGATAAAACTTAAACTTTACATGGACCCCACTAAAAACCTGATAGAAGCTAAACTTTACATGAACTCCACTAAAAACCTGATAGAACCTAAACTTAATATGAACCCCACTAAAAACCCGATAGATCCTAATCTTTACATAATCCCCACCAAAAGCCTGATACAACTTAAACTTTACATGAACCCCACTAAAAACCTGATAGAACTTAAACTTTACATGAACCCCACTAAAAACCTGATAGAAGCTAAACTTTACATGAACTCCACTAAAAACCTGACAGAACCTAAACTTAATATGAACCCCACTAAATACCCGATAGATCCTAATCTTTACATAATCCCCACTAAAAGCCTGATAGAACCTAAACTTAACATGAACCCCACTAAAAACCTGATAGATCCTAAACTTTACATCATCCCCACTAAAAGCCTGATACAACTTAAACTTTACATGAACCCCACTAAAAACCTGATATAACTTAAACTTTACATCAACCCCACTAAAATATGATAGAACCTAAACTTTAAATGAATCTCACTAAAAACCTGATAGAACTTAAACTTTACATAATCCCCACTAAAAGCCTGATACAACTTAAACTTTACATGAACCCCACTAAAAACCTGATAGAACTTAAACTTTACATCAACCCCACTAATATATGATAGAACCTAAACTTTACATGAACCCCACTAAAAACCTGATAGACCCTAAACTTTACATGAATCGCACTAATAACCTGATAGAACCTCAACTTTACATGAACCCCAATAAAAACCTGATAGAACTTAAACTTTACATGAACCCCACAACAAACCTGATAGAAGCTAAACTTTACATGAACTCAACTAAAACCTGATAGAACCTAAACTTAATATGAACCCCACTAAAAACCCGATAGATCCTAATCTTTACATAATCCCCACTAAAAACCTGATAGAACCTAAACTTAACATGAACCCCACTAAAAACCTGATAGAACTTAAACTTTACATGAACCCCACTAAAAACCTGATAGAAGCTAAACTTTACATGAACCCCACTAAAAACCTGATAGAAGCTAAACTTTACATGAACCCCACTAAAAACCTGATAGAAGCTAAACTTTACATGAACTCCACTAAAAACCTGATAGAAACTAAACTTAATATGAACCCCACTAAAAACCCGATAGATCCTAATCTTTACATAATCCCCACCAAAAGCCTGATACAACTTAAACTTTACATGAACCCCACTAAAAACCTGATAGAACTTATACTTTACATGAACCCCACTAAAAACCTGATAGAAGCTAAACTTTACATGAACTCCACTAAAACCCTGATAGAACCTAAACTTAATATGAACCCCACTAAAAACCCGATAGATCCTAATCTTTACATAATCCCCACTAAAAGCCTGATAGAACCTAAACTTAACATGAAACCCACTAAAAACCTGACAGATCCTAAACTTTACATCATCGCACTAAAAGCCTGATACAACTTAAACTTTACATGAACCCCACTAAAAACCTGATAGAACTTAAACTTTACATCAACCCCACTACAATATGATAGAACCTAAACTTTAAATGAATCTCACTAAAAACCTGATAGAACTTAAACTTTACATAATCCCCACTAAAAGCCTGATACAACTTAAACTTTACATGAACCCCACTAAAAACCTGATAGAACTTAAACTTTACATCAACCCCACTACAATATGATAGAACCTAAACTTTAAATGAATCTCACTAAAAACCTGATAGAACTTAAACTTTACATAATCCCCACTAAAAGCCTGATACAACTTAAACTTTACATGAACCCCACTAAAAACCTGATAGAACTTAAACTTTACATCAACCCCACTAAAAACCTGATAGATGCTAAACTTTACATGAACTCCACTAAAAACCTGATAGAACCTAAACTTTACATGAACAGCACTAATAACCTGATAGAACCTAAACTTTACATGAACCCCACTAAAAGCCTGATACAACTTAAACTTTACATGAACCCCACTAAAAACCTGATAGAACTTAAACTTTACATGAACCCCACTAAAAACCTGATAGAAGCTAAACTTTACATGAACTCCACTAAAAACCTGACAGAACCTAAACTTAATATGAACCCCACTAAATACCCGATAGATCCTAATCTTTACATAATCCCCACTAAAAGCCTGATAGAACCTAAACTTAACATGAACCCCACTAAAAACCTGATAGATCCTAAACTTTACATCATCCCCACTAAAAGCCTGATACAACTTAAACTTTACATGAACCCCACTAAAAACCTGATATAACTTAAACTTTACATCAACCCCACTAAAATATGATAGAACCTAAACGTTAAATGAATCTCACTAAAAACCTGATAGAACTTAAACTTTACATAATCCCCACTAAAAGCCTGATACAACTTAAACTTTACATGAACCCCACTAAAAACCTGATAGAACTTAAACTTTACATCAACCCCACTAAAATATGATAGAACCTAAACTTTACATGAACCCCACTAAAAACCTGATAGACCCTAAACTTTACATGAATCGCACTAATAACCTGATAGAACCTCAACTTTACATGAACCCCAATAAAAACCTGATAGAACCTAAACTTTACATGAACCCCACTAAAAACCTGATAGAACTTAAACTTTACACGAACCCCACTAAAAACCTGATAGAAGCTAAACTTTACATGAACCCCACTAAAAACCTGATAGAAACTAAACTTTACATGAACCCCACTACAATATGATAGAACCTAAACTTTAAATGAATCTCACTAAAAACCTGATAGAACTTAAACTTTACATAATCCCCACTAAAAGCCTGATACAACTTAAACTTTACATGAACCCCACTAAAAACCTGATAGAACCTAAACTTTAAATGAATCTCACTAAAAACCTGATAGAACTTAAACTTTACATAATCCCCACTAAAAGCCTGATACAACTTAAACTTTACATGAACCCCACTAAAAACCTGATAGAACTTAAACTTTACATCAACCCCACTAAAAACCTGATAGATGCTAAACTTTACATGAACTCCACTAAAAACCTGATAGAACCTAAACTTAATATGAACCCCACTAAAAACCCGATAGATCCTAATCTTTACATAATCCCTACTAAAAGCCCGATAGAACCTAAACTTAACATGAACCCCACTAAAAACCCGATAGATCCTAAACTTTACATAATCCCCACTAAAAGCCTGATACAACTTAAATTTTACATGAACCCCACTAAAAACCTGATAGAACTTAAACTTTACATCAACCCCACTAAAAACCTGATAGATGCTAAACTTTACATGAACTCCACTAAAAACCTGATAGAACCTAAACTTAATATGAACCCCACTAAAAACCCGATAGATCCTAATCTTTACATAATCCCCACTAAAAGCTTGATAGAACCTAAACTTAACATGAACCCCACTAAAAACCTGATAGATCCTAAACTTTACATAATGCCCACTAAAAGCCTGATACAACTTAAACTTTACATGAACCCCACTAAAAACCTGATAGAAGCTAAACTTTACATGAACTCCACTAAAAACCTGATAGAAACTAAACTTAATATGAACCCCACTAAAAACCCGATAGATCCTAATCTTTACATAATCCCCACCAAAAGCCTGATACAACTTAAACTTTACATGAACCCCACTAAAAACCTGATAGAACTTATACTTTACATGAACCCCACTAAAAACCTGATAGAAGCTAAACTTTACATGAACTCCACTAAAACCCTGATAGAACCTAAACTTAATATGAACCCCACTAAAAACCCGATAGATCCTAATCTTTACATAATCCCCACTAAAAGCCTGATAGAACCTAAACTTAACATGAAACCCACTAAAAACCTGACAGATCCTAAACTTTACATCATCGCACTAAAAGCCTGATACAACTTAAACTTTACATGAACCCCACTAAAAACCTGATAGAACTTAAACTTTACATCAACCCCACTACAATATGATAGAACCTAAACTTTAAATGAATCTCACTAAAAACCTGATAGAACTTAAACTTTACATAATCCCCACTAAAAGCCTGATACAACTTAAACTTTACATGAACCCCACTAAAAACCTGATAGAACTTAAACTTTACATCAACCCCACTACAATATGATAGAACCTAAACTTTAAATGAATCTCACTAAAAACCTGATAGAACTTAAACTTTACATAATCCCCACTAAAAGCCTGATACAACTTAAACTTTACATGAACCCCACTAAAAACCTGATAGAACTTAAACTTTACATCAACCCCACTAAAAACCTGATAGATGCTAAACTTTACATGAACTCCACTAAAAACCTGATAGAACCTAAACTTTACATGAACAGCACTAATAACCTGATAGAACCTAAACTTTACATGAACCCCACTAAAAGCCTGATACAACTTAAACTTTACATGAACCCCACTAAAAACCTGATAGAACTTAAACTTTACATGAACCCCACTAAAAACCTGATAGAAGCTAAACTTTACATGAACTCCACTAAAAACCTGACAGAACCTAAACTTAATATGAACCCCACTAAATACCCGATAGATCCTAATCTTTACATAATCCCCACTAAAAGCCTGATAGAACCTAAACTTAACATGAACCCCACTAAAAACCTGATAGATCCTAAACTTTACATCATCCCCACTAAAAGCCTGATACAACTTAAACTTTACATGAACCCCACTAAAAACCTGATATAACTTAAACTTTACATCAACCCCACTAAAATATGATAGAACCTAAACGTTAAATGAATCTCACTAAAAACCTGATAGAACTTAAACTTTACATAATCCCCACTAAAAGCCTGATACAACTTAAACTTTACATGAACCCCACTAAAAACCTGATAGAACTTAAACTTTACATCAACCCCACTAAAATATGATAGAACCTAAACTTTACATGAACCCCACTAAAAACCTGATAGACCCTAAACTTTACATGAATCGCACTAATAACCTGATAGAACCTCAACTTTACATGAACCCCAATAAAAACCTGATAGAACCTAAACTTTACATGAACCCCACTAAAAACCTGATAGAACTTAAACTTTACACGAACCCCACTAAAAACCTGATAGAAGCTAAACTTTACATGAACCCCACTAAAAACCTGATAGAAACTAAACTTTACATGAACCCCACTACAATATGATAGAACCTAAACTTTAAATGAATCTCACTAAAAACCTGATAGAACTTAAACTTTACATAATCCCCACTAAAAGCCTGATACAACTTAAACTTTACATGAACCCCACTAAAAACCTGATAGAACCTAAACTTTAAATGAATCTCACTAAAAACCTGATAGAACTTAAACTTTACATAATCCCCACTAAAAGCCTGATACAACTTAAACTTTACATGAACCCCACTAAAAACCTGATAGAACTTAAACTTTACATCAACCCCACTAAAAACCTGATAGATGCTAAACTTTACATGAACTCCACTAAAAACCTGATAGAACCTAAACTTAATATGAACCCCACTAAAAACCCGATAGATCCTAATCTTTACATAATCCCTACTAAAAGCCCGATAGAACCTAAACTTAACATGAACCCCACTAAAAACCCGATAGATCCTAAACTTTACATAATCCCCACTAAAAGCCTGATACAACTTAAATTTTACATGAACCCCACTAAAAACCTGATAGAACTTAAACTTTACATCAACCCCACTAAAAACCTGATAGATGCTAAACTTTACATGAACTCCACTAAAAACCTGATAGAACCTAAACTTAATATGAACCCCACTAAAAACCCGATAGATCCTAATCTTTACATAATCCCCACTAAAAGCTTGATAGAACCTAAACTTAACATGAACCCCACTAAAAACCTGATAGATCCTAAACTTTACATAATGCCCACTAAAAGCCTGATACAACTTAAACTTTACATGAACCCCACTAAAAACCTGATAGAACTTAAACTTTACATGAACCCCACAAAAAACCTGATAGAAGCTAAACTTTACATGAACTCAACTAAAACCTGATAGAACCTAAACTTAATATGAACCCCACTAAAAACCCGATAGATCCTAATCTTTACATAATCCCCACTAAAAGCCTGATAGATCCTAAACTTTACATAATCCCCACTAAAAGCCTGATACAACTTAAACTTTACATGAACCCCACTAAAAACCTGATAGAACTTAAACTTTACATGAACCCCACTAAAAATCTGATAGAAGCTAAACTTTACATGAACCCCACTAAAAACCTGATAGAACCTAAACTTAATATGAACCCCACTAAAAACCCGATAGATCCTAATCTTTACATAATCCCCACTAAAAACCTGATAGAACCTAAACTTAACATGAACCCCACTAAAAACCTGATAGAACTTAAACTTTACATGAACCCCACTAAAAACCTGATAGAAGCTAAACTTTACATGAACCCCACTAAAAACCTGATAGAAGCTAAACTTTACATGAACCCCACTAAAAACCTGATAGAAGCTAAACTTTACATGAACTCCACTAAAAACCTGATAGAAACTAAACTTAATATGAACCCCACTAAAAACCCGATAGATCCTAATCTTTACATAATCCCCACCAAAAGCCTGATACAACTTAAACTTTACATGAACCCCACTAAAAACCTGATAGAACTTATACTTTACATGAACCCCACTAAAAACCTGATAGAAGCTAAACTTTACATGAACTCCACTAAAACCCTGATAGAACCTAAACTTAATATGAACCCCACTAAAAACCCGATAGATCCTAATCTTTACATAATCCCCACTAAAAGCCTGATAGAACCTAAACTTAACATGAAACCCACTAAAAACCTGACAGATCCTAAACTTTACATCATCGCACTAAAAGCCTGATACAACTTAAACTTTACATGAACCCCACTAAAAACCTGATAGAACTTAAACTTTACATCAACCCCACTACAATATGATAGAACCTAAACTTTAAATGAATCTCACTAAAAACCTGATAGAACTTAAACTTTACATAATCCCCACTAAAAGCCTGATACAACTTAAACTTTGCATGAACCCCACTAAAAACCTGATAGAACTTAAACTTTACATCAACCCCACTACAATATGATAGAACCTAAACTTTAAATGAATCTCACTAAAAACCTGATAGAACTTAAACTTTACATAATCCCCACTAAAAGCCTGATACAACTTAAACTTTACATGAACCCCACTAAAAACCTGATAGAACTTAAACTTTACATCAACCCCACTAAAAACCTGATAGATGCTAAACTTTACATGAACTCCACTAAAAACCTGATAGAACCTAAACTTTACATGAACAGCACTAATAACCTGATAGAACCTAAACTTTACATGAACCCCACTAAAAGCCTGATACAACTTAAACTTTACATGAACCCCACTAAAAACCTGATAGAACTTAAACTTTACATGAACCCCACTAAAAACCTGATAGAAGCTAAACTTTACATGAACTCCACTAAAAACCTGACAGAACCTAAACTTAATATGAACCCCACTAAATACCCGATAGATCCTAATCTTTACATAATCCCCACTAAAAGCCTGATAGAACCTAAACTTAACATGAACCCCACTAAAAACCTGATAGATCCTAAACTTTACATCATCCCCACTAAAAGCCTGATACAACTTAAACTTTACATGAACCCCACTAAAAACCTGATATAACTTAAACTTTACATCAACCCCACTAAAATATGATAGAACCTAAACGTTAAATGAATCTCACTAAAAACCTGATAGAACTTAAACTTTACATAATCCCCACTAAAAGCCTGATACAACTTAAACTTTACATGAACCCCACTAAAAACCTGATAGAACTTAAACTTTACATCAACCCCACTAAAATATGATAGAACCTAAACTTTACATGAACCCCACTAAAAACCTGATAGACCCTAAACTTTACATGAATCGCACTAATAACCTGATAGAACCTCAACTTTACATGAACCCCAATAAAAACCTGATAGAACCTAAACTTTACATGAACCCCACTAAAAACCTGATAGAACTTAAACTTTACACGAACCCCACTAAAAACCTGATAGAAGCTAAACTTTACATGAACCCCACTAAAAACCTGATAGAAACTAAACTTTACATGAACCCCACTACAATATGATAGAACCTAAACTTTAAATGAATCTCACTAAAAACCTGATAGAACTTAAACTTTACATAATCCCCACTAAAAGCCTGATACAACTTAAACTTTACATGAACCCCACTAAAAACCTGATAGAACCTAAACTTTAAATGAATCTCACTAAAAACCTGATAGAACTTAAACTTTACATAATCCCCACTAAAAGCCTGATACAACTTAAACTTTACATGAACCCCACTAAAAACCTGATAGAACTTAAACTTTACATCAACCCCACTAAAAACCTGATAGATGCTAAACTTTACATGAACTCCACTAAAAACCTGATAGAACCTAAACTTAATATGAACCCCACTAAAAACCCGATAGATCCTAATCTTTACATAATCCCTACTAAAAGCCCGATAGAACCTAAACTTAACATGAACCCCACTAAAAACCCGATAGATCCTAAACTTTACATAATCCCCACTAAAAGCCTGATACAACTTAAATTTTACATGAACCCCACTAAAAACCTGATAGAACTTAAACTTTACATCAACCCCACTAAAAACCTGATAGATGCTAAACTTTACATGAACTCCACTAAAAACCTGATAGAACCTAAACTTAATATGAACCCCACTAAAAACCCGATAGATCCTAATCTTTACATAATCCCCACTAAAAGCTTGATAGAACCTAAACTTAACATGAACCCCACTAAAAACCTGATAGATCCTAAACTTTACATAATGCCCACTAAAAGCCTGATACAACTTAAACTTTACATGAACCCCACTAAAAACCTGATAGAACTTAAACTTTACATGAACCCCACAAAAAACCTGATAGAAGCTAAACTTTACATGAACTCAACTAAAACCTGATAGAACCTAAACTTAATATGAACCCCACTAAAAACCCGATAGATCCTAATCTTTACATAATCCCCACTAAAAGCCTGATAGATCCTAAACTTTACATAATCCCCACTAAAAGCCTGATACAACTTAAACTTTACATGAACCCCACTAAAAACCTGATAGAACTTAAACTTTACATGAACCCCACTAAAAATCTGATAGAAGCTAAACTTTACATGAACCCCACTAAAAACCTGATAGAACCTAAACTTAATATGAACCCCACTAAAAACCCGATAGATCCTAATCTTTACATAATCCCCACTAAAAACCTGATAGAACCTAAACTTAACATGAACCCCACTAAAAACCTGATAGAACTTAAACTTTACATGAACCCCACTAAAAACCTGATAGAAGCTAAACTTTACATGAACCCCACTAAAAACCTGATAGAAGCTAAACTTTACATGAACCCCACTAAAAACCTGATAGAAGCTAAACTTTACATGAACTCCACTAAAAACCTGATAGAAACTAAACTTAATATGAACCCCACTAAAAACCCGATAGATCCTAATCTTTACATAATCCCCACCAAAAGCCTGATACAACTTAAACTTTACATGAACCCCACTAAAAACCTGATAGAACTTATACTTTACATGAACCCCACTAAAAACCTGATAGAAGCTAAACTTTACATGAACTCCACTAAAACCCTGATAGAACCTAAGCTTAATATGAACCCCACTAAAAACCCGATAGATCCTAATCTTTACATAATCCCCACTAAAAGCCTGATAGAACCTAAACTTAACATGAAACCCACTAAAAACCTGACAGATCCTAAACTTTACATCATCGCACTAAAAGCCTGATACAACTTAAACTTTACATGAACCCCACTAAAAACCTGATAGAACTTAAACTTTACATCAACCCCACTACAATATGATAGAACCTAAACTTTAAATGAATCTCACTAAAAACCTGATAGAACTTAAACTTTACATAATCCCCACTAAAAGCCTGATACAACTTAAACTTTACATGAACCCCACTAAAAACCTGATAGAACTTAAACTTTACATCAACCCCACTACAATATGATAGAACCTAAACTTTAAATGAATCTCACTAAAAACCTGATAGAACTTAAACTTTACATAATCCCCACTAAAAGCCTGATACAACTTAAACTTTACATGAACCCCACTAAAAACCTGATAGAACTTAAACTTTACATCAACCCCACTAAAAACCTGATAGATGCTAAACTTTACATGAACTCCACTAAAAACCTGATAGAACCTAAACTTTACATGAACAGCACTAATAACCTGATAGAACCTAAACTTTACATGAACCCCACTAAAAGCCTGATACAACTTAAACTTTACATGAACCCCACTAAAAACCTGATAGAACTTAAACTTTACATGAACCCCACTAAAAACCTGATAGAAGCTAAACTTTACATGAACTCCACTAAAAACCTGACAGAACCTAAACTTAATATGAACCCCACTAAATACCCGATAGATCCTAATCTTTACATAATCCCCACTAAAAGCCTGATAGAACCTAAACTTAACATGAACCCCACTAAAAACCTGATAGATCCTAAACTTTACATCATCCCCACTAAAAGCCTGATACAACTTAAACTTTACATGAACCCCACTAAAAACCTGATATAACTTAAACTTTACATCAACCCCACTAAAATATGATAGAACCAAAACGTTAAATGAATCTCACTAAAAACCTGATAGAACTTAAACTTTACATAATCCCCACTAAAAGCCTGATACAACTTAAACTTTACATGAACCCCACTAAAAACCTGATAGAACTTAAACTTTACATCAACCCCACTAAAATATGATAGAACCTAAACTTTACATGAACCCCACTAAAAACCTGATAGACCCTAAACTTTACATGAATCGCACTAATAACCTGATAGAACCTCAACTTTACATGAACCCCAATAAAAACCTGATAGAACCTAAACTTTACATGAACCCCACTAAAAACCTGATAGAACTTAAACTTTACACGAACCCCACTAAAAACCTGATAGAAGCTAAACTTTACATGAACCCCACTAAAAACCTGATAGAAACTAAACTTTACATGAACCCCACTACAATATGATAGAACCTAAACTTTAAATGAATCTCACTAAAAACCTGATAGAACTTAAACTTTACATAATCCCCACTAAAAGCCTGATACAACTTAAACTTTACATGAACCCCACTAAAAACCTGATAGAACTTAAACTTTACATCAACCCCACTACAATATGATAGAACCTAAACTTTAAATGAATCTCACTAAAAACCTGATAGAACTTAAACTTTACATAATCCCCACTAAAAGCCTGATACAACTTAAACTTTACATGAACCCCACTAAAAACCTGATAGAACTTAAACTTTACATCAACCCCACTAAAAACCTGATAGATGCTAAACTTTACATGAACTCCACTAAAAACCTGATAGAACCTAAACTTAATATGAACCCCACTAAAAACCCGATAGATCCTAATCTTTACATAATCCGTACTAAAAGCCCGATAGAACCTAAACTTAACATGAACCCCACTAAAAACCCGATAGATCCTAAACTTTACATAATCCCCACTAAAAGCCTGATACAACTTAAATTTTACATGAACCCCACTAAAAACCTGATAGAACTTAAACTTTACATCAACCCCACTAAAATATGATAGAAGCTAAACTTTACATCAACCCCACTAAAAACCTGATAGAAGCTAAACTTTACATGAACCCCACTAAAAACCTGATAGAACTTAAACTTTACATGAACCCCACTAAAAACCTGATAGATGCTAAACTTTACATGAACTCCACTAAAAACCTGATAGAACCTAAACTTAATATGAACCCCACTAAAAACTCGATAGATCCTAATCTTTACATAATCCCCACTAAAAGCCTGATAGAACCTAAACTTTACATGAACCCCACTAAAAACCTGATAGAACTTAAACTTTACATCAACCCCACTAAAATATGATAGAACCTAAACTTTAAATGAATCTCACTAAAAACCTGATAGAACCTAAAATTTACATGAACAGCACTAATAACCTGATAGAACCTCAACTTTACATGAACCCCAATCAAAACCTGATAGAACCTAAACTTTACATGAACCCAACTAAAAGCCTGATACAACTTAAACTTTACATGAACCCCACTAAAAACCTGATAGAACTTAAACTTTACATGAACCCCACTAAAAACCTGATAGAAGCTAAACTTTACATGAACTCCACTAAAAACCTGACAGAACCTAAACTTAATATGAACCCCACTAAATACCCGATAGATCCTAATCTTTACATAATCCCCACTAAAAGCCTGATAGAACCTAAACTTAACATGAACCCCACTAAAAACCTGATAGATCCTAAACTTTACATCATCCCCACTAAAAGCCTGATACAACTTAAACTTTACATGAACCCCACTAAAAACCTGATAGAACTTAAACTTTACATCAACCCCACTAAAATATGATAGAACCTAAACTTTAAATGAATCTCACTAAAAACCTGATAGAACTTAAACTTTACATAATCCCCACTAAAAGCCAGATACAACTTAAAGTTTACATGAACCCCACTAAAAACCTGATAGAACTTAAACTTTACATCAACCCCACTAAAATATGATAGAACCTAAACTTTACATGAACCCCACTAAAAACCTGATAGACCCTAAACTTTACATGAATCGCACTAATAACCTGATAGAACCTCAACTTTACATGAACCCCAATAAAAACCTGATAGAACCTAAACTTTACATGAACCCCACTAAAAACCTGATAGAACTTAAACTTTACATGAACCCCACTAAAAACCTGATAGAAGCTAAACTTTACATGAACCCCACTAAAAACCTGATAGAAGCTAAACTTTACATGAACCCCACTAAAAACCTGATAGAACTTAAACTTTACATGAACCCCACTAAAAACCGGAAAGATGCTAAACTTTACATGAACTCCACTAAAAACCTGATAGAACCTAAACTTAATATGAACCCCACTAAAAACCCGATAGATCCTAATCTTTACATAATCCCCACTAAAAGCCTGATAGAACCTAAACTTTACATGAACCCCACTAAAAACCTGATAGAACTTAAACTTTACAACAACCCCACTAAAATATGATAGAACCTAAACTTTAAATGAATCTCACTAAAAACCTGATAGAACTTAAACTTTACATGAACCCCACTAAAAACCTGATAGATGCTAAACTTTACATGAACCCCACTAAAAACCTGATAGAAGCTAAACTTTACATGAACCCCACTAAAAACCTGATAAAACTTAAACTTTACATGAACCCCACTAAAAACCTGATAGAAGCTAAACTTTACATGAACTCCACTAAAAACCTGATAGAACCTAAACTTAATATGAACCCCACTAAAAACCCGATAGATCCTAATCTTTACATAATCCCCACTAAAAGCCTGATAGATCCTAAACTTTACATAATCCCCACTAAAAGCCTGATACAACTTAAACTTTACATGAACCCCACTAAAAACCTGATAGAACTTAAACTTTACATGAACCCCACTAAAAATCTGATAGAAGCTAAACTTTACATGAACCCCACTAAAAACCTGATAGAACCTAAACTTAATATGAACCCCACTAAAAACCCGATAGATCCTAATCTTTACATAATCCCCACTAAAAGCTTGATAGAACCTAAACTTAACATGAACCCCACTAAAAACCTGATAGATCCTAAACTTTACATAATGCCCACTAAAAGCCTGATACAACTTAAACTTTACATGAACCCCACTAAAAACCTGATAGAACTTAAACTTTACATGAACCCCACAAAAAACCTGATAGAAGCTAAACTTTACATGAACTCAACTAAAACCTGATAGAACCTAAACTTAATATGAACCCCACTAAAAACCCGATAGATCCTAATCTTTACATAATCCCCACTAAAAGCCTGATAGATCCTAAACTTTACATAATCCCCACTAAAAGCCTGATACAACTTAAACTTTACATGAACCCCACTAAAAACCTGATAGAACTTAAACTTTACATGAACCCCACTAAAAATCTGATAGAAGCTAAACTTTACATGAACCCCACTAAAAACCTGATAGAACCTAAACTTAATATGAACCCCACTAAAAACCCGATAGATCCTAATCTTTACATAATCCCCACTAAAAGCCTGATAGAACCTAAACTTAACATGAACCCCACTAAAAACCTGATAGATCCTAAACTTTACATAATGCCCACTAAAAGCCTGATACAACTTAAACTTTACATGAACCCCACTAAAAACCTGATAGAACTTAAACTTTACATGAACCCCACAACAAACCTGATAGAAGCTAAACTTTACATGAACTCAACTAAAACCTGATAGAACCTAAACTTAATATGAACCCCACTAAAAACCCGATAGATCCTAATCTTTACATAATCCCCACTAAAAACCTGATAGAACCTAAACTTAACATGAACCCCACTAAAAACCTGATAGAACTTAAACTTTACATGAACCCCACTAAAAACCTGATAGAAGCTAAACTTTACATGAACCCCACTAAAAACCTGATAGAAGCTAAACTTTACATGAACCCCACTAAAAACCTGATAGAAGCTAAACTTTACATGAACTCCACTAAAAACCTGATAGAAACTAAACTTAATATGAACCCCACTAAAAACCCGATAGATCCTAATCTTTACATAATCCCCACCAAAAGCCTGATACAACTTAAACTTTACATGAACCCCACTAAAAACCTGATAGAACTTATACTTTACATGAACCCCACTAAAAACCTGATAGAAGCTAAACTTTACATGAACTCCACTAAAACCCTGATAGAACCTAAACTTAATATGAACCCCACTAAAAACCCGATAGATCCTAATCTTTACATAATCCCCACTAAAAGCCTGATAGAACCTAAACTTAACATGAAACCCACTAAAAACCTGACAGATCCTAAACTTTACATCATCGCACTAAAAGCCTGATACAACTTAAACTTTACATGAACCCCACTAAAAACCTGATAGAACTTAAACTTTACATCAACCCCACTACAATATGATAGAACCTAAACTTTAAATGAATCTCACTAAAAACCTGATAGAACTTAAACTTTACATAATCCCCACTAAAAGCCTGATACAACTTAAACTTTACATGAACCCCACTAAAAACCTGATAGAACTTAAACTTTACATCAACCCCACTACAATATGATAGAACCTAAACTTTAAATGAATCTCACTAAAAACCTGATAGAACTTAAACTTTACATAATCCCCACTAAAAGCCTGATACAACTTAAACTTTACATGAACCCCACTAAAAACCTGATAGAACTTAAACTTTACATCAACCCCACTAAAAACCTGATAGATGCTAAACTTTACATGAACTCCACTAAAAACCTGATAGAACCTAAACTTTACATGAACAGCACTAATAACCTGATAGAACCTAAACTTTACATGAACCCCACTAAAAGCCTGATACAACTTAAACTTTACATGAACCCCACTAAAAACCTGATAGAACTTAAACTTTACATGAACCCCACTAAAAACCTGATAGAAGCTAAACTTTACATGAACTCCACTAAAAACCTGACAGAACCTAAACTTAATATGAACCCCACTAAATACCCGATAGATCCTAATCTTTACATAATCCCCACTAAAAGCCTGATAGAACCTAAACTTAACATGAACCCCACTAAAAACCTGATAGATCCTAAACTTTACATCATCCCCACTAAAAGCCTGATACAACTTAAACTTTACATGAACCCCACTAAAAACCTGATATAACTTAAACTTTACATCAACCCCACTAAAATATGATAGAACCTAAACGTTAAATGAATCTCACTAAAAACCTGATAGAACTTAAACTTTACATAATCCCCACTAAAAGCCTGATACAACTTAAACTTTACATGAACCCCACTAAAAACCTGATAGAACTTAAACTTTACATCAACCCCACTAAAATATGATAGAACCTAAACTTTACATGAACCCCACTAAAAACCTGATAGACCCTAAACTTTACATGAATCGCACTAATAACCTGATAGAACCTCAACTTTACATGAACCCCAATAAAAACCTGATAGAACCTAAACTTTACATGAACCCCACTAAAAACCTGATAGAACTTAAACTTTACATGAACCCCACTAAAAACCTGATAGAAGCTAAACTTTACATGAACCCCACTAAAAACCTGATAGAAACTAAACTTTACATGAACCCCACTACAATATGATAGAACCTAAACTTTAAATGAATCTCACTATAAACCTGATAGAACTTAAACTTTACATAATCCCCACTAAAAGCCTGATACAACTTAAACTTTACATGAACCCCACTAAAAACCTGATAGAACTTAAACTTTACATCAACCCCACTACAATATGATAGAACCTAAACTTTAAATGAATCTCACTAAAAACCTGATAGAACTTAAACTTTACATAATCCCCACTAAAAGCCTGATACAACTTAAACTTTACATGAACCCCACTAAAAACCTGATAGAACTTAAACTTTACATCAACCCCACTAAAAACCTGATAGATGCTAAACTTTACATGAACTCCACTAAAAACCTGATAGAACCTAAACTTAATATGAACCCCACTAAAAACCCGATAGATCCTAATCTTTACATAATCCCCACTAAAAGCCTGATAGATCCTAAACTTTACATAATCCCCACTAAAAGCCTGATACAACTTAAACTTTACATGAACCCCACTAAAAACCTGATAGAACTTAAACTTTACATGAACCCCACTAAAAATCTGATAGAAGCTAAACTTTACATGAACCCCACTAAAAACCTGATAGAACCTAAACTTAATATGAACCCCACTAAAAACCCGATAGATCCTAATCTTTACATAATCCCCACTAAAAGCCTGATAGAACCTAAACTTAACATGAACCCCACTAAAAACCTGATAGATCCTAAACTTTACATAATGCCCACTAAAAGCCTGATACAACTTAAACTTTACATGAACCCCACTAAAAATCTGATAGAAGCTAAACTTTACATGAACCCCACTAAAAACCTGATAGAACCTAAACTTAATATGAACCCCACTAAAAACCCGATAGATCCTAATCTTTACATAATCCCCACTAAAAGCTTGATAGAACCTAAACTTAACATGAACCCCACTAAAAACCTGATAGATCCTAAACTTTACATAATGCCCACTAAAAGCCTGATACAACTTAAACTTTACATGAACCCCACTAAAAACCTGATAGAACTTAAACTTTACATGAACCCCACAAAAAACCTGATAGAAGCTAAACTTTACATGAACTCAACTAAAACCTGATAGAACCTAAACTTAATATGAACCCCACTAAAAACCCGATAGATCCTAATCTTTTCATAATCCCCACTAAAAGCCTGATAGATCCTAAACTTTACATAATCCCCACTAAAAGCCTGATACAACTTAAACTTTACATGAACCCCACTAAAAACCTGATAGAACTTAAACTTTACATGAACCCCACTAAAAATCTGATAGAAGCTAAACTTTACATGAACCCCACTAAAAACCTGATAGAACCTAAACTTAATATGAACCCCACTAAAAACCCGATAGATCCTAATCTTTACATAATCCCCACTAAAAGCCTGATAGAACCTAAACTTAACATGAACCCCACTAAAAACCTGATAGATCCTAAACTTTACATAATGCCCACTAAAAGCCTGATACAACTTAAACTTTACATGAACCCCACTAAAAACCTGATAGAACTTAAACTTTACATGAACCCCACAACAAACCTGATAGAAGCTAAACTTTACCTGAACTCAACTAAAACCTGATAGAACCTAAACTTAATATGAACCCCACTAAAAACCCGATAGATCCTAATCTTTACATAATCCCCACTAAAAACCTGATAGAACCTAAACTTAACATGAACCCCACTAAAAACCTGATAGAACTTAAACTTTACATGAACCCCACTAAAAACCTGATAGAAGCTAAACTTTACATGAACCCCACTAAAAACCTGATAGAAGCTAAACTTTACATGAACCCCACTAAAAACCTGATAGAAGCTAAACTTTACATGAACTCCACTAAAAACCTGATAGAAACTAAACTTAATATGAACCCCACTAAAAACCCGATAGATCCTAATCTTTACATAATCCCCACCAAAAGCCTGATACAACTTAAACTTTACATGAACCCCACTAAAAACCTGATAGAACTTATACTTTACATGAACCCCACTAAAAACCTGATAGAAGCTAAACTTTACATGAACTCCACTAAAACCCTGATAGAACCTAAACTTAATATGAACCCCACTAAAAACCCGATAGATCCTAATCTTTACATAATCCCCACTAAAAGCCTGATAGAACCTAAACTTAACATGAAACCCACTAAAAACCTGACAGATCCTAAACTTTACATCATCGCACTAAAAGCCTGATACAACTTAAACTTTACATGAACCCCACTAAAAACCTGATAGAACTTAAACTTTACATCAACCCCACTACAATATGATAGAACCTAAACTTTAAATGAATCTCACTAAAAACCTGATAGAACTTAAACTTTACATAATCCCCACTAAAAGCCTGATACAACTTAAACTTTACATGAACCCCACTAAAAACCTGATAGAACTTAAACTTTACATCAACCCCACTACAATATGATAGAATCTAAACTTTAAATGAATCTCACTAAAAACCTGATAGAACTTAAACTTTACATAATCCCCACTAAAAGCCTGATACAACTTAAACTTTACATGAACCCCACTAAAAACCTGATAGAACTTAAACTTTACATCAACCCCACTAAAAACCTGATAGATGCTAAACTTTACATGAACTCCACTAAAAACCTGATAGAACCTAAACTTTACATGAACAGCACTAATAACCTGATAGAACCTAAACTTTACATGAACCCCACTAAAAGCCTGATACAACTTAAACTTTACATGAACCCCACTAAAAACCTGATAGAACTTAAACTTTACATGAACCCCACTAAAAACCTGATAGAAGCTAAACTTTACATGAACTCCACTAAAAACCTGACAGAACCTAAACTTAATATGAACCCCACTAAATACCCGATAGATCCTAATCTTTACATAATCCCCACTAAAAGCCTGATAGAACCTAAACTTAACATGAACCCCACTAAAAACCTGATAGATCCTAAACTTTACATCATCCCCACTAAAAGCCTGATACAACTTAAACTTTACATGAACCCCACTAAAAACCTGATATAACTTAAACTTTACATCAACCCCACTAAAATATGATAGAACCTAAACGTTAAATGAATCTCACTAAAAACCTGATAGAACTTAAACTTTACATAATCCCCACTAAAAGCCTGATACAACTTAAACTTTACATGAACCCCACTAAAAACCTGATAGAACTTAAACTTTACATCAACCCCACTAAAATATGATAGAACCTAAACTTTACATGAACCCCACTAAAAACCTGATAGACCCTAAACTTTACATGAATCGCACTAATAACCTGATAGAACCTCAACTTTACATGAACCCCAATAAAAACCTGATAGAACCTAAACTTTACATGAACCCCACTAAAAACCTGATAGAACTTAAACTTTACATGAACCCCACTAAAAACCTGATAGAAGCTAAACTTTACATGAACCCCACTAAAAACCTGATAGAAACTAAACTTTACATGAACCCCACTACAATATGATAGAACCTAAACTTTAAATGAATCTCACTAAAAACCTGATAGAACTTAAACTTTACATAATCCCCACTAAAAGCCTGATACAACTTAAACTTTACATGAACCCCACTAAAAACCTGATAGAACTTAAACTTTACATCAACCCCACTACAATATGATAGAACCTAAACTTTAAATGAATCTCACTAAAAACCTGATAGAACTTAAACTTTACATAATCCCCACTAAAAGCCTGATACAACTTAAACTTTACATGAACCCCACTAAAAACCTGATAGAACTTAAACTTTACATCAACCCCACTAAAAACCTGATAGATGCTAAACTTTACATGAACTCCACTAAAAACCTGATAGAACCTAAACTTAATATGAACCCCACTAAAAACCCGATAGATCCTAATCTTTACATAATCCCTACTAAAAGCCCGATAGAACCTAAACTTAACATGAACCCCACTAAAAACCCGATAGATCCTAAACTTTACATAATCCCCACTAAAAGCCTGATACAACTTAAATTTTACATGAACCCCACTAAAATATGATAGAACCTAAACTTTACATGAACCCCACTAAAAACCTGATAGACCCTAAATTTTACATGAACCGCACTAATAACCTGATAGAACCTCAACTTTACATGAACCCCACTAAAAACCTGATAGAAGCTAAACTTTACATGAACCCCACTAAAAACCTGATAGAACTTAAACTTTACATGAACCCCACTAAAAACCTGATAGATGCTAAACTTTACATGAACTCCACTAAAAACCTGATAGAACCTAAACTTAATATGAACCCCACTAAAAACTCGATAGATCCTAATCTTTACATAATCCCCACTAAAAGCCTGATAGAACCTAAACTTTACATGAACCCCACTAAAAACCTGATAGAACTTAAACTTTACATCAACCCCACTAAAATATGATAGAACCTAAACTTTAAATGAATCTCACTAAAAACCTGATAGAACCTAAACTTTACATGAACAGCACTGATAACCTGATAGAACCTCAACTTTACATGAACCCCAATCAAAACCTGATAGAACCTCAACTTTACATGAACCCCACTAAAAGCCTGATACAACTTAAACTTTACATGAACCCCACTAAAAACCTGATAGAACTTAAACTTTACATGAACCCCACTAAAAACCTGATAGAAGCTAAACTTTACATGAACTCCACTAAAAACCTGACTGAACCTAAACTTAATATGAACCCCACTAAATACCCGATAGATCCTAATCTTTACATAATCCCCACTAAAAGCCTGATAGAACCTAAACTTAACATGAACCCCACTAAAAACCTGATAGATCCTAAACTTTACATCATCCCCACTAAAAGCCTGATACAACTTAAACTTTACATGAACCCCACTAAAAACCTGATAGAACTTAAACTTTACATCAACCCCACTAAAATATGATAGAACCTAAACTTTAAATGAATCTCACTAAAAACCTGATAGAACTTAAACTTTACATAATCCCCACTAAAAGCCTGATACAACTTAAACTTTACATGAACCCCACTAAAAACCTGATAGAACTTAAACTTTACATCAACCCCACTAAAATATGATAGAACCTAAACTTTACATGAACCCCACTAAAAACCTGATAGAACCTCAACTTTACATGAACCCCAATAAAAACCTGATAGAACCTAAACTTTACATGAACCCCACTAAAAACCTGATAGAACTTAAACTTTACATGAACCCCACTAAAAACCTGATAGAAGCTAAACTTTACATGAACCCCACTAAAAACCTGATAGAAACTAAACTTTACATGAACCCCACTAAAAACCTGATAGAACTTAAACTTTACATGAACCCCACTAAAAACCTGAAAGATGCTAAACTTTACATGAACTCCACTAAAAACCTGATAGAACCTAAACTTAATATGAACCCCACTAAAAACCCGATAGATCCTAATCTTTACATAATCCCCACTAAAAGCCTGATAGAACCTAAACTTTACATGAACCCCACTAAAAACCTGATAGAACTTAAACTTTACAACAACCCCACTAAAATATGATAGAACCTAAACTTTAAATGAATCTCACTAAAAACCTGATAGAACTTAAACTTTACATGAACCCCACTAAAAACCTGATAGATGCTAAACTTTACATGAACCCCACTAAAAACCTGATAGAAGCTAAACTTTACATGAACCCCACTAAAAACCTGATAAAACTTAAACTTTACATGAACCCCACTAAAAACCTGATAGAAGCTAAACTTTACATGAACTCCACTAAAAACCTGATAGAACCTAAACTTAATATGAACCCCACTAAAAACCCGATAGATCCTAATCTTTACATAATCCCCACCAAAAGCCTGATACAACTTAAACTTTACATGAACCCCACTAAAAACCTGATAGAACTTAAACTTTACATGAACCCCACTAAAAACCTGATAGAAGCTAAACTTTACATGAACTCCACTAAAACCCTGATAGAACCTAAACTTAATATGAACCCCACTAAAAACCCGATAGATCCTAATCTTTACATAATCCCCACTAAAAGCCTGATAGAACCTAAACTTAACATGAAACCCACTAAAAACCTGACAGATCCTAAACTTTACATCATCCGCACTAAAAGCCTGATACAACTTAAACTTTACATGAACCCCACTAAAAACCTGATAGAACTTAAACTTTACATCAACCCCACTACAATATGATAGAACCTAAACTTTAAATGAATCTCACTAAAAACCTGATAGAACTTAAACTTTACATAATCCCCACTAAAAGCCTGATACAACTTAAACTTTACATGAACCCCACTAAAAACCTGATTGAACTTAAACTTTACATCAACCCCACTACAATATGATAGAACCTAAACTTTAAATGAATCTCACTAAAAACCTGATAGAACTTAAACTTTACATAATCCCCACTAAAAGCCTGATACAACTTAAACTTTACATGAACCCCACTAAAAACCTGAGAGAACTTAAACTTTACATCAACCCCACTAAAAACCTGATAGATGCTAAACTTTACATAAACTCCACTAAAAACCTGATAGAACCTAAACTTTACATGAACAGCACTAATAACCTGATAGAACCTAAACTTTACATGAACCCCACTAAAAGCCTGATACAACTTAAACTTTACATGAACCCCACTAAAAACCTGATAGAGCTTAAACTTTACATGAACCCCACTAAAAACCTGATAGAAGCTAAACTTTACATGAACTCCACTAAAAACCTGACAGAACCTAAGCTTAATATGAACCCCACTAAATACCCGATAGATCCTAATCTTTACATAATCCCCACTAAAAGCCTGATAGAACCTAAACTTAACATGAACCCCACTAAAAACCTGATAGATCCTAAACTTTACATCATCCCCACTAAAAGCCTGATACAACTTAAACTTTACATGAACCCCACTAAAAACCTGATATAACTTAAACTTTACATCAACCCCACTAAAATATGATAGAACCTAAACTTTAAATGAATCTCACTAAAAACCTGATAGAACTTAAACTTTACATAATCCCCAATAAAAGCCTGATACAACTTAAACTTTACATGAACCCCACTAAAAACCTGATAGAACTTAAACTTTACATCAACCCCACTAATATATGATAGAACCTAAACTTTACATGAACCCCACTAAAAACCTGATAGACCCTAAACTTTACATGAATCGCACTAATAACCTGATAGAACCTCAACTTTACATGAACCCCAATAAAAACCTGATAGAACCTAAACTTTACATGAACCCCACTAAAAACCTGATAGAACTTAAACTTTACATCAACCCCACTAATATATGATAGAACCTAAACTTTACATGAACCCCACTAAAAACCTGATAGACCCTAAACTTTACATGAATCGCACTAATAACCTGATAGAACCTCAACTTTACATGAACCCCAATAAAAACCTGATAGAACCTAAACTTTACATGAACCCCACTAAAAACCTGATAGAACTTAAACTTTACATGAACCCCACTAAAAACCTGATAGAAGCTAAACTTTACATGAACCCCACTAAAAACCTGATAGAAACTAAACTTTACATGAACCCCACTACAATATGATAGAACCTAAACTTTAAATGAATCTCACTAAAAACCTGATAGAACTTAAACTTTACATAATCCCCACTAAAAGCCTGATACAACTTAAACTTTACATGAACCCCACTAAAAACCTGATAGAACTTAAACTTTACATCAACCCCACTACAATATGATAGAACCTAAACTTTAAATGAATCTCACTAAAAACCTGATAGAACTTAAACTTTACATAATCCCCACTAAAAGCCTGATACAACTTAAACTTTACATGAACCCCACTAAAAACCTGATAGAACTTAAACTTTACATCAACCCCACTAAAAACCTGATAGATGCTAAACTTTACATGAACTCCACTAAAAACCTGATAGAACCTAAACTTAATATGAACCCCACTAAAAACCCGATAGATCCTAATCTTTACATAATCCCCACTAAAAGCCTGATAGAACCTAAACTTAACATGAACCCCACTAAAAACCTGATAGATCCTAAACTTTACATCATCCCCACTAAAAGCCTGATACAACTTAAACTTTACATGAACCCCACTAAAAACCTGATATAACTTAAACTTTACATCAACCCCACTAAAATATGATAGAACCTAAACTTTAAATGAATCTCACTAAAAACCTGATAGAACTTAAACTTTACATAATCCCCACTAAAAGCCTGATACAACTTAAACTTTACATGAACCCCACTAAAAACCTGATAGAACTTAAACTTTACATCAACCCCACTAATATATGATAGAACCTAAACTTTACATGAACCCCACTAAAAACCTGATAGACCCTAAACTTTACATGAATCGCACTAATAACCTGATAGAACCTCAACTTTACATGAACCCCAATAAAAACCTGATAGAACCTAAACTTTACATGAACCCCACTAAAAACCTGATAGAACTTAAACTTTACATCAACCCCACTAATATATGATAGAACCTAAACTTTACATGAACCCCACTAAAAACCTGATAGAAACTAAACTTTACATGAACCCCACTACAATATGATAGAACCTAAACTTTAAATGAATCTCACTAAAAACCTGATAGATCCTAATCTTTACATAATCCCCACTAAAAGCCTGATAGAACCTAAACTTTACATGAACCCCACTAAAAACCTGATAGAACTTAAACTTTACAACAACCCCACTAAAATATGATAGAACCTAAACTTTAAATGAATCTCACTAAAAACCTGATAGAACTTAAACTTTACATGAACCCCACTAAAAACATGATAGATGCTAAACTTTACATGAACCCCACTAAAAACCTGATAGAAGCTAAACTTTACATGAACCCCACTAAAAACCTGATAAAACTTAAACTTTACATGAACCCCACTAAAAACCTGATAGAAGCTAAACTTTACATGAACTCCACTAAAAACCTGATAGAACCTAAACTTAATATGAACCCCACTAAAAACCCGATAGATCCTAATCTTTACATAATCCCCACCAAAAGCCTGATACAACTTAAACTTTACATGAACCCCACTAAAAACCTGATAGAACTTAAACTTTACATGAACCCCACTAAAAACCTGATAGAAGCTAAACTTTACATGAACTCCACTAAAAACCTGACAGAACCTAAACTTAATATGAACCCCACTAAATACCCGATAGATCCTAATCTTTACATAATCCCCACTAAAAGCCTGATAGAACCTAAACTTAACATGAACCCCACTAAAAACCTGATAGATCCTAAACTTTACATCATCCCCACTAAAAGCCTGATACAACTTAAACTTTACATGAACCCCACTAAAAACCTGATATAACTTAAACTTTACATCAACCCCACTAAAATATGATAGAACCTAAACTTTAAATGAATCTCACTAAAAACCTGATAGAACTTAAACTTTACATATTCCCCACTAAAAGCCTGATACAACTTAAACTTTACATGAACCCCACTGAAAACCTGATAGAACTTAAACTTTACATCAACCCCACTAATATATGATAGAACCTAAACTTTACATGAACCCCACTAAAAACCTGATAGACCCTAAACTTTACATGAATCGCACTAATAACCTGATAGAACCTCAACTTTACATGAACCCCAATAAAAACCTGATAGAACCTAAACTTTACATGAACCCCACTAAAAACCTGATAGAACTTAAACTTTACATCAACCCCACTAATATATGATAGAACCTAAACTTTACATGAACCCCACTAAAAACCTGATAGACCCTAAACTTTACATGAATCGCACTAATAACCTGATAGAACCTCAACTTTACATGAACCCCAATAAAAACCTGATAGAACCTAAACTTTACATGAACCCCACTAAAAACCTGATAGAACTTAAACTTTACATGAACCCCACTAAAAACCTGATAGAAGCTAAACTTTACATGAACCCCACTAAAAACCTGATAGAAACTAAACTTTACATGAACCCCACTACAATATGATAGAACCTAAACTTTAAATGAATCTCACTAAAAACCTGATAGAACTTAAACTTTACATAATCCCCACTAAAAGCCTGATACAACTTAAACTTTACATGAACCCCACTAAAAACCTGATAGAACTTAAACTTTACATCAACCCCACTACAATATGATAGAACCTAAACTTTAAATGAATCTCACTAAAAACCTGATAGAACTTAAACTTTACATAATCCCCACTAAAAGCCTGATACAACTTAAACTTTACATGAACCCCACTAAAAACCTGATAGAACTTAAACTTTACATCAACCCCACTAAAAACCTGATAGATGCTAAACTTTACATGAACTCCACTAAAAACCTGATAGAACCTAAACTTTACATGAACAGCACTAATAACCTGATAGAACCTAAACTTTACATGAACCCCACTAAAAGCCTGATACAACTTAAACTTTACATGAACCCCACTAAAAACCTGATAGAACTTAAACTTTACATGAACCCCACTAAAAACCTGATAGAAGCTAAACTTTACATGAACCCCACTAAAAACCTGATAGAAGCTAAACTTTACATGAACCCCACTAAAAACCTGATAGAACTTAAACTTTACATGAACCCCACTAAAAACCTGATAGATGCTAAACTTTACATGAACTCCACTAAAAACCTGATAGAACCTAAACTTAATATGAACCCCACTAAAAACCCGATAGATCCTAATCTTTACATAATCCCCACCAAAAGCCTGATACAACTTAAACTTTACATGAACCCCACTAAAAACCTGATAGAACTTAAACTTTACATGAACCCCACTAAAAACCTGATAGAAGCTAAACTTTACATGAACTCCACTAAAACCCTGATAGAACCTAAACTTAATATGAACCCCACTAAAAACCCGATAGATCCTAATCTTTACATAATCCCCACTAAAAGCCTGATAGAACCTAAACTTAACATGAAACCCACTAAAAACCTGACAGATCCTAAACTTTACATCATCCGCACTAAAAGCCTGATACAACTTAAACTTTACATGAACCCCACTAAAAACCTGATAGAACTTAAACTTTACATCAACCCCACTACAATATGATAGAACCTAAACTTTAAATGAATCTCACTAAAAACCTGATAGAACTTAAACTTTACATAATCCCCACTAAAAGCCTGATACAACTTAAACTTTACATGAACCCCACTAAAAACCTGATAGAACTTAAACTTTACATCAACCCCACTACAATATGATAGAACCTAAACTTTAAATGAATCTCACTAAAAACCTGATAGAACTTAAACTTTACATAATCCCCACTAAAAGCCTGATACAACTTAAACTTTACATGAACCCCACTAAAAACCTGATAGAGCTTAAACTTTACATGAACCCCACTAAAAACCTGATAGAAGCTAAACTTTACATGAACTCCACTAAAAACCTGACAGAACCTAAACTTAATATGAACCCCACTAAATACCCGATAGATCCTAATCTTTACATAATCCCCACTAAAAGCCTGATAGAACCTAAACTTAACATGAACCCCACTAAAAACCTGATAGATCCTAAACTTTACATCATCCCCACTAAAAGCCTGATACAACTTAAACTTTACATGAACCCCACTAAAAACCTGATATAACTTAAACTTTACATCAACCCCACTAAAATATGATAGAACCTAAACTTTAAATGAATCTCACTAAAAACCTGATAGAACTTAAACTTTACATAATCCCCACTAAAAGCCTGATACAACTTAAACTTTACATGAACCCCACTAAAAACCTGATAGAACTTAAACTTTACATCAACCCCACTAATATATGATAGAACCTAAACTTTACATGAACCCCACTAAAAACCTGATAGACCCTAAACTTTACATGAATCGCACTAATAACCTGATAGAACCTCAACTTTACATGAACCCCAATAAAAACCTGATAGAACCTAAACTTTACATGAACCCCACTAAAAACCTGATAGAACTTAAACTTTACATCAACCCCACTAATATATGATAGAACCTAAACTTTACATGAACCCCACTAAAAACCTGATAGACCCTAAACTTTACATGAATCGCACTAATAACCTGATAGAACCTCAACTTTACATGAACCCCAATAAAAACCTGATAGAACCTAAACTTTACATGAACCCCACTAAAAACCTGATAGAACTTAAACTTTACATGAACCCCACTAAAAACCTGATAGAAGCTAAACTTTACATGAACCCCACTAAAAACCTGATAGAAACTAAACTTTACATGAACCCCACTACAATATGATAGAACCTAAACTTTAAATGAATCTCACTAAAAACCTGATAGAACTTAAACTTTACATAATCCCCACTAAAAGCCTGATACAACTTAAACTTTACATGAACCCCACTAAAAACCTGATAGAACTTAAACTTTACATCAACCCCACTACAATATGATAGAACCTAAACTTTAAATGAATCTCACTAAAAACCTGATAGAACTTAAACTTTACATAATCCCCACTAAAAGCCTGATACAACTTAAACTTTACATGAACCCCACTAAAAACCTGATAGAACTTAAACTTTACATCAACCCCACTAAAAACCTGATAGATGCTAAACTTTACATGAACTCCACTAAAAACCTGATAGAACCTAAACTTAATATGAACCCCACTAAAAACCCGATAGATCCTAATCTTTACATAATCCCCACTAAAAGCCTGATAGAACCTAAACTTTACATGAACCCCACTAAAAACCTGATAGAACTTAAACTTTACAACAACCCCACTAAAATATGATAGAACCTAAACTTTAAATGAATCTCACTAAAAACCTGATAGAACTTAAACTTTACATGAACCCCACTAAAAACATGATAGATGCTAAACTTTACATGAACCCCACTAAAAACCTGATAGAAGCTAAACTTTACATGAACCCCACTAAAAACCTGATAAAACTTAAACTTTACATGAACCCCACTAAAAACCTGATAGAAGCTAAACTTTACATGAACTCCACTAAAAACCTGATAGAACCTAAACTTAATATGAACCCCACTAAAAACCCGATAGATCCTAATCTTTACATAATCCCCACCAAAAGCCTGATACAACTTAAACTTTACATGAACCCCACTAAAAACCTGATAGAACTTAAACTTTACATGAACCCCACTAAAAACCTGATAGAAGCTAAACTTTACATGAACTCCACTAAAAACCTGACAGAACCTAAACTTAATATGAACCCCACTAAATACCCGATAGATCCTAATCTTTACATAATCCCCACTAAAAGCCTGATAGAACCTAAACTTAACATGAACCCCACTAAAAACCTGATAGATCCTAAACTTTACATCATCCCCACTAAAAGCCTGATACAACTTAAACTTTACATGAACCCCACTAAAAACCTGATATAACTTAAACTTTACATCAACCCCACTAAAATATGATAGAACCTAAACTTTAAATGAATCTCACTAAAAACCTGATAGAACTTAAACTTTACATAATCCCCACTAAAAGCCTGATACAACTTAAACTTTACATGAACCCCACTAAAAACCTGATAGAACTTAAACTTTACATCAACCCCACTAATATATGATAGAACCTAAACTTTACATGAACCCCACTAAAAACCTGATAGACCCTAAACTTTACATGAATCGCACTAATAACCTGATAGAACCTCAACTTTACATGAACCCCAATAAAAACCTGATAGAACCTAAATTTTACATGAACCCCACTAAAAACCTGATAGAACTTAAACTTTACATCAACCCCACTAATATATGATAGAACCTAAACTTTACATGAACCCCACTAAAAACCTGATAGACCCTAAACTTTACATGAATCGCACTAATAACCTGATAGAACCTCAACTTTACATGAACCCCAATAAAAACCTGATAGAACCTAAACTTTACATGAACCCCACTAAAAACCTGATAGAACTTAAACTTTACATGAACCCCACTAAAAACCTGATAGAAGCTAAACTTTACATGAACCCCACTAAAAACCTGATAGAAACTAAACTTTACATGAACCCCACTACAATATGATAGAACCTAAACTTTAAATGAATCTCACTAAAAACCTGATAGAACTTAAACTTTACATAATCCCCACTAAAAGCCTGATACAACTTAAACTTTACATGAACCCCACTAAAAACCTGATAGAACTTAAACTTTACATCAACCCCACTACAATATGATAGAACCTAAACTTTAAATGAATCTCACTAAAAACCTGATAGAACTTAAACTTTACATAATCCCCACTAAAAGCCTGATACAACTTAAACTTTACATGAACCCCACTAAAAACCTGATAGAACTTAAACTTTACATCAACCCCACTAAAAACCTGATAGATGCTAAACTTTACATGAACTCCACTAAAAACCTGATAGAACCTAAACTTAATATGAACCCCACTAAAAACCCGATAGATCCTAATCTTTACATAATCCCCACTAAAAGCCTGATAGAACCTAAACTTTACATGAACCCCACTAAAAACCTGATAGAACTTAAACTTTACAACAACCCCACTAAAATATGATAGAACCTAAACTTTAAATGAATCTCACTAAAAACCTGATAGAACTTAAACTTTACATGAACCCCACTAAAAACATGATAGATGCTAAACTTTACATGAACCCCACTAAAAACCTGATAGAAGCTAAACTTTACATGAACCCCACTAAAAACCTGATAAAACTTAAACTTTACATGAACCCCACTAAAAACCTGATAGAAGCTAAACTTTACATGAACTCCACTAAAAACCTGATAGAACCTAAACTTAATATGAACCCCACTAAAAACCCGATAGATCCTAATCTTTACATAATCCCCACCAAAAGCCTGATACAACTTAAACTTTACATGAACCCCACTAAAAACCTGATAGAACTTAAACTTTACATGAACCCCACTAAAAACCTGATAGAAGCTAAACTTTACATGAACTCCACTAAAAACCTGGCAGAACCTAAACTTAATATGAACCCCACTAAATACCCGATAGATCCTAATCTTTACATAATCCCCACTAAAAGCCTGATAGAACCTAAACTTAACATGAACCCCACTAAAAACCTGATAGATCCTAAACTTTACATCATCCCCACTAAAAGCCTGATACAACTTAAACTTTACATGAACCCCACTAAAAACCTGATATAACTTAAACTTTACATCAACCCCACTAAAATATGATAGAACCTAAACTTTAAATGAATCTCACTAAAAACCTGATAGAACTTAAACTTTACATAATCCCCACTAAAAGCCTGATACAACTTAAACTTTACATGAACCCCACTAAAAACCTGATAGAACTTAAACTTTACATCAACCCCACTAATATATGATAGAACCTAAACTTTACATGAACCCCACTAAAAACCTGATAGACCCTAAACTTTACATGAATCGCACTAATAACCTGATAGAACCTCAACTTTACATGAACCCCAATAAAAACCTGATAGAACCTAAACTTTACATGAACCCCACTAAAAACCTGATAGAACTTAAACTTTACATCAACCCCACTAATATATGATAGAACCTAAACTTTACATGAACCCCACTAAAAACCTGATAGACCCTAAACTTTACATGAATCGCACTAATAACCTGATAGAACCTCAACTTTACATGAACCCCAATAAAAACCTGATAGAACCTAAACTTTACATGAACCCCACTAAAAACCTGATAGAACTTAAACTTTACATGAACCCCACTAAAAACCTGATAGAAGCTAAACTTTACATGAACCCCACTAAAAACCTGATAGAAACTAAACTTTACATGAACCCCACTACAATATGATAGAACCTAAACTTTAAATGAATCTCACTAAAAACCTGATAGAACTTAAACTTTACATAATCCCCACTAAAAGCCTGATACAACTTAAACTTTACATGAACCCCACTAAAAACCTGATAGAACTTAAACTTTACATCAACCCCACTACAATATGATAGAACCTAAACTTTAAATGAATCTCACTAAAAACCTGATAGAACTTAAACTTTACATAATCCCCACTAAAAGCCTGATACAACTTAAACTTTACATGAACCCCACTAAAAACCTGATAGAACTTAAACTTTACATCAACCCCACTAAAAACCTGATAGATGCTAAACTTTACATGAACTCCACTAAAAACCTGATAGAACCTAAACTTTACATGAACAGCACTAATAACCTGATAGAACCTAAACTTTACATGAACCCCACTAAAAGCCTGATACAACTTAAACTTTACATGAACCCCACTAAAAACCTGATAGAACTTAAACTTTACATGAACCCCACTAAAAACCTGATAGAAGCTAAACTTTACATGAACCCCACTAAAAACCTGATAGAAGCTAAACTTTACATGAACCCCACTAAAAACCTGATAGAACTTAAACTTTACATGAACCCCACTAAAAACCTGATAGATGCTAAACTTTACATGAACTCCACTAAAAACCTGATAGAACCTAAACTTAATATGAACCCCACTAAAAACCCGATAGATCCTAATCTTTACATAATCCCCACCAAAAGCCTGATACAACTTAAACTTTACATGAACCCCACTAAAAACCTGATAGAACTTAAACTTTACATGAACCCCACTAAAAACCTGATAGAAGCTAAACTTTACATGAACTCCACTAAAACCCTGATAGAACCTAAACTTAATATGAACCCCACTAAAAACCCGATAGATCCTAATCTTTACATAATCCCCACTAAAAGCCTGATAGAACCTAAACTTAACATGAAACCCACTAAAAACCTGACAGATCCTAAACTTTACATCATCCGCACTAAAAGCCTGATACAACTTAAACTTTACATGAACCCCACTAAAAACCTGATAGAACTTAAACTTTACATCAACCCCACTACAATATGATAGAACCTAAACTTTAAATGAATCTCACTAAAAACCTGATAGAACTTAAACTTTACATAATCCCCACTAAAAGCCTGATACAACTTAAACTTTACATGAACCCAACTAAAAACCTGATAGAACTTAAACTTTACATCAACCCCACTACAATATGATAGAACCTAAACTTTACATGAACCCCACTAAAAGCCTGATACAACTTAAACTTTACATGAACCCCACTAAAAACCTGATAGAGCTTAAACTTTACATGAACCCCACTAAAAACCTGATAGAAGCTAAACTTTACATGAACTCCACTAAAAACCTGACAGAACCTAAACTTAATATGAACCCCACTAAATACCCGATAGATCCTAATCTTTACATAATCCCCACTAAAAGCCTGATAGAACCTAAACTTAACATGAACCCCACTAAAAACCTGATAGATCCTAAACTTTACATCATCCCCACTAAAAGCCTGATACAACTTAAACTTTACATGAACCCCACTAAAAACCTGATATAACTTAAACTTTACATCAACCCCACTAAAATATGATAGAACCTAAACTTTAAATGAATCTCACTAAAAACCTGATAGAACTTAAACTTTACATAATCCCCACTAAAAGCCTGATACAACTTAAACTTTACATGAACCCCACTAAAAACCTGATAGAACTTAAACTTTACATCAACCCCACTAATATATGATAGAACCTAAACTTTACATGAACCCCACTAAAAACCTGATAGACCCTAAACTTTACATGAATCGCACTAATAACCTGATAGAACCTCAACTTTACATGAACCCCAATAAAAACCTGATAGAACCTAAACTTTACATGAACCCCACTAAAAACCTGATAGAACTTAAACTTTACATCAACCCCACTAATATATGATAGAACCTAAACTTTACATGAACCCCACTAAAAACCTGATAGAAACTAAACTTTACATGAACCCCACTACAATATGATAGAACCTAAACTTTAAATGAATCTCACTAAAAACCTGATAGAACTTAAACTTTACATAATCCCCACTAAAAGCCTGATACAACTTAAACTTTACATGAACCCCACTAAAAACCTGATATAACTTAAACTTTACATCAACCCCACTAAAATATGATAGAACCTAAACTTTAAATGAATCTCACTAAAAACCTGATAGAACTTAAACTTTACATAATCCCCACTAAAAGCCTGATACAACTTAAACTTTACATGAACCCCACTAAAAACCTGATAGAACTTAAACTTTACATCAACCCCACTAATATATGATAGAACCTAAACTTTACATGAACCCCACTAAAAACCTGATAGACCCTAAACTTTACATGAATCGCACTAATAACCTGATAGAACCTCAACTTTACATGAACCCCAATAAAAACCTGATAGAACCTAAACTTTACATGAACCCCACTAAAAACCTGATAGAACTTAAACTTTACATCAACCCCACTAATATATGATAGAACCTAAACTTTACATGAACCCCACTAAAAACCTGATAGACCCTAAACTTTACATGAATCGCACTAATAACCTGATAGAACCTCAACTTTACATGAACCCCAATAAAAACCTGATAGAACCTAAACTTTACATGAACCCCACTAAAAACCTGATAGAACTTAAACTTTACATGAACCCCACTAAAAACCTGATAGAAGCTAAACTTTACATGAACCCCACTAAAAACCTGATAGAAACTAAACTTTACATGAACCCCACTACAATATGATAGAACCTAAACTTTAAATGAATCTCACTAAAAACCTGATAGAACTTAAACATTACATAATCCCCACTAAAAGCCTGATACAACTTAAACTTTACATGAACCCCACTAAAAACCTGATAGAACTTAAACTTTACATCAACCCCACTACAATATGATAGAACCTAAACTTTAAATGAATCTCACTAAAAACCTGATAGAACTTAAACTTTACATAATCCCCACTAAAAGCCTGATACAACTTAAACTTTACATGAACCCCACTAAAAACCTGATAGAACTTAAACTTTACATCAACCCCACTAAAAACCTGATAGATGCTAAACTTTACATGAACTCCACTAAAAACCTGATAGAACCTAAACTTAATATGAACCCCACTAAAAACCCGATAGATCCTAATCTTTACATAATCCCCACTAAAAGCCTGATAGAACCTAAACTTTACATGAACCCCACTAAAAACCTGATAGAACTTAAACTTTACAACAACCCCACTAAAATATGATAGAACCTAATCTTTAAATGAATCTCACTAAAAACCTGATAGAACTTAAACTTTACATGAACCCCACTAAAAACATGATAGATGCTAAACTTTACATGAACCCCACTAAAAACCTGATAGAAGCTAAACTTTACATGAACCCCACTAAAAACCTGATAAAACTTAAACTTTACATGAACCCCACTAAAAACCTGATAGAAGCTAAACTTTACATGAACTCCACTAAAAACCTGATAGAACCTAAACTTAATATGAACCCCACTAAAAACCCGATAGATCCTAATCTTTACATAATCCCCACCAAAAGCCTGATACAACTTAAACTTTACATGAACCCCACTAAAAACCTGATAGAACTTAAACTTTACATGAACCCCACTAAAAACCTGATAGAAGCTAAACTTTACATGAACTCCACTAAAAACCTGACAGAACCTAAACTTAATATGAACCCCACTAAATACCCGATAGATCCTAATCTTTACATAATCCCCACTAAAAGCCTGATAGAACCTAAACTTAACATGAACCCCACTAAAAACCTGATAGATCCTAAACTTTACATCATCCCCACTAAAAGCCTGATACAACTTAAACTTTACATGAACCCCACTAAAAACCTGATATAACTTAAACTTTACATCAACCCCACTAAAATATGATAGAACCTAAACTTTAAATGAATCTCACTAAAAACCTGATAGAACTTAAACTTTACATAATCCCCACTAAAAGCCTGATACAACTTAAACTTTACATGAACCCCACTAAAAACCTGATAGAACTTAAACTTTACATCAACCCCACTAATATATGATAGAACCTAAACTTTACATGAACCCCACTAAAAACCTGATAGACCCTAAACTTTACATGAATCGCACTAATAACCTGATAGAACCTCAACTTTACATGAACCCCAATAAAAACCTGATAGAACCTAAACTTTACATGAACCCCACTAAAAACCTGATAGAACTTAAACTTTACATCAACCCCACTAATATATGATAGAACCTAAACTTTACATGAACCCCACTAAAAACCTGATAGACCCTAAACTTTACATGAATCGCACTAATAACCTGATAGAACCTCAACTTTACATGAACCCCAATAAAAACCTGATAGAACCTAAACTTTACATGAACCCCACTAAAAACCTGATAGAACTTAAACTTTACATGAACCCCACTAAAAACCTGATAGAAGCTAAACTTTACATGAACCCCACTAAAAACCTGATAGAAACTAAACTTTACATGAACCCCACTACAATATGATAGAACCTAAACTTTAAATGAATCTCACTAAAAACCTGATAGAACTTAAACTTTACATAATCCCCACTAAAAGCCTGATACAACTTAAACTTTACATGAACCCCACTAAAAACCTGATAGAACTTAAACTTTACATCAACCCCACTACAATATGATAGAACCTAAACTTTAAATGAATCTCACTAAAAACCTGATAGAACTTAAACTTTACATAATCCCCACTAAAAGCCTGATACAACTTAAACTTTACATGAACCCCACTAAAAACCTGATAGAACTTAAACTTTACATCAACCCCACTAAAAACCTGATAGATGCTAAACTTTACATGAGCTCCACTAAAAACCTGATAGAACCTAAACTTAATATGAACCCCACTAAAAACCCGATAGATCCTAATCTTTACATAATCCCCACTAAAAGCCTGATAGAACCTAAACTTTACATGAACCCCACTAAAAACCTGATAGAACTTAAACTTTACAACAACCCCACTAAAATATGATAGAACCTAAACTTTAAATGAATCTCACTAAAAACCTGATAGAACTTAAACTTTACATGAACCCCACTAAAAACATGATAGATGCTAAACTTTACATGAACCCCACTAAAAACCTGATAGAAGCTAAACTTTACATGAACCCCACTAAAAACCTGATAAAACTTAAACTTTACATGAACCCCACTAAAAACCTGATAGAAGCTAAACTTTACATGAACTCCACTAAAAACCTGATAGAACCTAAACTTAATATGAACCCCACTAAAAACCCGATAGATCCTAATCTTTACATAATCCCCACCAAAAGCCTGATACAACTTAAACTTTACATGAACCCCACTAAAAACCTGATAGAACTTAAACTTTACATGAACCCCACTAAAAACCTGATAGAAGCTAAACTTTACATGAACTCCACTAAAAACCTGACAGAACCTAAACTTAATATGAACCCCACTAAATACCCGATAGATCCTAATCTTTACATAATCCCCACTAAAAGCCTGATAGAACCTAAACTTAACATGAACCCCACTAAAAACCTGATAGATCCTAAACTTTACATAATGCCCACTAAAAGCCTGATACAACTTAAACTTTACATGAACCCCACTAAAAACCTGATATAACTTAAACTTTACATCAACCCCACTAAAATATGATAGAACCTAAACTTTAAATGAATCTCACTAAAAACCTGATAGAACTTAAACTTTACATAATCCCCACTAAAAGCCTGATACAACTTAAACTTTACATGAACCCCACTAAAAACCTGATAGAACTTAAACTTTACATCAACCCCACTAATATATGATAGAACCTAAACTTTACATGAACCCCACTAAAAACCTGATAGACCCTAAACTTTACATGAATCGCACTAATAACCTGATAGAACCTCAACTTTACATGAACCCCAATAAAAACCTGATAGAACCTAAACTTTACATGAACCCCACTAAAAACCTGATAGAACTTAAACTTTACATCAACCCCACTAATATATGATAGAACCTAAACTTTACATGAACCCCACTAAAAACCTGATAGACCCTAAACTTTACATGAATCGCACTAATAACCTGATAGAACCTCAACTTTACATGAACCCCAATAAAAACCTGATAGAACCTAAACTTTACATGAACCCCACTAAAAACCTGATAGAACTTAAACTTTACATGAACCCCACTAAAAACCTGATAGAAGCTAAACTTTACATGAACCCCACTAAAAACCTGATAGAAACTAAACTTTACATGAACCCCACTACAATATGATAGAACCTAAACTTTAAATGAATCTCACTAAAAACCTGATAGAACTTAAACTTTACATAATCCCCACTAAAAGCCTGATACAACTTAAACTTTACATGAACCCCACTAAAAACCTGATAGAACTTAAACTTTACATCAACCCCACTACAATATGATAGAACCTAAACTTTAAATGAATCTCACTAAAAACCTGATAGAACTTAAACTTTACATAATCCCCACTAAAAGCCTGATACAACTTAAACTTTACATGAACCCCACTAAAAACCTGATAGAACTTAAACTTTACATCAACCCCACTAAAAACCTGATAGATGCTAAACTTTACATGAACTCCACTAAAAACCTGATAGAACCTAAACTTTACATGAACAGCACTAATAACCTGATAGAACCTAAACTTTACATGAACCCCACTAAAAGCCTGATACAACTTAAACTTTACATGAACCCCACTAAAAACCTGATAGAACTTAAACTTTACATGAACCCCACTAAAAACCTGATAGAAGCTAAACTTTACATGAACCCCACTAAAAACCTGATAGAAGCTAAACTTTACATGAACCCCACTAAAAACCTGATAGAACTTAAACTTTACATGAACCCCACTAAAAACCTGATAGATGCTAAACTTTACATGAACTCCACTAAAAACCTGATAGAACCTAAACTTAATATGAACCCCACTAAAAACCCGATAGATCCTAATCTTTACATAATCCCCACCAAAAGCCTGATACAACTTAAACTTTACATGAACCCCACTAAAAACCTGATAGAACTTAAACTTTACATGAACCCCACTAAAAACCTGATAGAAGCTAAACTTTACATGAACTCCACTAAAACCCTGATAGAACCTAAACTTAATATGAACCCCACTAAAAACCCGATAGATCCTAATCTTTACATAATCCCCACTAAAAGCCTGATAGAACCTAAACTTAACATGAAACCCACTAAAAACCTGACAGATCCTAAACTTTACATCATCCGCACTAAAAGCCTGATACAACTTAAACTTTACATGAACCCCACTAAAAACCTGATAGAACTTAAACTTTACATCAACCCCACTACAATATGATAGAACCTAAACTTTAAATGAATCTCACTAAAAACCTGATAGAACTTAAACTTTACATAATCCCCACTAAAAGCCTGATACAACTTAAACTTTACATGAACCCAACTAAAAACCTGATAGAACTTAAACTTTACATCAACCCCACTACAATATGATAGAACCTAAACTTTAAATGAATCTCACTAAAAACCTGATAGAACTTAAACTTTACATAATCCCCACTAAAAGCCTGATACAACTTAAACTTTACATGAACCCCACTAAAAACCTGAGAGAACTTAAACTTTACATCAACCCCACTAAAAACCTGATAGATGCTAAACTTTACATGAACTCCACTAAAAACCTGATAGAACCTAAACTTTACATGAACAGCACTAATAACCTGATAGAACCTAAACTTTACATGAACCCCACTAAAAGCCTGATACAACTTAAACTTTACATGAACCCCACTAAAAACCTGATAGAGCTTAAACTTTACATGAACCCCACTAAAAACCTGATAGAAGCTAAACTTTACATGAACTCCACTAAAAACCTGACAGAACCTAAACTTAATATGAACCCCACTAAATACCCGATAGATCCTAATCTTTACATAATCCCCACTAAAAGCCTGATAGAACCTAAACTTAACATGAACCCCACTAAAAACCTGATAGATCCTAAACTTTACATCATCCCCACTAAAAGCCTGATACAACTTAAACTTTACATGAACCCCACTAAAAACCTGATATAACTTAAACTTTACATCAACCCCACTAAAATATGATAGAACCTAAACTTTAAATGAATCTCACTAAAAACCTGATAGAACTTAAACTTTACATAATCCCCACTAAAAGCCTGATACAACTTAAACTTTACATGAACCCCACTAAAAACCTGATAGAACTTAAACTTTACATCAACCCCACTAATATATGATAGAACCTAAACTTTACATGAACCCCACTAAAAACCTGATAGACCCTAAACTTTACATGAATCGCACTAATAACCTGATAGAACCTCAACTTTACATGAACCCCAATAAAAACCTGATAGAACCTAAACTTTACATGAACCCCACTAAAAACCTGATAGAACTTAAACTTTACATCAACCCCACTAATATATGATAGAACCTAAACTTTACATGAAGCCCACTAAAAACCTGATAGACCCTAAACTTTACATGAATCGCACTAATAACCTGATAGAACCTCAACTTTACATGAACCCCAATAAAAACCTGATAGAACCTAAACTTTACATGAACCCCACTAAAAACCTGATAGAACTTAAACTTTACATGAACCCCACTAAAAACCTGATAGAAGCTAAACTTTACATGAACCCCACTAAAAACCTGATAGAAACTAAACTTTACATGAACCCCACTACAATATGATAGAACCTAAACTTTAAATGAATCTCACTAAAAACCTGATAGAACTTAAACTTTACATAATCCCCACTAAAAGCCTGATACAACTTAAACTTTACATGAACCCCACTAAAAACCTGATAGAACTTAAACTTTACATCAACCCCACTACAATATGATAGAACCTAAACTTTAAATGAATCTCACTAAAAACCTGATAGAACTTAAACTTTACATAATCCCCACTAAAAGCCTGATACAACTTAAACTTTACATGAACCCCACTAAAAACCTGATAGAACTTAAACTTTACATCAACCCCACTAAAAACCTGATAGATGCTAAACTTTACATGAACTCCACTAAAAACCTGATAGAACCTAAACTTAATATGAACCCCACTAAAAACCCGATAGATCCTAATCTTTACATAATCCCCACTAAAAGCCTGATAGAACCTAAACTTTACATGAACCCCACTAAAAACCTGATAGAACTTAAACTTTACAACAACCCCACTAAAATATGATAGAACCTAAACTTTAAATGAATCTCACTAAAAACCTGATAGAACTTAAACTTTACATGAACCCCACTAAAAACATGATAGATGCTAAACTTTACATGAACCCCACTAAAAACCTGATAGAAGCTAAACTTTACATGAACCCCACTAAAAACCTGATAAAACTTAAACTTTACATGAACCCCACTAAAAACCTGATAGAACCTAAACTTAATATGAACCCCACTAAAAACCCGATAGATCCTAATCTTTACATAATCCCCACCAAAAGCCTGATACAACTTAAACTTTACATGAACCCCACTAAAAACCTGATAGAACTTAAACTTTACATGAACCCCACTAAAAACCTGATAGAAGCTAAACTTTACATGAACTCCACTAAAAACCTGACAGAACCTAAACTTAATATGAACCCCACTAAATACCCGATAGATCCTAATCTTTACATAATCCCCACTAAAAGCCTGATAGAACCTAAACTTAACATGAACCCCACTAAAAACCTGATAGATCCTAAACTTTACATCATCCCCACTAAAAGCCTGATACAACTTAAACTTTACATGAACCCCACTAAAAACCTGATATAACTTAAACTTTACATCAACCCCACTAAAATATGATAGAACCTAAACTTTAAATGAATCTCACTAAAAACCTGATAGAACTTAAACTTTACATAATCCCCACTAAAAGCCTGATACAACTTAAACTTTACATGAACCCCACTAAAAACCTGATAGAACTTAAACTTTACATCAACCCCACTAATATATGATAGAACCTAAACTTTACATGAACCCCACTAAAAACCTGATAGACCCTAAACTTTACATGAATCGCACTAATAACCTGATAGAACCTCAACTTTACATGAACCCCAATAAAAACCTGATAGAACCTAAACTTTACATGAACCCCACTAAAAACCTGATAGAACTTAAACTTTACATCAACCCCACTAATATATGATAGAACCTAAACTTTACATGAACCCCACTAAAAACCTGATAGACCCTAAACTTTACATGAATCGCACTAATAACCTGATAGAACCTCAACTTTACATGAACCCCAATAAAAACCTGATAGAACCTAAACTTTACATGAACCCCACTAAAAACCTGATAGAACTTAAACTTTACATGAACCCCACTAAAAACCTGATAGAAGCTAAACTTTACATGAACCCCACTAAAAACCTGATAGAAACTAAACTTTACATGAACCCCACTACAATATGATAGAACCTAAACTTTAAATGAATCTCACTAAAAACCTGATAGAACTTAAACTTTACATGAACCCCACTAAAAACCTGATAGATGCTAAACTTTACATGAACCCCACTAAAAACCTGATAGAAGCTAAACTTTACATGAACCCCACTAAAAACCTGATAAAACTTAAACTTTACATGAACCCCACTAAAAACCTGATAGAAGATAAACTTTACATGAACTCCACTAAAAACCTGATAGAACCTAAACTTAATATGAACCCCACTAAAAACCCGATAGATCCTAATCTTTACATAATCCCCACCAAAAGCCTGATACAACTTAAACTTTACATGAACCCCACTAAAAACCTGATAGAACTTAAACTTTACATGAACCCCACTAAAAACCTGATAGAAGCTAAACTTTACATGAACTCCACTAAAAACCTGACAGAACCTAAACTTAATATGAACCCCACTAAATACCCGATAGATCCTAATCTTTACATAATCCCCACTAAAAGCCTGATAGAACCTAAACTTAACATGAACCCCACTAAAAACCTGATAGATCCTAAACTTTACATCATCCCCACTAAAAGCCTGATACAACTTAAACTTTACATGAACCCCACTAAAAACCTGATATAACTTAAACTTTACATCAACCCCACTAAAATATGATAGAACCTAAACTTTAAATGAATCTCACTAAAAACCTGATAGAACTTAAACTTTACATAATCCCCACTAAAAGCCTGATACAACTTAAACTTTACATGAACCCCACTAAAAACCTGATAGAACTTAAACTTTACATCAACCCCACTAATATATGATAGAACCTAAACTTTACATGAACCCCACTAAAAACCTGATAGACCCTAAACTTTACATGAATCGCACTAATAACCTGATAGAACCTCAACTTTACATGAACCCCAATAAAAACCTGATAGAACCTAAACTTTACATGAACCCCACTAAAAACCTGATAGAACTTAAACTTTACATGAACCCCACTAAAAACCTGATAGAAGCTAAACTTTACATGAACCCCACTAAAAACCTGATAGAAACTAAACTTTACATGAACCCCACTACAATATGATAGAACCTAAACTTTAAATGAATCTCACTAAAAACCTGATAGAACCTAAACTTTACATGAACCCCACTAAAAACCTGATAAAACTTAAACTTTACATGAACCCCACTAAAAACCTGATAGAAGCTAAACTTTACATGAACCCCACTAAAAACCTGATAGAAGCTAAACTTTACATGAACTCCACTAAAACCCTGATAGAACCTAAACTTAATATGAACCCCACTAAAAACCCGATAGATCCTAATCGTTACATAATCCCCACTAAAAGCCTGATAGAACCTAAACTTAACATGAAACCCACTAAAAACCTGACAGATCCTAAACTTTACATCATTCGCACTAAAAGCCTGATACAACTTAAACTTTACATGAACCCCACTAAAAACCTGATAGAACTTAAACTTTACATCAACCCCACTACAATATGATAGAACCTAAACTTTAAATGAATCTCACTAAAAACCTGATAGAACTTAAACTTTACATAATCCCCACTAAAAGCCTGATACAACTTAAACTTTACATGAACCCCACTAAAGACCTGATAGAACTTAAACTTTACATGAACCCCACTAAAAACCTGATAGAAGCTAAACTTTACATGAACCCCACTAAAAACCTGATAGAAACTAAACTTTACATGAACCCCACTACAATATGATAGAACCTAAACTTTAAATGAATCTCACTAAAAACCTGATAGAACTTAAACTTTACATAATCCCCACTAAAAGCCTGATACAACTTAAACTTTACATGAACCCCACTAAAAACCTGATAGAACTTAAACTTTACATCAACCCCACTACAATATGATAGAACCTAAACTTTAAATGAATCTCACTAAAAACCTGATAGAACTTAAATTTTACATAATCCCCACTAAAAGCCTGATACAACTTAAACTTTACATGAACTCCACTAAAAACCTGATAGAACCTAAACTTAATATGAACCCCACTAAAAACCCGATAGATCCTAATCTTTACATAATCCCCACTAAAAGCCTGATAGAACCTAAACTTTACATGAACCCCACTAAAAACCTGATAGAACTTAAACTTTACAACAACCCCACTAAAATATGATAGAACCTAAACTTTAAATGAATCTCACTAAAAACCTGATAGAACTCAAACTTTACATGAACCCCACTAAAAACCTGATAGATGCTAAACTTTACATGAACCCCACTAAAAACCTGATAGAAGCTAAACTTTACATGAACCCCACTAAAAACCTGATAAAACTTAAACTTTACATGAACCCCACTAAAAACCTGATAGAAGCTAAACTTTACATGAACTCCACTAAAAACCTGATAGAACCTAAACTTAATATGAACCCCACTAAAAACCCGATAGATCCTAATCTTTACATAATCCCCACCAAAAGCCTGATACAACTTAAACTTTACATGAACCCCACTAAAAACCTGATAGAACTTAAACTTTACATGAACCCCACTAAAAACCTGATAGAAGCTAAACTTTACATGAACTCCACTAAAACCCTGATAGAACCTAAACTTAATATGAACCCCACTAAAAACCCGATAGATCCTAATCTTTACATAATCCCCACTAAAAGCCTGATAGAACCTAAACTTAACATGAAACCCACTAAAAACCTGACAGATCCTAAACTTTACATCATCCGCACTAAAAGCCTGATACAACTTAAACTTTACATGAACCCCACTAAAAACCTGATAGAACTTAAACTTTACATCAACCCCACTACAATATGATAGAACCTAAACTTTAAATGAATCTCACTAAAAACCTGATAGAACTTAAACTTTACATAATCCCCACTAAAAGCCTGATACAACTTAAACTTTATATGAACCCCACTAAAAACCTGATAGAACTTAAACTTTTCATCAACCCCACTACAATATGATAGAACCTAAACTTTAAATGAATCTCACTAAAAACCTGATAGAACTTAAACTTTACATAATCCCCACTAAAAGCCTGATACAACTTAAACTTTACATGAACCCCACTAAAAACCTGATAGAACTTAAACTTTACATCAACCCCACTAAAAACCTGATAGATGCTAAACTTTACATGAACTCCACTAAAAACCTGATAGAACCTAAACTTTACATGAACAGCACTAATAACCTGATAGAACCTAAACTTTACATGAACCCCACTAAAAGCCTGATACAACTTAAACTTTACATGAACCCCACTAAAAACCTGATAGAACTTAAACTTTACATGAACCCCACTAAAAACCTGATAGAAGCTAAACTTTACATGAACTCCACTAAAAACCTGACAGAACCTAAACTTAATATGAACCCCACTAAATACCCGATAGATCCTAATCTTTACATAATCCCCACTAAAAGCCTGATAGAACCTAAACTTAACATGAACCCCACTAAAAACCTGATAGATCCTAAACTTTACATCATCCCCACTAAAAGCCTGATACAACTTAAACTTTACATGAACCCCACTAAAAACCTGATATAACTTAAACTTTACATCAACCCCACTAAAATATGATAGAACCTAAACTTTAAATGAATCTCACTAAAAACCTGATAGAACCTCAACTTTACATGAACCTCAATAAAAACCTGATAGAACCTAAACTTTACATGAACCCCACTAAAAACCTGATAGAACTTAAACTTTACATGAACCCCACTAAAAACCTGATAGAAGCTAAACTTTACATGAACCCCACTAAAAACCTGATAGAAACTAAACTTTACATGAACCCCACTACAATATGATAGAACCTAAACTTTAAATGAATCTCACTAAAAACCTGATAGAACTTAAACTTTACATAATCCCCACTAAAAGCCTGATACAACTTAAACTTTACATGAACCCCACTAAAAACCTGATAGAACTTAAACTTTACAGGAACCCCACAAAAAACCTGATAGAAGCTAAACTTTACATGAACTCAACTAAAACCTGATAGAACCTAAACTTAATATGAACCCCACTAAAAACCCGATAGATCCTAATCTTTACATAATCCCCACTAAAAGCCTGATAGATCCTAAACTTTACATAATCCCCACTAAAAGCCTGATACAACTTAAACTTTACATGAACCCCACTAAAAACCTGATAGAACTTAAACTTTACATGAACCCCACTAAAAATCTGATAGAAGCTAAACTTTACATGAACCCCACTAAAAACCTGATAGAACCTAAACTTAATATGAACCCCACTAAAAACCCGATAGATCCTAATCTTTACATAATCCCCACTAAAAGCCTGATAGAACCTAAACTTAACATGAACCCCACTAAAAACCTGATAGATCCTAAACTTTACATAATGCCCACTAAAAGCCTGATACAACTTAAACTTTACATGAACCCCACTAAAAACCTGATAGAACTTAAACTTTACATGAACCCCACAACAAACCTGATAGAAGCTAAACTTTACATGAACTCAACTAAAACCTGATAGAACCTAAACTTAATATGAACCCCACTAAAAACCCGATAGATCCTAATCTTTACATAATCCCCACTAAAAACCTGATAGAACCTAAACTTAACATGAACCCCACTAAAAACCTGATAGAACTTAAACTTTACATGAACCCCACTAAAAACCTGATAGAAGCTAAACTTTACATGAACCCCACTAAAAACCTGATAGAAGCTAAACTTTACATGAACCCCACTAAAAACCTGATAGAAGCTAAACTTTACATGAACTCCACTAAAAACCTGATAGAAACTAAACTTAATATGAACCCCACTAAAAACCCGATAGATCCTAATCTTTACATAATCCCCACCAAAAGCCTGATACAACTTAAACTTTACATGAACCCCACTAAAAACCTGATAGAACTTATACTTTACATGAACCCCACTAAAAACCTGATAGAAGCTAAACATTACATGAACTCCACTAAAACCCTGATAGAACCTAAACTTAATATGAACCCCACTAAAAACCCGATAGATCCTAATCTTTACATAATCCCCACCAAAAGCCTGATACAACTTAAACTTTACATGAACCCCACTAAAAACCTGATAGAACTTAAACTTTACATGAACCCCACTAAAAACCTGATAGAAGCTAAACTTTACATGAACTCCACTAAAAACCTGACAGAACCTAAATTTAATATGAACCCCACTAAATACCCGATAGATCCTAATCTTTACATAATCCCCACTAAAAGCCTGATAGAACCTAAACTTAACATGAACCCCACTAAAAACCTGATAGATCCTAAACTTTACATCATCCCCACTAAAAGCCTGATACAACTTAAACTTTACATGAACCCCACTAAAAACCTGATATAACTTAAACTTTACATCAACCCCACTAAAATATGATAGAACCTAAACGTTAAATGAATCTCACTAAAAACCTGATAGAACTTAAACTTTACATAATCCCCACTAAAAGCCTGATACAACTTAAACTTTACATGAACCCCACTAAAAACCTGATAGAACTTAAACTTTACATCAACCCCACTAAAATATGATAGAACCTAAACTTTACATGAACCCCACTAAAAACCTGATAGACCCTAAACTTTACATGAATCGCACTAATAACCTGATAGAACCTCAACTTTACATGAACCCCAATAAAAACCTGATAGAACCTAAACTTTACATGAACCCCACTAAAAACCTGATAGAACTTAAACTTTACATGAACCCCACTAAAAACCTGATAGAAGCTAAACTTTACATGAACCCCACTAAAAACCTGATAGAAACTAAACTTTACATGAACCCCACTACAATATGATAGAACCTAAACTTTAAATGAATCTCACTAAAAACCTGATAGAACTTAAACTTTACATAATCCCCACTAAAAGCCTGATACAACTTAAACTTTACATGAACCCCACTAAAAACCTGATAGAACTTAAACTTTACATCAACCCCACTAAAAACCTGATAGAACTTAAACTTTACATGAACCCCACTAAAAACCTGATAGAAGCTAAACTTTACATGAACTCCACTAAAACCCTGATAGAACCTAAACTTAATATGAACCCCACTAAAAACCCGATAGATCCTAATCTTTACATAATCCCCACTAAAAGCCTGATAGAACCTAAACTTAACATGAAACCCACTAAAAACCTGACAGATCCTAAACTTTACATCATCCGCACTAAAAGCCTGATACAACTTAAACTTTACATGAACCCCACTAAAAACCTGATAGAACTTAAACTTTACATCAACCCCACTACAATATGATAGAACCTAAACTTTAAATGAATCTCACTAAAAACCTGATAGAACTTAAACTTTACATAATCCCCACTAAAAGCCTGATACAACTTAAACTTTATATGAACCCCACTAAAAACCTGATAGAACTTAAACTTTTCATCAACCCCACTACAATATGATAGAACCTAAACTTTAAATGAATCTCACTAAAAACCTGATAGAACTTAAACTTTACATAATCCCCACTAAAAGCCTGATACAACTTAAACTTTACATGAACCCCACTAAAAACCTGATAGAACTTAAACTTTACATCAACCCCACTAAAAACCTGATAGATGCTAAACTTTACATGAACTCCACTAAAAACCTGATAGAACCTAAACTTTACATGAACAGCACTAATAACCTGATAGAACCTAAACTTTACATGAACCCCACTAAAAGCCTGATACAACTTAAACTTTACATGAACCCCACTAAAAACCTGATAGAACTTAAACTTTACATGAACCCCACTAAAAACCTGATAGAAGCTAAACTTTACATGAACTCCACTAAAAACCTGACAGAACCTAAACTTAATATGAACCCCACTAAATACCCGATAGATCCTAATCTTTACATAATCCCCACTAAAAGCCTGATAGAACCTAAACTTAACATGAACCCGACTAAAAACCTGATAGATCCTAAACTTTACATCATCCCCACTAAAAGCCTGATACAACTTAAACTTTACATGAACCCCACTAAAAACCTGATATAACTTAAACTTTACATCAACCCCACTAAAATATGATAGAACCTAAACTTTAAATGAATCTCACTAAAAACCTGATAGAACCTCAACTTTACATGAACCTCAATAAAAACCTGATAGAACCTAAACTTTACATGAACCCCACTAAAAACCTGATAGAACTTAAACTTTACATGAACCCCACTAAAAACCTGATAGAAGCTAAACTTTACATGAACCCCACTAAAAACCTGATAGAAACTAAACTTTACATGAACCCCACTACAATATGATAGAACCTAAACTTTAAATGAATCTCACTAAAAACCTGATAGAACTTAAACTTTACATAATCCCCACTAAAAGCCTGATACAACTTAAACTTTACATGAACCCCACTAAAAACCTGATAGAACTTAAACTTTACAGGAACCCCACAAAAAACCTGATAGAAGCTAAACTTTACATGAACTCAACTAAAACCTGATAGAACCTAAACTTAATATGAACCCCACTAAAAACCCGATAGATCCTAATCTTTACATAATCCCCACTAAAAGCCTGATAGATCCTAAACTTTACATAATCCCCACTAAAAGCCTGATACAACTTAAACTTTACATGAACCCCACTAAAAACCTGATAGAACTTAAACTTTACATGAACCCCACTAAAAATCTGATAGAAGCTAAACTTTACATGAACCCCACTAAAAACCTGATAGAACCTAAACTTAATATGAACCCCACTAAAAACCCGATAGATCCTAATCTTTACATAATCCCCACTAAAAGCCTGATAGAACCTAAACTTAACATGAACCCCACTAAAAACCTGATAGATCCTAAACTTTACATAATGCCCACTAAAAGCCTGATACAACTTAAACTTTACATGAACCCCACTAAAAACCTGATAGAACTTAAACTTTACATGAACCCCACAACAAACCTGATAGAAGCTAAACTTTACATGAACTCAACTAAAACCTGATAGAACCTAAACTTAATATGAACCCCACTAAAAACCCGATAGATCCTAATCTTTACATAATCCCCACTAAAAACCTGATAGAACCTAAACTTAACATGAACCCCACTAAAAACCTGATAGAACTTAAACTTTACATGAACCCCACTAAAAACCTGATAGAAGCTAAACTTTACATGAACCCCACTAAAAACCTGATAGAAGCTAAACTTTACATGAACCCCACTAAAAACCTGATAGAAGCTAAACTTTACATGAACTCCACTAAAAACCTGATAGAAACTAAACTTAATATGAACCCCACTAAAAACCCGATAGATCCTAATCTTTACATAATCCCCACCAAAAGCCTGATACAACTTAAACTTTACATGAACCCCACTAAAAACCTGATAGAACTTATACTTTACATGAACCCCACTAAAAACCTGATAGAAGCTAAACATTACATGAACTCCACTAAAACCCTGATAGAACCTAAACTTAATATGAACCCCACTAAAAACCCGATAGATCCTAATCTTTACATAATCCCCACCAAAAGCCTGATACAACTTAAACTTTACATGAACCCCACTAAAAACCTGATAGAACTTAAACTTTACATGAACCCCACTAAAAACCTGATAGAAGCTAAACTTTACATGAACTCCACTAAAACCCTGATAGAACCTAAACTTAATATGAACCCCACTAAAAACCCGATAGATCCTAATCTTTACATAATCCCCACTAAAAGCCTGATAGAACCTAAACTTAACATGAAACCCACTAAAAACCTGACAGATCCTAAACTTTACATCATCCGCACTAAAAGCCTGATACAACTTAAACTTTACATGAACCCCACTAAAAACCTGATAGAACTTAAACTTTACATCAACCCCACTACAATATGATAGAACCTAAACTTTAAATGAATCTCACTAAAAACCTGATAGAACTTAAACTTTACATAATCCCCACTAAAAGCCTGATACAACTTAAACTTTACATGAACCCCACTAAAAACCTGATAGAACTTAAACTTTACATCAACCCCACTAAAAACCTGATAGATGCTAAACTTTACATGAACTCCACTAAAAACCTGATAGAACCTAAACTTAATATGAACCCCACTAAAAACCCGATAGATCCTAATCTTTACATAATCCCCACTAAAAGCCTGATAGAACCTAAACTTTACATGAACCCCACTAAAAACCTGATAGAACTTAAACTTTACAACAACCCCACTAAAATATGATAGAACCTAAACTTTAAATGAATCTCACTAAAAACCTGATAGAACTCAAACTTTACATGAACCCCACTAAAAACCTGATAGAAGCTAAACTTTACATGAACTCCACTAAAAACCTGATAGAACCTAAACTTAATATGAACCCCACTAAAAACCCGATAGATCCTAATCTTTACATAATCCCCACCAAAAGCCTGATACAACTTAAACTTTACATGAACCCCACTAAAAACCTGATAGAACTTATACTTTACATGAACCCCACTAAAAACTTGATAGAAGCTAAACTTTACATGAACTCCACTAAAACCCTGATAGAACCTAAACTTAATATGAACCCCACTAAAAACCCGATAGATCCTAATCTTTACATAATCCCCACTAAAAGCCTGATAGAACCTAAACTTAACATGAAACCCACTAAAAACCTGACAGATCCTAAACTTTACATCATCGCACTAAAAGCCTGATACAACTTAAACTTTACATGAACCCCACTAAAAACCTGATAGAACTTAAACTTTACATCAACCCCACTACAATATGATAGAACCTAAACTTTAAATGAATCTCACTAAAAACCTGATAGAACTTAAACTTTACATAATCCCCACTAAAAGCCTGATACAACTTAAACTTTACATGAACCCCACTAAAAACCTGATAGAACTTAAACTTTACATCAACCCCACTACAATATGATAGAACCTAAACTTTAAATGAATCTCACTAAAAACCTGATAGAACTTAAACTTTACATAATCCCCACTAAAAGCCTGATACAACTTAAACTTTACATGAACCCCACTAAAAACCTGATAGAACTTAAACTTTACATCAACCCCACTAAAAACCTGATAGATGCTAAACTTTACATGAACTCCACTAAAAACCTGATAGAACCTAAACTTTACATGAACAGCACTAATAACCTGATAGAACCTAAACTTTACATGAACCCCACTAAAAGCCTGATACAACTTAAACTTTACATGAACCCCACTAAAAACCTGATAGAACTTAAACTTTACATGAACCCCACTAAAAACCTGATAGAAGCTAAACTTTACATGAACTCCACTAAAAACCTGACAGAACCTAAACTTAATATGAACCCCACTAAATACCCGATAGATCCTAATCTTTACATAATCCCCACTAAAAGCCTGATAGAACCTAAACTTAACATGAACCCCACTAAAAACCTGATAGATCCTAAACTTTACATCATCCCCACTAAAAGCCTGATACAACTTAAACTTTACATGAACCCCACTAAAAACCTGATATAACTTAAACTTTACATCAACCCCACTAAAATATGATAGAACCTAAACGTTAAATGAATCTCACTAAAAACCTGATAGAACTTAAACTTTACATAATCCCCACTAAAAGCCTGATACAACTTAAACTTTACATGAACCCCACTAAAAACCTGATAGAACTTAAACTTTACATCAACCCCACTAAAATATGATAGAACCTAAACTTTACATGAACCCCACTAAAAACCTGATAGACCCTAAACTTTACATGAATCGCACTAATAACCTGATAGAACCTCAACTTTACATGAACCCCAATAAAAACCTGATAGAACCTAAACTTTACATGAACCCCACTAAAAACCTGATAGAACTTAAACTTTACATGAACCCCACTAAAAACCTGATAGAAGCTAAACTTTACATGAACCCCACTAAAAACCTGATAGAAACTAAACTTTACATGAACCCCACTACAATATGATAGAACCTAAACTTTAAATGAATCTCACTAAAAACCTGATAGAACTTAAACTTTACATAATCCCCACTAAAAGCCTGATACAACTTAAACTTTACATGAACCCCACTAAAAACCTGATAGAACTTAAACTTTACATCAACCCCACTACAATATGATAGAACCTAAACTTTAAATGAATCTCACTAAAAACCTGATAGAACTTAAACTTTACATAATCCCCACTAAAAGCCTGATACAACTTAAACTTTACATCAACCCCACTAAAAACCTGATAGATGCTAAACTTTACATGAACTCCACTAAAAACCTGATAGAACCTAAACTTAATATGAACCCCACTAAAAACCCGATAGATCCTAATCTTTACATAATCCCTACTAAAAGCCCGATAGAACCTAAACTTAACATGAACCCCACTAAAAACCCGATAGATCCTAAACTTTACATAATCCCCACTAAAAGCCTGATACAACTTAAATTTTACATGAACCCCACTAAAAACCTGATAGAACTTAAACTTTACATCAACCCCACTAAAATATGATAGAACCTAAACATTACATGAACCCCACTAAAAACCTGATAGACCCTAAATTTTACATGAACCGCACTAATAACCTGATAGAACCTCAACTTTACATGAACCCCACTAAAAACCTGATAGAAGCTAAACTTTACATGAACCCCACTAAAAACCTGATAGAACTTAAACTTTACATGAACCCCACTAAAAACCTGATAGATGCTAAACTTTACATGAACTCCACTAAAAACCTGATAGAACCTAAACTTAATATGAACCCCACTAAAAACTCGATAGATCCTAATCTTTACATAATCCCCACTAAAAGCCTGATAGAACCTAAACTTTACATGAACCCCACTAAAAACCTGATAGAACTTAAACTTTACATCAACCCCACTAAAATATGATAGAACCTAAACTTTAAATGAATCTCACTAAAAACCTGATAGAACCTAAACTTTACATGAACAGCACTAATAACCTGATAGAACCTCAACTTTACATGAACCCCAATCAAAACCTGATAGAACCTCAACTTTACATGAACCCCACTAAAAGCCTGATACAACTTAAACTTTACATGAACCCCACTAAAAACCTGATAGAACTTAAACTTTACATGAACCCCACTAAAAACCTGATAGAAGCTAAACTTTACATGAACTCCACTAAAAACCTGACTGAACCTAAACTTAATATGAACCCCACTAAATACCCGATAGATCCTAATCTTTACATAATCCCCACTAAAAGCCTGATAGAACCTAAACTTAACATGAACCCCACTAAAAACCTGATAGATCCTAAACTTTACATCATCCCCACTAAAAGCCTGATACAACTTAAACTTTACATGAACCCCACTAAAAACCTGATAGAACTTAAACTTTACATCAACCCCACTAAAATATGATAGAACCTAAACTTTAAATGAATCTCACTAAAAACCTGATAGAACTTAAACTTTACATAATCCCCACTAAAAGCCTGATACAACTTAAACTTTACATGAACCCCACTAAAAACCTGATAGAACTTAAACTTTACATCAACCCCACTAAAATATGATAGAACCTAAACTTTACATGAACCCCACTAAAAACCTGATAGACCCTAAACTTTACATGAATCGCACTAATAACCTGATAGAACCTCAACTTTACATGAACCCCAATAAAAACCTGATAGAACCTAAACTTTACATGAACCCCACTAAAAACCTGATAGAACTTAAACTTTACATGAACCCCACTAAAAACCTGATAGAAGCTAAACTTTACATGAACCCCACTAAAAACCTGATAGAAACTAAACTTTACATGAACCCCACTAAAAACCTGATAGAACTTAAACTTTACATGAACCCCACTAAAAACCTGAAAGATGCTAAACTTTACATGAACTCCACTAAAAACCTGATAGAACCTAAACTTAATATGAACCCCACTAAAAACCCGATAGATCCTAATCTTTACATAATCCCCACTAAAAGCCTGATAGAACCTAAACTTTACATGAACCCCACTAAAAACCTGATAGAACTTAAACTTTACAACAACCCCACTAAAATATGATAGAACCTAAACTTTAAATGAATCTCACTAAAAACCTGATAGAACTTAAACTTTACATGAACCCCACTAAAAACCTGATAGATGCTAAACTTTACATGAACCCCACTAAAAACCTGATAGAAGCTAAACTTTACATGAACCCCACTAAAAACCTGATAAAACTTAAACTTTACATGAACCCCACTAAAAACCTGATAGAAGCTAAACTTTACATGAACTCCACTAAAAACCTGATAGAACCTAAACTTAATATGAACCCCACTAAAAACCCGATAGATCCTAATCTTTACATAATCCCCACCAAAAGCCTGATACAACTTAAACTTTACATGAACCCCACTAAAAACCTGATAGAACTTAAACTTTACATGAACCCCACTAAAAACCTGATAGAAGCTAAACTTTACATGAACTCCACTAAAACCCTGATAGAACCTAAACTTAATATGAACCCCACTAAAAACCCGATAGATCCTAATCTTTACATAATCCCCACTAAAAGCCTGATAGAACCTAAACTTAACATGAAACCCACTAAAAACCTGACAGATCCTAAACTTTACATCATCCGCACTAAAAGCCTGATACAACTTAAACTTTACATGAACCCCACTAAAAACCTGATAGAACTTAAACTTTACATCAACCCCACTACAATATGATAGAACCTAAACTTTAAATGAATCTCACTAAAAACCTGATAGAACTTAAACTTTACATAATCCCCACTAAAAGCCTGATACAACTTAAACTTTACATGAACCCCACTAAAAACCTGATAGAACTTAAACTTTACATCAACCCCACTACAATATGATAGAACCTAAACTATAAATGAATCTCACTAAAAACCTGATAGAACTTAAACTTTACATAATCCCCACTAAAAGCCTGATACAACTTAAACTTTACATGAACCCCACTAAAAACCTGAGAGAACTTAAACTTTACATCAACCCCACTAAAAACCTGATAGATGCTAAACTTTACATGAACTCCACTAAAAACCTGATAGAACCTAAACTTTACATGAACAGCACTAATAACCTGATAGAACCTAAACTTTACATGAACCCCACTAAAAGCCTGATACAACTTAAACTTTACATGAACCCCACTAAAAACCTGATAGAGCTTAAACTTTACATGAACCCCACTAAAAACCTGATAGAAGCTAAACTTTACATGAACTCCACTAAAAACCTGACAGAACCTAAACTTAATATGAACCCCACTAAATACCCGATAGATCCTAATCTTTACATAATCCCCACTAAAAGCCTGATAGAACCTAAACTTAACATGAACCCCACTAAAAACCTGATAGATCCTAAACTTTACATCATCCCCACTAAAAGCCTGATACAACTTAAACTTTACATGAACCCCACTAAAAACCTGATATAACTTAAACTTTACATCAACCCCACTAAAATATGATAGAACCTAAACTTTAAATGAATCTCACTAAAAACCTGATAGAACTTAAACTTTACATAATCCCCACTAAAAGCCTGATACAACTTAAACTTTACATGAACCCCACTAAAAACCTGATAGAACTTAAACTTTACATCAACCCCACTAATATATGATAGAACCTAAACTTTACATGAACCCCACTAAAAACCTGATAGACCCTAAACTTTACATGAATCGCACTAATAACCTGATAGAACCTCAACTTTACATGAACCCCAATAAAAACCTGATAGAACCTAAACTTTACATGAACCCCACTAAAAACCTGATAGAACTTAAACTTTACATCAACCCCACTAATATATGATAGAACCTAAACTTTACATGAACCCCACTAAAAACCTGATAGACCCTAAACTTTACATGAATCGCACTAATAACCTGATAGAACCTCAACTTTACATGAACCCCAATAAAAACCTGATAGAACCTAAACTTTACATGAACCCCACTAAAAACCTGATAGAACTTAAACTTTACATGAACCCCACTAAAAACCTGATAGAAGCTAAACTTTACATGAACCCCACTAAAAACCTGATAGAAACTAAACTTTACATGAACCCCACTACAATATGATAGAACCTAAACTTTAAATGAATCTCACTAAAAACCTGATAGAACTTAAACTTTACATAATCCCCACTAAAAGCCTGATACAACTTAAACTTTACATGAACCCCACTAAAAACCTGATAGAACTTAAACTTTACATCAACCCCACTACAATATGATAGAACCTAAACTTTAAATGAATCTCACTAAAAACCTGATAGAACTTAAACTTTACATAATCCCCACTAAAAGCCTGATACAACTTAAACTTTACATGAACCCCACTAAAAACCTGATAGAACTTAAACTTTACATCAACCCCACTAAAAACCTGATAGATGCTAAACTTTACATGAACTCCACTAAAAACCTGATAGAACCTAAACTTAATATGAACCCCACTAAAAACCCGATAGATCCTAATCTTTACATAATCCCCACTAAAAGCCTGATAGAACCTAAACTTTACATGAACCCCACTAAAAACCTGATAGAACTTAAACTTTACAACAACCCCACTAAAATATGATAGAACCTAAACTTTAAATGAATCTCACTAAAAACCTGATAGAACTTAAACTTTACATGAACCCCACTAAAAACCTGATAGATGCTAAACTTTACATGAACCCCACTAAAAACCTGATAGAAGCTAAACTTTACATGAACCCCACTAAAAACCTGATAAAACTTAAACTTTACATGAACCCCACTAAAAACCTGATAGAAGCTAAACTTTACATGAACTCCACTAAAAACCTGATAGAACCTAAACTTAATATGAACCCCACTAAAAACCCGATAGATCCTAATCTTTACATAATCCCCACCAAAAGCCTGATACAACTTAAACTTTACATGAACCCCACTAAAAACCTGATAGAACTTAAACTTTACATGAACCCCACTAAAAACCTGATAGAAGCTAAACTTTACATGAACTCCACTAAAAACCTGACAGAACCTAAACTTAATATGAACCCCACTAAATACCCGATAGATCCTAATCTTTACATAATCCCCACTAAAAGCCTGATAGAACCTAAACTTAACATGAACCTCACTAAAAACCTGATAGATCCTAAACTTTACATCATCCCCACTAAAAGCCTGATACAACTTAAACTTTACATGAACCCCACTAAAAACCTGATATAACTTAAACTTTACATCAACCCCACTAAAATATGATAGAACCTAAACTTTAAATGAATCTCACTAAAAACCTGATAGAACTTAAACTTTACATAATCCCCACTAAAAGCCTGATACAACTTAAACTTTACATGAACCCCACTAAAAACCTGATAGAACTTAAACTTTACATCAACCCCACTAATATATGATAGAACCTAAACTTTACATGAACCCCACTAAAAACCTGATAGACCCTAAACTTTACATGAATCGCACTAATAACCTGATAGAACCTCAACTTTACATGAACCCCAATAAAAACCTGATACAACCTAAACTTTACATGAACCCCACTAAAAACCTGATAGAACTTAAACTTTACATGAACCCCACTAAAAACCTGATAGAAGCTAAACTTTACATGAACCCCACTAAAAACCTGATAGAAACTAAACTTTACATGAACCCCACTACAATATGATAGAACCTAAACTTTAAATGAATCTCACTAAAAACCTGATAGAACCTAAACTTTACATGAACCCCACTAAAAACCTGATAGAACTTAAACTTTACATGAACCCCACTAAAAACCTGATAGAACTTAAACTTTACATCAACCCCACTACAATATGATAGAACCTAAACTTTAAATGAATCTCACTAAAAACCTGATAGAACTTAAACTTTACATAATCCCCACTAAAAGCCTGATACAACTTAAACTTTACATGAACCCCACTAAAAACCTGATAGAACTTAAACTTTACATCAACCCCACTACAATATGATAGAACCTAAACTTTAAATGAATCTCACTAAAAACCTGATAGAACTTAAACTTTACATAATCCCCACTAAAAGCCTGATACAACTTAAACTTTACATGAACCCCACTAAAAACCTGATAGAACTTAAACTTTACATCAACCCCACTAAAAACCTGATAGATGCTAAACTTTACATGAACTCCACTAAAAACCTGATAGAACCTAAACTTTACATGAACAGCACTAATAACCTGATAGAACCTAAACTTTACATGAACCCCACTAAAAGCCTGATACAACTTAAACTTTACATGAACCCCACTAAAAACCTGATAGAACTTAAACTTTACATGAACCCCACTAAAAACCTGATAGAAGCTAAACTTTACATGAACTCCACTAAAAACCTGACAGAACCTAAACTTAATATGAACCCCACTAAATACCCGATAGATCCTAATCTTTACATAATCCCCACTAAAAGCCTGATAGAACCTAAACTTAACATGAACCCCACTAAAAACCTGATAGATCCTAAACTTTACATCATCCCCACTAAAAGCCTGATACAACTTAAACTTTACATGAACCCCACTAAAAACCTGATATAACTTAAACTTTACATCAACCCCACTAAAATATGATAGAACCTAAACGTTAAATGAATCTCACTAAAAACCTGATAGAACTTAAACTTTACATAATCCCCACTAAAAGCCTGATACAACTTAAACTTTACATGAACCCCACTAAAAACCTGATAGAACTTAAACTTTACATCAACCCCACTAAAATATGATAGAACCTAAACTTTAAATGAATCTCACTAAAAACCTGATAGAACTTAAACTTTACATGAACCCCACTAAAAACCTGATAGAACCTAAACTTTACATGAACCCCACTAAAAACCTGATAGAACTTAAACTTTACAACAACCCCACTAAAATATGATAGAACCTAAACTTTAAATGAATCTCACTAAAAACCTGATAGAACTTAAACTTTACATGAACCCCACTAAAAACCTGATAGATGCTAAACTTTACATGAACCCCACTAAAAACCTGATAGAAGCTAAACTTTACATGAACCCCACTAAAAACCTGATAAAACTTAAACTTTACATGAACCCCACTAAAAACCTGATAGAAGCTAAACTTTACATGAACTCCACTAAAAACCTGATAGAACCTAAACTTAATATGAACCCCACTAAAAACCCGATAGATCCTAATCTTTACATAATCCCCACCAAAAGCCTGATACAACTTAAACTTTACATGAACCCCACTAAAAACCTGATAGAACTTAAACTTTACATGAACCCCACTAAAAACCTGATAGAAGCTAAACTTTACATGAACTCCACTAAAAACCTGACAGAACCTAAACTTAATATGAACCCCACTAAATACCCGATAGATCCTAATCTTTACATAATCCCCACTAAAAGCCTGATAGAACCTAAACTTAACATGAACCCCACTAAAAACCTGATAGATCCTAAACTTTACATCATCCCCACTAAAAGCCTGATACAACTTAAACTTTACATGAACCCCACTAAAAACCTGATATAACTTAAACTTTACATCAACCCCACTAAAATATGATAGAACCTAAACTTTAAATGAATCTCACTAAAAACCTGATAGAACTTAAACTTTACATAATCCCCACTAAAAGCCTGATACAACTTAAACTTTACATGAACCCCACTAAAAACCTGATAGAACTTAAACTTTACATCAACCCCACTAATATATGATAGAACCTAAACTTTACATGAACCCCACTAAAAACCTGATAGACCCTAAACTTTACATGAATCGCACTAATAACCTGATAGAACCTCAACTTTACATGAACCCCAATAAAAACCTGATACAACCTAAACTTTACATGAACCCCACTAAAAACCTGATAGAACTTAAACTTTACATGAACCCCACTAAAAACCTGATAGAAGCTAAACTTTACATGAACCCCACTAAAAACCTGATAGAAACTAAACTTTACATGAACCCCACTACAATATGATAGAACCTAAACTTTAAATGAATCTCACTAAAAACCTGATAGAACCTAAACTTTACATGAACCCCACTAAAAACCTGATAGAACTTAAACTTTACATGAACCCCACTAAAAACCTGATAGAACTTAAACTTTACATCAACCCCACTACAATATGATAGAACCTAAACTTTAAATGAATCTCACTAAAAACCTGATAGAACTTAAACTTTACATAATCCCCACTAAAAGCCTGATACAACTTAAACTTTACATGAACCCCACTAAAAACCTGATAGAACTTAAACTTTACATCAACCCCACTACAATATGATAGAACCTAAACTTTAAATGAATCTCACTAAAAACCTGATAGAACTTAAACTTTACATAATCCCCACTAAAAGCCTGATACAACTTAAACTTTACATGAACCCCACTAAAAACCTGATAGAACTTAAACTTTACATCAACCCCACTAAAAACCTGATAGATGCTAAACTTTACATGAACTCCACTAAAAACCTGATAGAACCTAAACTTTACATGAACAGCACTAATAACCTGATAGAACCTAAACTTTACATGAACCCCACTAAAAGCCTGATACAACTTAAACTTTACATGAACCCCACTAAAAACCTGATAGAACTTAAACTTTACATGAACCCCACTAAAAACCTGATAGAAGCTAAACTTTACATGAACTCCACTAAAAACCTGACAGAACCTAAACTTAATATGAACCCCACTAAATACCCGATAGATCCTAATCTTTACATAATCCCCACTAAAAGCCTGATAGAACCTAAACTTAACATGAACCCCACTAAAAACCTGATAGATCCTAAACTTTACATCATCCCCACTAAAAGCCTGATACAACTTAAACTTTACATGAACCCCACTAAAAACCTGATATAACTTAAACTTTACATCAACCCCACTAAAATATGATAGAACCTAAACGTTAAATGAATCTCACTAAAAACCTGATAGAACTTAAACTTTACATAATCCCCACTAAAAGCCTGATACAACTTAAACTTTACATGAACCCCACTAAAAACCTGATAGAACTTAAACTTTACATCAACCCCACTAAAATATGATAGAACCTAAACTTTACATGAACCCCACTAAAAACCTGATAGACCCTAAACTTTACATGAATCGCACTAATAACCTGATAGAACCTCAACTTTACATGAACCCCAATAAAAACCTGATAGAACCTAAACTTTACATGAACCCCACTAAAAACCTGATAGAACTTAAACTTTACATGAACCCCACTAAAAACCTGATAGAAGCTAAACTTTACATGAACCCCACTAAAAACCTGATAGAAACTAAACTTTACATGAACCCCACTACAATATGATAGAACCTAAACTTTAAATGAATCTCACTAAAAACCTGATAGAACTTAAACTTTACATAATCCCCACTAAAAGCCTGATACAACTTAAACTTTACATGAACCCCACTAAAAACCTGATAGAACTTAAACTTTACATCAACCCCACTACAATATGATAGAACCTAAACTTTAAATGAATCTCACTAAAAACCTGATAGAACTTAAACTTTACATAATCCCCACTAAAAGCCTGATACAACTTAAACTTTACATGAACCCCACTAAAAACCTGATAGAACTTAAACTTTACATCAACCCCACTAAAAACCTGATAGATGCTAAACTTTACATGAACTCCACTAAAAACCTGATAGAACCTAAACTTAATATGAACCCCACTAAAAACCCGATAGATCCTAATCTTTACATAATCCCTACTAAAAGCCCGATAGAACCTAAACTTAACATGAACCCCACTAAAAACCCGATAGATCCTAAACTTTACATAATCCCCACTAAAAGCCTGATACAACTTAAATTTTACATGAACCCCACTAAAAACCTGATAGAACTTAAACTTTACATCAACCCCACTAAAATATGATAGAACCTAAACATTACATGAACCCCACTAAAAACCTGATAGACCCTAAATTTTACATGAACCGCACTAATAACCTGATAGAACCTCAACTTTACATGAACCCCACTAAAAACCTGATAGAAGCTAAACTTTACATGAACCCCACTAAAAACCTGATAGAACTTAAACTTTACATGAACCCCACTAAAAACCTGATAGATGCTAAACTTTACATGAACTCCACTAAAAACCTGATAGAACCTAAACTTAATATGAACCCCACTAAAAACTCGATAGATCCTAATCTTTACATAATCCCCACTAAAAGCCTGATAGAACCTAAACTTTACATGAACCCCACTAAAAACCTGATAGAACTTAAACTTTACATCAACCCCACTAAAATATGATAGAACCTAAACTTTAAATGAATCTCACTAAAAACCTGATAGAACCTAAACTTTACATGAACAGCACTAATAACCTGATAGAACCTCAACTTTACATGAACCCCAATCAAAACCTGATAGAACCTCAACTTTACATGAACCCCACTAAAAGCCTGATACAACTTAAACTTTACATGAACCCCACTAAAAACCTGATAGAACTTAAACTTTACATGAACCCCACTAAAAACCTGATAGAAGCTAAACTTTACATGAACTCCACTAAAAACCTGACTGAACCTAAACTTAATATGAACCCCACTAAATACCCGATAGATCCTAATCTTTACATAATCCCCACTAAAAGCCTGATAGAACCTAAACTTAACATGAACCCCACTAAAAACCTGATAGATCCTAAACTTTACATCATCCCCACTAAAAGCCTGATACAACTTAAACTTTACATGAACCCCACTAAAAACCTGATAGAACTTAAACTTTACATCAACCCCACTAAAATATGATAGAACCTAAACTTTAAATGAATCTCACTAAAAACCTGATAGAACTTAAACTTTACATAATCCCCACTAAAAGCCTGATACAACTTAAACTTTACATGAACCCCACTAAAAACCTGATAGAACTTAAACTTTACATCAACCCCACTAAAATATGATAGAACCTAAACTTTACATGAACCCCACTAAAAACCTGATAGACCCTAAACTTTACATGAATCGCACTAATAACCTGATAGAACCTCAACTTTACATGAACCCCAATAAAAACCTGATAGAACCTAAACTTTACATGAACCCCACTAAAAACCTGATAGAACTTAAACTTTACATGAACCCCACTAAAAACCTGATAGAAGCTAAACTTTACATGAACCCCACTAAAAACCTGATAGAAACTAAACTTTACATGAACCCCACTAAAAACCTGATAGAACTTAAACTTTACATGAACCCCACTAAAAACCTGAAAGATGCTAAACTTTACATGAACTCCACTAAAAACCTGATAGAACCTAAACTTAATATGAACCCCACTAAAAACCCGATAGATCCTAATCTTTACATAATCCCCACTAAAAGCCTGATAGAACCTAAACTTTACATGAACCCCACTAAAAACCTGATAGAACTTAAACTTTACAACAACCCCACTAAAATATGATAGAACCTAAACTTTAAATGAATCTCACTAAAAACCTGATAGAACTTAAACTTTACATGAACCCCACTAAAAACCTGATAGATGCTAAACTTTACATGAACCCCACTAAAAACCTGATAGAAGCTAAACTTTACATGAACCCCACTAAAAACCTGATAAAACTTAAACTTTACATGAACCCCACTAAAAACCTGATAGAAGCTAAACTTTACATGAACTCCACTAAAAACCTGATAGAACCTAAACTTAATATGAACCCCACTAAAAACCCGATAGATCCTAATCTTTACATAATCCCCACCAAAAGCCTGATACAACTTAAACTTTACATGAACCCCACTAAAAACCTGATAGAACTTAAACTTTACATGAACCCCACTAAAAACCTGATAGAAGCTAAACTTTACATGAACTCCACTAAAACCCTGATAGAACCTAAACTTAATATGAACCCCACTAAAAACCCGATAGATCCTAATCTTTACATAATCCCCACTAAAAGCCTGATAGAACCTAAACTTAACATGAAACCCACTAAAAACCTGACAGATCCTAAACTTTACATCATCCGCACTAAAAGCCTGATACAACTTAAACTTTACATGAACCCCACTAAAAACCTGATAGAACTTAAACTTTACATCAACCCCACTACAATATGATAGAACCTAAACTTTAAATGAATCTCACTAAAAACCTGATAGAACTTAAACTTTACATAATCCCCACTAAAAGCCTGATACAACTTAAACTTTACATGAACCCCACTAAAAACCTGATAGAACTTAAACTTTACATCAACCCCACTACAATATGATAGAACCTAAACTTTAAATGAATCTCACTAAAAACCTGATAGAACTTAAACTTTACATAATCCCCACTAAAAGCCTGATACAACTTAAACTTTACATGAACCCCACTAAAAACCTGAGAGAACTTAAACTTTACATCAACCCCACTAAAAACCTGATAGATGCTAAACTTTACATGAACTCCACTAAAAACCTGATAGAACCTAAACTTTACATGAACAGCACTAATAACCTGATAGAACCTAAACTTTACATGAACCCCACTAAAAGCCTGATACAACTTAAACTTTACATGAACCCCACTAAAAACCTGATAGAGCTTAAACTTTACATGAACCCCACTAAAAACCTGATAGAAGCTAAACTTTACATGAACTCCACTAAAAACCTGACAGAACCTAAACTTAATATGAACCCCACTAAATACCCGATAGATCCTAATCTTTACATAATCCCCACTAAAAGCCTGATAGAACCTAAACTTAACATGAACCCCACTAAAAACCTGATAGATCCTAAACTTTACATCATCCCCACTAAAAGCCTGATACAACTTAAACTTTACATGAACCCCACTAAAAACCTGATATAACTTAAACTTTACATCAACCCCACTAAAATATGATAGAACCTAAACTTTAAATGAATCTCACTAAAAACCTGATAGAACTTAAACTTTACATAATCCCCACTAAAAGCCTGATACAACTTAAACTTTACATGAACCCCACTAAAAACCTGATAGAACTTAAACTTTACATCAACCCCACTAATATATGATAGAACCTAAACTTTACATGAACCCCACTAAAAACCTGACAGACCCTAAACTTTACATGAATCGCACTAATAACCTGATAGAACCTCAACTTTACATGAACCCCAATAAAAACCTGATAGAACCTAAACTTTACATGAACCCCACTAAAAACCTGATAGAACTTAAACTTTACATCAACCCCACTAATATATGATAGAACCTAAACTTTACATGAACCCCACTAAAAACCTGATAGACCCTAAACTTTACATGAATCGCACTAATAACCTGATAGAACCTCAACTTTACATGAACCCCAATAAAAACCTGATAGAACCTAAACTTTACATGAACCCCACTAAAAACCTGATAGAACTTAAACTTTACATGAACCCCACTAAAAACCTGATAGAAGCTAAACTTTACATGAACCCCACTAAAAACCTGATAGAAACTAAACTTTACATGAACCCCACTACAATATGATAGAACCTAAACTTTAAATGAATCTCACTAAAAACCTGATAGAACTTAAACTTTACATAATCCCCACTAAAAGCCTGATACAACTTAAACTTTACATGAACCCCACTAAAAACCTGATAGAACTTAAACTTTACATCAACCCCACTACAATATGATAGAACCTAAACTTTAAATGAATCTCACTAAAAACCTGATAGAACTTAAACTTTACATAATCCCCACTAAAAGCCTGATACAACTTAAACTTTACATGAACCCCACTAAAAACCTGATAGAACTTAAACTTTACATCAACCCCACTAAAAACCTGATAGATGCTAAACTTTACATGAACTCCACTAAAAACCTGATAGAACCTAAACTTAATATGAACCCCACTAAAAACCCGATAGATCCTAATCTTTACATAATCCCCACTAAAAGCCTGATAGAACCTAAACTTTACATGAACCCCACTAAAAACCTGATAGAACTTAAACTTTACAACAACCCCACTAAAATATGATAGAACCTAAACTTTAAATGAATCTCACTAAAAACCTGATAGAACTTAAACTTTACATGAACCCCACTAAAAACCTGATAGATGCTAAACTTTACATGAACCCCATTAAAAACCTGATAGAAGCTAAACTTTACATGAACCCCACTAAAAACCTGATAAAACTTAAACTTTACATGAACCCCACTAAAAACCTGATAGAAGCTAAACTTTACATGAACTCCACTAAAAACCTGATAGAACCTAAACTTAATATGAACCCCACTAAATACCCGATAGATCCTAATCTTTACAAAATCCCCACTAAAAGCCTGATAGAACCTAAACTTAACATGAACCCCACTAAAAACCTGATAGATCCTAAACTTTACATCATCCCCACTAAAAGCCTGATACAACTTAAACTTTACATGAACCCCACTAAAAACCTGATATAACTTAAACTTTACATCAACCCCACTAAAATATGATAGAACCTAAACGTTAAATGAATCTCACTAAAAACCTGATAGAACTTAAACTTTACATAATCCCCACTAAAAGCCTGATACAACTTAAACTTTACATGAACCCCACTAAAAACCTGATAGAACTTAAACTTTACATCAACCCCACTAAAATATGATAGAACCAAAACTTTACATGAACCCCACTAAAAACCTGATAGACCCTAAACTTTACATGAATCGCACTAATAACCTGATAGAACCTCAACTTTACATGAACCCCAATAAAAACCTGATAGAACCTAAACTTTACATGAACCCCACTAAAAACCTGATAGAACTTAAACTTTACATGAACCCCACTAAAAACCTGATAGAAGCTAAACTTTACATGAACCCCACTAAAAACCTGATAGAAACTAAACTTTACATGAACCCCACTACAATATGATAGAACCTAAACTTTAAATGAATCTCACTAAAAACCTGATAGAACTTAAACTTTACATAATCCCCACTAAAAGCCTGATACAACTTAAACTTTACATGAACCCCACTAAAAACCTGATAGAACTTAAACTTTACATCAACCCCACTACAATATGATAGAACCTAAACTTTAAATGAATCTCACTAAAAACCTGATAGAACTTAAACTTTACATAATCCCCACTAAAAGCCTGATACAACTTAAACTTTACATCAACCCCACTAAAAACCTGATAGATGCTAAACTTTACATGAACTCCACTAAAAACCTGATAGAACCTAAACTTAATATGAACCCCACTAAAAACCCGATAGATCCTAATCTTTACATAATCCCTACTAAAAGCCCGATAGAACCTAAACTTAACATGAACCCCACTAAAAACCCGATAGATCCTAAACTTTACATAATCCCCACTAAAAGCCTGATACAACTTAAATTTTACATGAACCCCACTAAAAACCTGATAGAACTTAAACTTTACATCAACCCCACTAAAATATGATAGAACCTAAACATTACATGAACCCCACTAAAAACCTGATAGACCCTAAATTTTACATGAACCGCACTAATAACCTTATAGAACCTCAACTTTACATGAACCCCACTAAAAACCTGATAGAAGCTAAACTTTACATGAACCCCACTAAAAACCTGATAGAACTTAAACTTTACATGAACCCCACTAAAAACCTGATAGATGCTAAACTTTACATGAACTCCACTAAAAACCTGATAGAACCTAAACTTAATATGAACCCCACTAAAAACTCGATAGATCCTAATCTTTACATAATCCCCACTAAAAGCCTGATAGAACCTAAACTTTACATGAACCCCACTAAAAACCTGATAGAACTTAAACTTTACATCAACCCCACTAAAATATGATAGAACCTAAACTTTAAATGAATCTCACTAAAAACCTGATAGAACCTAAACTTTACATGAACAGCACTAATAACCTGATAGAACCTCAACTTTACATGAACCCCAATCAAAACCTGATAGAACCTCAACTTTACATGAACCCCACTAAAAGCCTGATACAACTTAAACTTTACATGAACCCCACTAAAAACCTGATAGAACTTAAACTTTACATGAACCCCACTAAAAACCTGATAGAAGCTAAACTTTACATGAACTCCACTAAAAACCTGACTGAACCTAAACTTAATATGAACCCCACTAAATACCCGATAGATCCTAATCTTTACATAATCCCCACTAAAAGCCTGATAGAACCTAAACTTAACATGAACCCCACTAAAAACCTGATAGATCCTAAACTTTACATCATCCCCACTAAAAGCCTGATACAACTTAAACTTTACATGAACCCCACTAAAAACCTGATAGAACTTAAACTTTACATCAACCCCACTAAAATATGATAGAACCTAAACTTTAAATGAATCTCACTAAAAACCTGATAGAACTTAAACTTTACATAATCCCCACTAAAAGCCTGATACAACTTAAACTTTACATGAACCCCACTAAAAACCTGATAGAACTTAAACTTTACATCAACCCCACTAAAATATGATAGAACCTAAACTTTACATGAACCCCACTAAAAACCTGATAGACCCTAAACTTTACATGAATCGCACTAATAACCTGATAGAACCTCAACTTTACATGAACCCCAATAAAAACCTGATAGAACCTAAACTTTACATGAAACCCACTAAAAACCTGATAGAACTTAAACTTTACATGAACCCCACTAAAAACCTGATAGAAGCTAAACTTTACATGAACCCCACTAAAAACCTGATAGAAACTAAACTTTACATGAACCCCACTAAAAACCTGATAGAACTTAAACTTTACATGAACCCCACTAAAAACCTGAAAGATGCTAAACTTTACATGAACTCCACTAAAAACCTGATAGAACCTAAACTTAATATGAACCCCACTAAAAACCCGATAGATCCTAATCTTTACATAATCCCCACTAAAAGCCTGATAGAACCTAAACTTTACATGAACCCCACTAAAAACCTGATAGAACTTAAACTTTACAACAACCCCACTAAAATATGATAGAACCTAAACTTTAAATGAATCTCACTAAAAACCTGATAGAACTTAAACTTTACATGAACCCCACTAAAAACCTGATAGATGCTAAACTTTACATGAACCCCACTAAAAACCTGATAGAAGCTAAACTTTACATGAACCCCACTAAAAACCTGATAAAACTTAAACTTTACATGAACCCCACTAAAAACCTGATAGAAGCTAAACTTTACATGAACTCCACTAAAAACCTGATAGAACCTAAACTTAATATGAACCCCACTAAAAACCCGATAGATCCTAATCTTTACATAATCCCCACCAAAAGCCTGATACAACTTAAACTTTACATGAACCCCACTAAAAACCTGATAGAACTTAAACTTTACATGAACCCCACTAAAAACCTGATAGAAGCTAAACTTTACATGAACTCCACTAAAACCCTGATAGAACCTAAACTTAATATGAACCCCACTAAAAACCCGATAGATCCTAATCTTTACATAATCCCCACTAAAAGCCTGATAGAACCTAAACTTAACATGAAACCCACTAAAAACCTGACAGATCCTAAACTTTACATCATCCGCACTAAAAGCCTGATACAACTTAAACTTTACATGAACCCCACTAAAAACCTGATAGAACTTAAACTTTACATCAACCCCACTACAATATGATAGAACCTAAACTTTAAATGAATCTCACTAAAAACCTGATAGAACTTAAACTTTACATAATCCCCACTAAAAGCCTGATACAACTTAAACTTTACATGAACCCCACTAAAAACCTGATAGAACTTAAACTTTACATCAACCCCACTACAATATGATAGAACCTAAACTATAAATGAATCTCACTAAAAACCTGATAGAACTTAAACTTTACATAATCCCCACTAAAAGCCTGATACAACTTAAACTTTACATGAACCCCACTAAAAACCTGAGAGAACTTAAACTTTACATCAACCCCACTAAAAACCTGATAGATGCTAAACTTTACATGAACTCCACTAAAAACCTGATAGAACCTAAACTTTACATGAACAGCACTAATAACCTGATAGAACCTAAACTTTACATGAACCCCACTAAAAGCCTGATACAACTTAAACTTTACATGAACCCCACTAAAAACCTGATAGAGCTTAAACTTTACATGAACCTCACTAAAAACCTGATAGAAGCTAAACTTTACATGAACTCCACTAAAAACCTGACAGAACCTAAACTTAATATGAACCCCACTAAATACCCGATAGATCCTAATCTTTACATAATCCCCACTAAAAGCCTGATAGAACCTAAACTTAACATGAACCCCACTAAAAACCTGATAGATCCTAAACTTTACATCATCCCCACTAAAAGCCTGATACAACTTAAACTTTACATGAACCCCACTAAAAACCTGATATAACTTAAACTTTACATCAACCCCACTAAAATATGATAGAACCTAAACTTTAAATGAATCTCACTAAAAACCTGATAGAACTTAAACTTTACATAATCCCCACTAAAAGCCTGATACAACTTAAACTTTACATGAACCCCACTAAAAACCTGATAGAACTTAAACTTTACATCAACCCCACTAATATATGATAGAACCTAAACTTTACATGAACCCCACTAAAAACCTGATAGACCCTAAACTTTACATGAATCGCACTAATAACCTGATAGAACCTCAACTTTACATGAACCCCAATAAAAACCTGATAGAACCTAAACTTTACATGAACCCCACTAAAAACCTGATAGAACTTAAACTTTACATCAACCCCACTAATATATGATAGAACCTAAACTTTACATGAACCCCACTAAAAACCTGATAGACCCTAAACTTTACATGAATCGCACTAATAACCTGATAGAACCTCAACTTTACATGAACCCCAATAAAAACCTGATAGAACCTAAACTTTACATGAACCCCACTAAAAACCTGATAGAACTTAAACTTTACATGAACCCCACTAAAAACCTGATAGAAGCTAAACTTTACATGAACCCCACTAAAAACCTGATAGAAACTAAACTTTACATGAACCCCACTACAATATGATAGAACCTAAACTTTAAATGAATCTCACTAAAAACCTGATAGAACTTAAACTTTACATAATCCCCACTAAAAGCCTGATACAACTTAAACTTTACATGAACCCCACTAAAAACCTGATAGAACTTAAACTTTACATCAACCCCACTACAATATGATAGAACCTAAACTTTAAATGAATCTCACTAAAAACCTGATAGAACTTAAACTTTACATAATCCCCACTAAAAGCCTGATACAACTTAAACTTTACATGAACCCCACTAAAAACCTGATAGAACTTAAACTTTACATCAACCCCACTAAAAACCTGATAGATGCTAAACTTTACATGAACTCCACTAAAAACCTGATAGAACCTAAACTTAATATGAACCCCACTAAAAACCCGATAGATCCTAATCTTTACATAATCCCCACTAAAAGCCTGATAGAACCTAAACTTTACATGAACCCCACTAAAAACCTGATAGAACTTAAACTTTACAACAACCCCACTAAAATATGATAGAACCTAAACTTTAAATGAATCTCACTAAAAACCTGATAGAACTTAAACTTTACATGAACCCCACTAAAAACCTGATAGATGCTAAACTTTACATGAACCCCACTAAAAACCTGATAGAAGCTAAACTTTACATGAACCCCACTAAAAACCTGATAAAACTTAAACTTTACATGAACCCCACTAAAAACCTGATAGAAGCTAAACTTTACATGAACTCCACTAAAAACCTGATAGAACCTAAACTTAATATGAACCCCACTAAAAACCCGATAGATCCTAATCTTTACATAATCCCCACCAAAAGCCTGATACAACTTAAACTTTACATGAACCCCACTAAAAACCTGATAGAACTTAAACTTTACATGAACCCCACTAAAAACCTGATAGAAGCTAAACTTTACATGAACTCCACTAAAAACCTGACAGAACCTAAACTTAATATGAACCCCACTAAATACCCGATAGATCCTAATCTTTACATAATCCCCACTAAAAGCCTGATAGAACCTAAACTTAACATGAACCCCACTAAAAACCTGATAGATCCTAAACTTTACATCATCCCCACTAAAAGCCTGATACAACTTAAACTTTACATGAACCCCACTAAAAACCTGATATAACTTAAACTTTACATCAACCCCACTAAAATATGATAGAACCTAAACTTTAAATGAATCTCACTAAAAACCTGATAGAACTTAAACTTTACATAATCCCCACTAAAAGCCTGATACAACTTAAACTTTACATGAACCCCACTAAAAACCTGATAGAACTTAAACTTTACATCAACCCCACTAATATATGATAGAACCTAAACTTTACATGAACCCCACTAAAAACCTGATAGACCCTAAACTTTACATGAATCGCACTAATAACCTGATAGAACCTCAACTTTACATGAACCCCAATAAAAACCTGATAGAACCTAAACTTTACATGAACCCCACTAAAAACCTGATAGAACTTAAACTTTACATGAACCCCACTAAAAACCTGATAGAAGCTAAACTTTACATGAACCCCACTAAAAACCTGATAGAAACTAAACTTTACATGAACCCCACTACAATATGATAGAACCTAAACTTTAAATGAATCTCACTAAAAACCTGATAGAACCTAAACTTTACATGAACCCCACTAAAAACCTGATAGAACTTAAACTTTACATGAACCCCACTAAAAACCTGATAGAACTTAAACTTTACATCAACCCCACTACAATATGATAGAACCTAAACTTTAAATGAATCTCACTAAAAACCTGATAGAACTTAAACTTTACATAATCCCCACTAAAAGCCTGATACAACTTAAACTTTACATGAACCCCACTAAAAACCTGATAGAACTTAAACTTTACATCAACCCCACTACAATATGATAGAACCTAAACTTTAAATGAATCTCACTAAAAACCTGATAGAACTTAAACTTTACATAATCCCCACTAAAAGCCTGATACAACTTAAACTTTACATGAACCCCACTAAAAACCTGATAGAACTTAAACTTTACATCAACCCCACTAAAAACCTGATAGATGCTAAACTTTACATGAACTCCACTAAAAACCTGATAGAACCTAAACTTTACATGAACAGCACTAATAACCTGATAGAACCTAAACTTTACATGAACCCCACTAAAAGCCTGATACAACTTAAACTTTACATGAACCCCACTAAAAACCTGATAGAACTTAAACTTTACATGAACCCCACTAAAAACCTGATAGAAGCTAAACTTTACATGAACTCCACTAAAAACCTGACAGAACCTAAACTTAATATGAACCCCACTAAATACCCGATAGATCCTAATCTTTACATAATCCCCACTAAAAGCCTGATAGAACCTAAACTTAACATGAACCCCACTAAAAACCTGATAGATCCTAAACTTTACATCATCCCCACTAAAAGCCTGATACAACTTAAACTTTACATGAACCCCACTAAAAACCTGATATAACTTAAACTTTACATCAACCCCACTAAAATATGATAGAACCTAAACGTTAAATGAATCTCACTAAAAACCTGATAGAACTTAAACTTTACATAATCCCCACTAAAAGCCTGATACAACTTAAACTTTACATGAACCCCACTAAAAACCTGATAGAACTTAAACTTTACATCAACCCCACTAAAATATGATAGAACCTAAACTTTACATGAACCCCACTAAAAACCTGATAGACCCTAAACTTTACATGAATCGCACTAATAACCTGATAGAACCTCAACTTTACATGAACCCCAATAAAAACCTGATAGAACCTAAACTTTACATGAACCCCACTAAAAACCTGATAGAACTTAAACTTTACATGAACCCCACTAAAAACCTGATAGAAGCTAAACTTTACATGAACCCCACTAAAAACCTGATAGAAACTAAACTTTACATGAACCCCACTACAATATGATAGAACCTAAACTTTAAATGAATCTCACTAAAAACCTGATAGAACTTAAACTTTACATAATCCCCACTAAAAGCCTGATACAACTTAAACTTTACATGAACCCCACTAAAAACCTGATAGAACTTAAACTTTACATCAACCCCACTACAATATGATAGAACCTAAACTTTAAATGAATCTCACTAAAAACCTGATAGAACTTAAACTTTACATAATCCCCACTAAAAGCCTGATACAACTTAAACTTTACATGAACCCCACTAAAAACCTGATAGAACTTAAACTTTACATCAACCCCACTAAAAACCTGATAGATGCTAAACTTTACATGAACTCCACTAAAAACCTGATAGAACCTAAGCTTAATATGAACCCCACTAAAAACCCGATAGATCCTAATCTTTACATAATCCCTACTAAAAGCCCGATAGAACCTAAACTTAACATGAACCCCACTAAAAACCCGATAGATCCTAAACTTTACATAATCCCCACTAAAAGCCTGATACAACTTAAATTTTACATGAACCCCACTAAAAACCTGATAGAACTTAAACTTTACATCAACCCCACTAAAATATGATAGAACCTAAACATTACATGAACCCCACTAAAAACCTGATAGACCCTAAATTTTACATGAACCGCACTAATAACCTGATAGAACCTCAACTTTACATGAACCCCACTAAAAACCTGATAGAAGCTAAACTTTACATGAACCCCACTAAAAACCTGATAGAACTTAAACTTTACATGAACCCCACTAAAAACCTGATAGATGCTAAACTTTACATGAACTCCACTAAAAACCTGATAGAACCTAAACTTAATATGAACCCCACTAAAAACTCGATAGATCCTAATCTTTACATAATCCCCACTAAAAGCCTGATAGAACCTAAACTTTACATGAACCCCACTAAAAACCTGATAGAACTTAAACTTTACATCAACCCCACTAAAATATGATAGAACCTAAACTTTAAATGAATCTCACTAAAAACCTGATAGAACCTAAACTTTACATGAACAGCACTAATAACCTGATAGAACCTCAACTTTACATGAACCCCAATCAAAACCTGATAGAACCTCAACTTTACATGAACCCCACTAAAAGCCTGATACAACTTAAACTTTACATGAACCCCACTAAAAACCTGATAGAACTTAAACTTTACATGAACCCCACTAAAAACCTGATAGAAGCTAAACTTTACATGAACTCCACTAAAAACCTGACTGAACCTAAACTTAATATGAACCCCACTAAATACCCGATAGATCCTAATCTTTACATAATCCCCACTAAAAGCCTGATAGAACCTAAACTTAACATGAACCCCACTAAAAACCTGATAGATCCTAAACTTTACATCATCCCCACTAAAAGCCTGATACAACTTAAACTTTACATGAACCCCACTAAAAACCTGATAGAACTTAAACTTTACATCAACCCCACTAAAATATGATAGAACCTAAACTTTAAATGAATCTCACTAAAAACCTGATAGAACTTAAACTTTACATAATCCCCACTAAAAGCCTGATACAACTTAAACTTTACATGAACCCCACTAAAAACCTGATAGAACTTAAACTTTACATCAACCCCACTAAAATATGATAGAACCTAAACTTTACATGAACCCCACTAAAAACCTGATAGACCCTAAACTTTACATGAATCGCACTAATAACCTGATAGAACCTCAACTTTACATGAACCCCAATAAAAACCTGATAGAACCTAAACTTTACATGAACCCCACTAAAAACCTGATAGAACTTAAACTTTACATGAACCCCACTAAAAACCTGATAGAAGCTAAACTTTACATGAACCCCACTAAAAACCTGATAGAAACTAAACTTTACATGAACCCCACTAAAAACCTGATAGAACTTAAACTTTACATGAACCCCACTAAAAACCTGAAAGATGCTAAACTTTACATGAACTCCACTAAAAACCTGATAGAACCTAAACTTAATATGAACCCCACTAAAAACCCGATAGATCCTAATCTTTACATAATCCCCACTAAAAGCCTGATAGAACCTAAACTTTACATGAACCCCACTAAAAACCTGATAGAACTTAAACTTTACAACAACCCCACTAAAATATGATAGAACCTAAACTTTAAATGAATCTCACTAAAAACCTGATAGAACTTAAACTTTACATGAACCCCACTAAAAACCTGATAGATGCTAAACTTTACATGAACCCCACTAAAAACCTGATAGAAGCTAAACTTTACATGAACCCCACTAAAAACCTGATAAAACTTAAACTTTACATGAACCCCACTAAAAACCTGATAGAAGCTAAACTTTACATGAACTCCACTAAAAACCTGATAGAACCTAAACTTAATATGAACCCCACTAAAAACCCGATAGATCCTAATCTTTACATAATCCCCACCAAAAGCCTGATACAACTTAAACTTTACATGAACCCCACTAAAAACCTGATAGAACTTAAACTTTACATGAACCCCACTAAAAACCTGATAGAAGCTAAACTTTACATGAACTCCACTAAAACCCTGATAGAACCTAAACTTAATATGAACCCCACTAAAAACCCGATAGATCCTAATCTTTACATAATCCCCACTAAAAGCCTGATAGAACCTAAACTTAACATGAAACCCACTAAAAACCTGACAGATCCTAAACTTTACATCATCCGCACTAAAAGCCTGATACAACTTAAACTTTACATGAACCCCACTAAAAACCTGATAGAACTTAAACTTTACATCAACCCCACTACAATATGATAGAACCTAAACTTTAAATGAATCTCACTAAAAACCTGATAGAACTTAAACTTTACATAATCCCCACTAAAAGCCTGATACAACTTAAACTTTACATGAACCCCACTAAAAACCTGATAGAACTTAAACTTTACATCAACCCCACTACAATATGATAGAACCTAAACTTTAAATGAATCTCACTAAAAACCTGATAGAACTTAAACTTTACATAATCCCCACTAAAAGCCTGATACAACTTAAACTTTACATGAACCCCACTAAAAACCTGAGAGAACTTAAACTTTACATCAACCCCACTAAAAACCTGATAGATGCTAAACTTTACATGAACTCCACTAAAAACCTGATAGAACCTAAACTTTACATGAACAGCACTAATAACCTGATAGAACCTAAACTTTACATGAACCCCACTAAAAGCCTGATACAACTTAAACTTTACATGAACCCCACTAAAAACCTGATAGAGCTTAAACTTTACATGAGCCCCACTAAAAACCTGATAGAAGCTAAACTTTACATGAACTCCACTAAAAACCTGACAGAACCTAAACTTAATATGAACCCCACTAAATACCCGATAGATCCTAATCTTTACATAATCCCCACTAAAAGCCTGATAGAACCTAAACTTAACATGAACCCCACTAAAAACCTGATAGATCCTAAACTTTACATCATCCCCACTAAAAGCCTGATACAACTTAAACTTTACATGAACCCCACTAAAAACCTGATATAACTTAAACTTTACATCAACCCCACTAAAATATGATAGAACCTAAACTTTAAATGAATCTCACTAAAAACCTGATAGAACTTAAACTTTACATAATCCCCACTAAAAGCCTGATACAACTTAAACTTTACATGAACCCCACTAAAAACCTGATAGAACTTAAACTTTACATCAACCCCACTAATATATGATAGAACCTAAACTTTACATGAACCCCACTAAAAACCTGACAGACCCTAAACTTTACATGAATCGCACTAATAACCTGATAGAACCTCAACTTTACATGAACCCCAATAAAAACCTGATAGAACCTAAACTTTACATGAACCCCACTAAAAACCTGATAGAACTTAAACTTTACATCAACCCCACTAATATATGATAGAACCTAAACTTTACATGAACCCCACTAAAAACCTGATAGACCCTAAACTTTACATGAATCGCACTAATAACCTGATAGAACCTCAACTTTACATGAACCCCAATAAAAACCTGATAGAACCTAAACTTTACATGAACCCCACTAAAAACCTGATAGAACTTAAACTTTACATGAACCCCACTAAAAACCTGATAGAAGCTAAACTTTACATGAACCCCACTAAAAACCTGATAGAAACTAAACTTTACATGAACCCCACTACAATATGATAGAACCTAAACTTTAAATGAATCTCACTAAAAACCTGATAGAACTTAAACTTTACATAATCCCCACTAAAAGCCTGATACAACTTAAACTTTACATGAACCCCACTAAAAACCTGATAGAAGCTAAACTTTACATGAACCCCACTAAAAACCTGATAAAACTTAAACTTTACATGAACCCCACTAAAAACCTGATAGAAGCTAAACTTTACATGAACTCCACTAAAAACCTGATAGAACCTAAACTTAATATGAACCCCACTAAAAACCCGATAGATCCTAATCTTTACATAATCCCCACCAAAAGCCTGATACAACTTAAACTTTACATGAACCCCACTAAAAACCTGATAGAACTTAAACTTTACATGAACCCCACTAAAAACCTGATAGAAGCTAAACTTTACATGAACTCCACTAAAAACCTGACAGAACCTAAACTTAATATGAACCCCACTAAATACCCGATAGATCCTAATCTTTACATAATCCCCACTAAAAGCCTGATAGAACCTAAACTTAACATGAACCCCACTAAAAACCTGATAGATCCTAAACTTTACATCATCCCCACTAAAAGCCTGATACAACTTAAACTTTACATGAACCCCACTAAAAACCTGATATAACTTAAACTTTACATCAACCCCACTAAAATATGATAGAACCTAAACTTTAAATGAATCTCACTAAAAACCTGATAGAACTTAAACTTTACATAATCCCCACTAAAAGCCTGATACAACTTAAACTTTACATGAACCCCACTAAAAACCTGATAGAACTTAAACTTTACATCAACCCCACTAATATATGATAGAACCTAAACTTTACATGAACCCCACTAAAAACCTGATAGACCCTAAACTTTACATGAATCGCACTAATAACCTGATAGAACCTCAACTTTACATGAACCCCAATAAAAACCTGATAGAACCTAAACTTTACATGAACCCCACTAAAAACCTGATAGAACTTAAACTTTACATGAACCCCACTAAAAACCTGATAGAAGCTAAACTTTACATGAACCCCACTAAAAACCTGATAGAAACTAAACTTTACATGAACCCCACTACAATATGATAGAACCTAAACTTTAAATGAATCTCACTAAAAACCTGATAGAACCTAAACTTTACATGAACCCCACTAAAAACCTGATAGAACTTAAACTTTACATGAACCCCACTAAAAACCTGATAGAACTTAAACTTTACATCAACCCCACTACAATATGATAGAACCTAAACTTTAAATGAATCTCACTAAAAACCTGATAGAACTTAAACTTTACATAATCCCCACTAAAAGCCTGATACAACTTAAACTTTACATGAACCCCACTAAAAACCTGATAGAACTTAAACTTTACATCAACCCCACTACAATATGATAGAACCTAAACTTTAAATGAATCTCACTAAAAACCTGATAGAACTTAAACTTTACATAATCCCCACTAAAAGCCTGATACAACTTAAACTTTACATGAACCCCACTAAAAACCTGATAGAACTTAAACTTTACATCAACCCCACTAAAAACCTGATAGATGCTAAACTTTACATGAACTCCACTAAAAACCTGATAGAACCTAAACTTTACATGAACAGCACTAATAACCTGATAGAACCTAAACTTTACATGAACCCCACTAAAAGCCTGATACAACTTAAACTTTACATGAACCCCACTAAAAACCTGATAGAACTTAAACTTTACATGAACCCCACTAAAAACCTGATAGAAGCTAAACTTTACATGAACTCCACTAAAAACCTGACAGAACCTAAACTTAATATGAACCCCACTAAATACCCGATAGATCCTAATCTTTACATAATCCCCACTAAAAGCCTGATAGAACCTAAACTTAACATGAACCCCACTAAAAACCTGATAGATCCTAAACTTTACATCATCCCCACTAAAAGCCTGATACAACTTAAACTTTACATGAACCCCACTAAAAACCTGATATAACTTAAACTTTACATCAACCCCACTAAAATATGATAGAACCTAAACGTTAAATGAATCTCACTAAAAACCTGATAGAACTTAAACTTTACATAATCCCCACTAAAAGCCTGATACAACTTAAACTTTACATGAACCCCACTAAAAACCTGATAGAACTTAAACTTTACATCAACCCCACTAAAATATGATAGAACCTAAACTTTACATGAACCCCACTAAAAACCTGATAGACCCTAAACTTTACATGAATCGCACTAATAACCTGATAGAACCTCAACTTTACATGAACCCCAATAAAAACCTGATAGAACCTAAACTTTACATGAACCCCACTAAAAACCTGATAGAACTTAAACTTTACATGAACCCCACTAAAAACCTGATAGAAGCTAAACTTTACATGAACCCCACTAAAAACCTGATAGAAACTAAACTTTACATGAACCCCACTACAATATGATAGAACCTAAACTTTAAATGAATCTCACTAAAAACCTGATAGAACTTAAACTTTACATAATCCCCACTAAAAGCCTGATACAACTTAAACTTTACATGAACCCCACTAAAAACCTGATAGAACTTAAACTTTACATCAACCCCACTACAATATGATAGAACCTAAACTTTAAATGAATCTCACTAAAAACCTGATAGAACTTAAACTTTACATAATCCCCACTAAAAGCCTGATACAACTTAAACTTTACATGAACCCCACTAAAAACCTGATAGAACTTAAACTTTACATCAACCCCACTAAAAACCTGATAGATGCTAAACTTTACATGAACTCCACTAAAAACCTGATAGAACCTAAGCTTAATATGAACCCCACTAAAAACCCGATAGATCCTAATCTTTACATAATCCCTACTAAAAGCCCGATAGAACCTAAACTTAACATGAACCCCACTAAAAACCCGATAGATCCTAAACTTTACATAATCCCCACTAAAAGCCTGATACAACTTAAATTTTACATGAACCCCACTAAAAACCTGATAGAACTTAAACTTTACATCAACCCCACTAAAATATGATAGAACCTAAACATTACATGAACCCCACTAAAAACCTGATAGACCCTAAATTTTACATGAACCGCACTAATAACCTGATAGAACCTCAACTTTACATGAACCCCACTAAAAACCTGATAGAAGCTAAACTTTACATGAACCCCACTAAAAACCTGATAGAACTTAAACTTTACATGAACCCCACTAAAAACCTGATAGATGCTAAACTTTACATGAACTCCACTAAAAACCTGATAGAACCTAAACTTAATATGAACCCCACTAAAAACTCGATAGATCCTAATCTTTACATAATCCCCACTAAAAGCCTGATAGAACCTAAACTTTACATGAACCCCACTAAAAACCTGATAGAACTTAAACTTTACATCAACCCCACTAAAATATGATAGAACCTAAACTTTAAATGAATCTCACTAAAAACCTGATAGAACCTAAACTTTACATGAACAGCACTAATAACCTGATAGAACCTCAACTTTACATGAACCCCAATCAAAACCTGATAGAACCTCAACTTTACATGAACCCCACTAAAAGCCTGATACAACTTAAACTTTACATGAACCCCACTAAAAACCTGATAGAACTTAAACTTTACATGAACCCCACTAAAAACCTGATAGAAGCTAAACTTTACATGAACTCCACTAAAAACCTGACTGAACCTAAACTTAATATGAACCCCACTAAATACCCGATAGATCCTAATCTTTACATAATCCCCACTAAAAGCCTGATAGAACCTAAACTTAACATGAACCCCACTAAAAACCTGATAGATCCTAAACTTTACATCATCCCCACTAAAAGCCTGATACAACTTAAACTTTACATGAACCCCACTAAAAACCTGATAGAACTTAAACTTTACATCAACCCCACTAAAATATGATAGAACCTAAACTTTAAATGAATCTCACTAAAAACCTGATAGAACTTAAACTTTACATAATCCCCACTAAAAGCCTGATACAACTTAAACTTTACATGAACCCCACTAAAAACCTGATAGAACTTAAACTTTACATCAACCCCACTAAAATATGATAGAACCTAAACTTTACATGAACCCCACTAAAAACCTGATAGACCCTAAACTTTACATGAATCGCACTAATAACCTGATAGAACCTCAACTTTACATGAACCCCAATAAAAACCTGATAGAACCTAAACTTTACATGAACCCCACTAAAAACCTGATAGAACTTAAACTTTACATGAACCCCACTAAAAACCTGATAGAAGCTAAACTTTACATGAACCCCACTAAAAACCTGATAGAAACTAAACTTTACATGAACCCCACTAAAAACCTGATAGAACTTAAACTTTACATGAACCCCACTAAAAACCTGAAAGATGCTAAACTTTACATGAACTCCACTAAAAACCTGATAGAACCTAAACTTAATATGAACCCCACTAAAAACCCGATAGATCCTAATCTTTACATAATCCCCACTAAAAGCCTGATAGAACCTAAACTTTACATGAACCCCACTAAAAACCTGATAGAACTTAAACTTTACAACAACCCCACTAAAATATGATAGAACCTAAACTTTAAATGAATCTCACTAAAAACCTGATAGAACTTAAACTTTACATGAACCCCACTAAAAACCTGATAGATGCTAAACTTTACATGAACCCCACTTAAAACCTGATAGAAGCTAAACTTTACATGAACCCCACTAAAAACCTGATAAAACTTAAACTTTACATGAACCCCACTAAAAACCTGATAGAAGCTAAACTTTACATGAACTCCACTAAAAACCTGATAGAACCTAAACTTAATATGAACCCCACTAAAAACCCGATAGATCCTAATCTTTACATAATCCCCACTAAAAGCCTGATAGAACCTAAACTTAACATGAACCCCACTAAAAACCTGATAGATCCTAAACTTTACATAATCCCCACTAAAAGCCTGATACAACTTAAACTTTACATGAACCCCACTAAAAACCTGATAGAACCTAAACTTAATATGAACCCCACTAAAAACCCGATAGATCCTAATCTTTACATAATCCCCACTAAAAGCCTGATAGAACCTAAACTTAACATGAAACCCACTAAAAACCTGACAGATCCTAAACTTTACATCATCCGCACTAAAAGCCTGATACAACTTAAACTTTACATGAACCCCACTAAAAACCTGATAGAACTTAAACTTTACATCAACCCCACTACAATATGATAGAACCTAAACTTTAAATGAATCTCACTAAAAACCTGATAGAACTTAAACTTTACATAATCCCCACTAAAAGCCTGATACAACTTAAACTTTACATGAACCCCACTAAAAACCTGATAGAACTTAAACTTTACATCAACCCCACTACAATATGATAGAACCTAAACTTTAAATGAATCTCACTAAAAACCTGATAGAACTTAAACTTTACATAATCCCCACTAAAAGCCTGATACAACTTAAACTTTACATGAACCCCACTAAAAACCTGAGAGAACTTAAACTTTACATCAACCCCACTAAAAACCTGATAGATGCTAAACTTTACATGAACTCCACTAAAAACCTGATAGAACCTAAACTTTACATGAACAGCACTAATAACCTGATAGAACCTAAACTTTACATGAACCCCACTAAAAGCCTGATACAACTTAAACTTTACATGAACCCCACTAAAAACCTGATAGAGCTTAAACTTTACATGAGCCCCACTAAAAACCTGATAGAAGCTAAACTTTACATGAACTCCACTAAAAACCTGACAGAACCTAAACTTAATATGAACCCCACTAAATACCCGATAGATCCTAATCTTTACATAATCCCCACTAAAAGCCTGATAGAACCTAAACTTAACATGAACCCCACTAAAAACCTGATAGATCCTAAACTTTACATCATCCCCACTAAAAGCCTGATACAACTTAAACTTTACATGAACCCCACTAAAAACCTGATATAACTTAAACTTTACATCAACCCCACTAAAATATGATAGAACCTAAACTTTAAATGAATCTCACTAAAAACCTGATAGAACTTAAACTTTACATAATCCCCACTAAAAGCCTGATACAACTTAAACTTTACATGAACCCCACTAAAAACCTGATAGAACTTAAACTTTACATCAACCCCACTAATATATGATAGAACCTAAACTTTACATGAACCCCACTAAAAACCTGACAGACCCTAAACTTTACATGAATCGCACTAATAACCTGATAGAACCTCAACTTTACATGAACCCCAATAAAAACCTGATAGAACCTAAACTTTACATGAACCCCACTAAAAACCTGATAGAACTTAAACTTTACATCAACCCCACTAATATATGATAGAACCTAAACTTTACATGAACCCCACTAAAAACCTGATAGACCCTAAACTTTACATGAATCGCACTAATAACCTGATAGAACCTCAACTTTACATGAACCCCAATAAAAACCTGATAGAACCTAAACTTTACATGAACCCCACTAAAAACCTGATAGAACTTAAACTTTACATGAACCCCACTAAAAACCTGATAGAAGCTAAACTTTACATGAACCCCACTAAAAACCTGATAGAAACTAAACTTTACATGAACCCCACTACAATATGATAGAACCTAAACTTTAAATGAATCTCACTAAAAACCTGATAGAACTTAAACTTTACATAATCCCCACTAAAAGCCTGATACAACTTAAACTTTACATGAACCCCACTAAAAACCTGATAGAACTTAAACTTTACATCAACCCCACTACAATATGATAGAACCTAAACTTTAAATGAATCTCACTAAAAACCTGATAGAACTTAAACTTTACATAATCCCCACTAAAAGCCTGATACAACTTAAACTTTACATGAACCCCACTAAAAACCTGATAGAACTTAAACTTTACATCAACCCCACTAAAAACCTGATAGATGCTAAACTTTACATGAACTCCACTAAAAACCTGATAGAACCTAAACTTAATATGAACCCCACTAAAAACCCGATAGATCCTAATCTTTACATAATCCCCACTAAAAGCCTGATAGAACCTAAACTTTACATGAACCCCACTAAAAACCTGATAGAACTTAAACTTTACAACAACCCCACTAAAATATGATAGAACCTAAACTTTAAATGAATCTCACTAAAAACCTGATAGAACTTAAACTTTACATGAACCCCACTAAAAACCTGATAGATGCTAAACTTTACATGAACCCCATTAAAAACCTGATAGAAGCTAAACTTTACATGAACCCCACTAAAAACCTGATAAAACTTAAACTTTACATGAACCCCACTAAAAACCTGATACAACTTAAACTTTACATGAACCCCACTAAAAACCTGATAGAACTTAAACTTTACATGAACCCCACTAAAAACCTGATAGAAGCTAAACTTTACATGAACTCCACTAAAAACCTGACAGAACCTAAACTTAATATGAACCCCACTAAATACCCGATAGATCCTAATCTTTACATAATCCCCACTAAAAGCCTGATAGAACCTAAACTTAACATGAACCCCACTAAAAACCTGATAGATCCTAAACTTTACATCATCCCCACTAAAAGCCTGATACAACTTAAACTTTACATGAACCCCACTAAAAACCTGATATAACTTAAACTTTACATCAACCCCACTAAAATATGATAGAACCTAAACTTTAAATGAATCTCACTAAAAACCTGATAGAACTTAAACTTTACATAATCCCCACTAAAAGCCTGATACAACTTAAACTTTACATGAACCCCACTAAAAACCTGATAGAACTTAAACTTTACATCAACCCCACTAAAATATGATAGAACCTAAACTTTACATGAACCCCACTAAAAACCTGATAGACCCTAAACTTTACATGAATCGCACTAATAACCTGATAGAACCTCAACTTTACATGAACCCCAATAAAAACCTGATAGAACCTAAACTTTACATGAACCCCACTAAAAACCTGATAGAACTTAAACTTTACATGAACCCCACTAAAAACCTGATAGAAGCTAAACTTTACATGAACCCCACTAAAAACCTGATAGAAACTAAACTTTACATGAACCCCACTAAAAACCTGATAGAACTTAAACTTTACATGAACCCCACTAAAAACCTGAAAGATGCTAAACTTTACATGAACTCCACTAAAAACCTGATAGAACCTAAACTTAATATGAACCCCACTAAAAACCCGATAGATCCTAATCTTTACATAATCCCCACTAAAAGCCTGATAGAACCTAAACTTTACATGAACCCCACTAAAAACCTGATAGAACTTAAACTTTACAACAACCCCACTAAAATATGATAGAACCTAAACTTTAAATGAATCTCACTAAAAACCTGATAGAACTTAAACTTTACATGAACCCCACTAAAAACCTGATAGATGCTAAACTTTACATGAACCCCACTAAAAACCTGATAGAAGCTAAACTTTACATGAACCCCACTAAAAACCTGATAAAACTTAAACTTTACATGAACCCCACTAAAAACCTGATAGAAGCTAAACTTTACATGAACTCCACTAAAAACCTGATAGAACCTAAACTTAATATGAACCCCACTAAAAACCCGATAGATCCTAATCTTTACATAATCCCCACCAAAAGCCTGATACAACTTAAACTTTACATGAACCCCACTAAAAACCTGATAGAACTTAAACTTTACATGAACCCCACTAAAAACCTGATAGAAGCTAAACTTTACATGAACTCCACTAAAACCCTGATAGAACCTAAACTTAATATGAACCCCACTAAAAACCCGATAGATCCTAATCTTTACATAATCCCCACTAAAAGCCTGATAGAACCTAAACTTAACATGAAACCCACTAAAAACCTGACAGATCCTAAACTTTACATCATCCGCACTAAAAGCCTGATACAACTTAAACTTTACATGAACCCCACTAAAAACCTGATAGAACTTAAACTTTACATCAACCCCACTACAATATGATAGAACCTAAACTTTAAATGAATCTCACTAAAAACCTGATAGAACTTAAACTTTACATAATCCCCACTAAAAGCCTGATACAACTTAAACTTTACATGAACCCCACTAAAAACCTGATAGAACTTAAACTTTACATCAACCCCACTACAATATGATAGAACCTAAACTTTAAATGAATCTCACTAAAAACCTGATAGAACTTAAACTTTACATAATCCCCACTAAAAGCCTGATACAACTTAAACTTTACATGAACCCCACTAAAAACCTGAGAGAACTTAAACTTTACATCAACCCCACTAAAAACCTGATAGATGCTAAACTTTACATGAACTCCACTAAAAACCTGATAGAACCTAAACTTTACATGAACAGCACTAATAACCTGATAGAACCTAAACTTTACATGAACCCCACTAAAAGCCTGATACAACTTAAACTTTACATGAACCCCACTAAAAACCTGATAGAGCTTAAACTTTACATGAACCCCACTAAAAACCTGATAGAAGCTAAACTTTACATGAACTCCACTAAAAACCTGACAGAACCTAAACTTAATATGAACCCCACTAAATACCCGATAGATCCTAATCTTTACATAATCCCCACTAAAAGCCTGATAGAACCTAAACTTAACATGAACCCCACTAAAAACCTGATAGATCCTAAACTTTACATCATCCCCACTAAAAGCCTGATACAACTTAAACTTTACATGAACCCCACTAAAAACCTGATATAACTTAAACTTTACATCAACCCCACTAAAATATGATAGAACCTAAACTTTAAATGAATCTCACTAAAAACCTGATAGAACTTAAACTTTACATAATCCCCACTAAAAGCCTGATACAACTTAAACTTTACATGAACCCCACTAAAAACCTGATAGAACTTAAACTTTACATCAACCCCACTAATATATGATAGAACCTAAACTTTACATGAACCCCACTAAAAACCTGACAGACCCTAAACTTTACATGAATCGCACTAATAACCTGATAGAACCTCAACTTTACATGAACCCCAATAAAAACCTGATAGAACCTAAACTTTACATGAACCCCACTAAAAACCTGATAGAACTTAAACTTTACATCAACCCCACTAATATATGATAGAACCTAAACTTTACATGAACCCCACTAAAAACCTGATAGACCCTAAACTTTACATGAATCGCACTAATAACCTGATAGAACCTCAACTTTACATGAACCCCAATAAAAACCTGATAGAACCTAAACTTTACATGAACCCCACTAAAAACCTGATAGAACTTAAACTTTACATGAACCCCACTAAAAACCTGATAGAAGCTAAACTTTACATGAACCCCACTAAAAACCTGATAGAAACTAAACTTTACATGAACCCCACTACAATATGATAGAACCTACACTTTAAATGAATCTCACTAAAAACCTGATAGAACTTAAACTTTACATAATCCCCACTAAAAGCCTGATACAACTTAAACTTTACATGAACCCCACTAAAAACCTGATAGAACTTAAACTTTACATCAACCCCACTACAATATGATAGAACCTAAACTTTAAATGAATCTCACTAAAAACCTGATAGAACTTAAACTTTACATAATCCCCACTAAAAGCCTGATACAACTTAAACTTTACATGAACCCCACTAAAAACCTGATAGAACTTAAACTTTACATCAACCCCACTAAAAACCTGATAGATGCTAAACTTTACATGAACTCCACTAAAAACCTGATAGAACCTAAACTTAATATGAACCCCACTAAAAACCCGATAGATCCTAATCTTTACATAATCCCCACTAAAAGCCTGATAGAACCTAAACTTTACATGAACCCCACTAAAAACCTGATAGAACTTAAACTTTACAACAACCCCACTAAAATATGATAGAACCTAAACTTTAAATGAATCTCACTAAAAACCTGATAGAACTTAAACTTTACATGAACCCCACTAAAAACCTGATAGATGCTAAACTTTACATGAACCCCATTAAAAACCTGATAGAAGCTAAACTTTACATGAACCCCACTAAAAACCTGATAAAACTTAAACTTTACATGAACCCCACTAAAAACCTGATAGAAGCTAAACTTTACATGAACTCCACTAAAAACCTGATAGAACCTAAACTTAATATGAACCCCACTAAAAACCCGATAGATCCTAATCTTTACATAATCCCCACCAAAAGCCTGATACAACTTAAACTTTACATGAACCCCACTAAAAACCTGATAGAACTTAAACTTTACATGAACCCCACTAAAAACCTGATAGAAGCTAAACTTTACATGAACTCCACTAAAAACCTGACAGAACCTAAACTTAATATGAACCCCACTAAATACCCGATAGATCCTAATCTTTACATAATCCCCACTAAAAGCCTGATAGAACCTAAACTTAACATGAACCCCACTAAAAACCTGATAGATCCTAAACTTTACATCATCCCCACTAAAAGCCTGATACAACTTAAACTTTACATGAACCCCACTAAAAACCTGATATAACTTAAACTTTACATCAACCCCACTAAAATATGATAGAACCTAAACTTTAAATGAATCTCACTAAAAACCTGATAGAACTTAAACTTTACATAATCCCCACTAAAAGCCTGATACAACTTAAACTTTACATGAACCCCACTAAAAACCTGATAGAACTTAAACTTTACATCAACCCCACTAATATATGATAGAACCTAAACTTTACATGAACCCCACTAAAAACCTGATAGACCCTAAACTTTACATGAATCGCACTAATAACCTGATAGAACCTCAACTTTACATGAACCCCAATAAAAACCTGATAGAACCTAAACTTTACATGAACCCCACTAAAAACCTGATAGAACTTAAACTTTACATGAACCCCACTAAAAACCTGATAGAAGCTAAACTTTACATGAACCCCACTAAAAACCTGATAGAAACTAAACTTTACATGAACCCCACTACAATATGATAGAACCTAAACTTTAAATGAATCTCACTAAAAACCTGATAGAACCTAAACTTTACATGAACCCCACTAAAAACCTGATAGAACTTAAACTTTACATGAACCCCACTAAAAACCTGATAGGAGCTAAACTTTACATGAACCCCACTAAAAACCTGATAGAAGCTAAACTTTACATGAACTCCACTAAAACCCTGATAGAACCTAAACTTAATATGAACCCCACTAAAAACCCGATAGATCCTAATCGTTACATAATCCCCACTAAAAGCCTGATAGAACCTAAACTTAACATGAAACCCACTAAAAACCTGACAGATCCTAAACTTTACATCATCCGCACTAAAAGCCTGATACAACTTAAACTTTACATGAACCCCACTAAAAACCTGATAGAACTTAAACTTTACATCAACCCCACTACAATATGATAGAACCTAAACTTTAAATGAATCTCACTAAAAACCTGATAGAACTTAAACTTTACATAATCCCCACTAAAAGCCTGATACAACTTAAACTTTACATGAACCCCACTAAAAACCTGATAGAACTTAAACTTTTCATCAACCCCACTACAATATGATAGAACCTAAACTTTAAATGAATCTCACTAAAAACCTGATAGAACTTAAACTTTACATAATCCCCACTAAAAGCCTGATACAACTTAAACTTTACATGAACCCCACTAAAAACCTGATAGAACTTAAACTTTACATGAACCCCACTAAAAACCTGATAGAAGCTAAACTTTACATGAACCCCACTAAAAACCTGATAGAAACTAAACTTTACATGAACCCCACTACAATATGATAGAACCTAAACTTTAAATGAATCTCACTAAAAACCTGATAGAACTTAAACTTTACATAATCCCCACTAAAAGCCTGATACAACTTAAACTTTACATGAACCCCACTAAAAACCTGATAGAACTTAAATTTTACATAATCCCCACTAAAAGCCTGATACAACTTAAACTTTACATGAACCCCACTAAAAACCTGATAGAACTTAAACTTTACATCAACCCCACTAAAAACCTGATAGATGCTAAACTTTACATGAACTCCACTAAAAACCTGATAGAACCTAAACTTAATATGAACCCCACTAAAAACCCGATAGATCCTAATCTTTACATAATCCCCACTAAAAGCCTGATAGAACCTAAACTTTACATGAACCCCACTAAAAACCTGATAGAACTTAAACTTTACAACAACCCCACTAAAATATGATAGAACCTAAACTTTAAATGAATCTCACTAAAAACCTGATAGAACTCAAACTTTACATGAACCCCACTAAAAACCTGATAGATGCTAAACTTTACATGAACCCCACTAAAAACCTGATAGAAGCTAAACTTTACATGAACCCCACTAAAAACCTGATAAAACTTAAACTTTACATGAACCCCACTAAAAACCTGATAGAAGCTAAACTTTACATGAACTCCACTAAAAACCTGATAGAACCTAAACTTAATATGAACCCCACTAAAAACCCGATAGATCCTAATCTTTACATAATCCCCACCAAAAGCCAGATACAACTTAAACTTTACATGAACCCCACTAAAAACCTGATAGAACTTAAACTTTACATGAACCCCACTAAAAACCTGATAGAAGCTAAACTTTACATGAACTCCACTAAAACCCTGATAGAACCTAAACTTAATATGAACCCCACTAAAAACCCGATAGATCCTAATCTTTACATAATCCCCACTAAAAGCCTGATAGAACCTAAACTTAACATGAAACCCACTAAAAACCTGACAGATCCTAAACTTTACATCATCCGCACTAAAAGCCTGATACAACTTAAACTTTACATGAACCCCACTAAAAACCTGATAGAACTTAAACTTTACATCAACCCCACTACAATATGATAGAACCTAAACTTTAAATGAATCTCACTAAAAACCTGATAGAACTTAAACTTTACATAATCCCCACTAAAAGCCTGATACAACTTAAACTTTACATGAACCCCACTAAAAACCTGATAGAACTTAAACTTTTCATCAACCCCACTACAATATGATGGAACCTAAACTTTAAATGAATCTCACTAAAAACCTGATAGAACTTAAACTTTACATAATCCCCACTAAAAGCCTGATACAACTTAAACTTTACATGAACCCCACTAAAAACCTGATTGAACTTAAACTTTACATCAACCCCACTAAAAACCTGATAGATGCTAAACTTTACATGAACTCCACTAAAAACCTGATAGAACCTAAACTTTACATGAACAGCACTAATAACCTGATAGAACCTAAACTTTACATGAACCCCACTAAAAACCTGATAGAAGCTAAACTTTACATGAACTCCACTAAAAACCTGACAGAACCTAAACTTAATATGAACCCCACTAAATACCCGATAGATCCTAATCTTTACATAATCCCCACTAAAAGCCTGATAGAACCTAAACTTAACATGAACCCCACTAAAAACCTGATAGATCCTAAACTTTACATCATCCCCACTAAAAGCCTGATACAACTTAAACTTTACATGAACCCCACTAAAAACCTGATATAACTTAAACTTTACATCAACCCCACTAAAATATGATAGAACCTAAACTTTAAATGAATCTCACTAAAAACCTGATAGAACCTCAACTTTACATGAACCTCAATAAAAACCTGATAGAACCTAAACTTTACATGAACCCCACTAAAAACCTGATAGAACTTAAACTTTACATGAACCCCACTAAAAACCTGATAGAAGCTAAACTTTACATGAACCCCACTAAAAACCTGATAGAAACTAAACTTTACATGAACCCCACTACAATATGATAGAACCTAAACTTTAAATGAATCTCACTAAAAACCTGATAGAACTTAAACTTTACATAATCCCCACTAAAAGCCTGATACAACTTAAACTTTACATGAACCCCACTAAAAACCTGATAGAACTTAAACTTTACATCAACCCCACTACAATATGATAGAACCTAAACTTTAAATGAATCTCATTAAAAACCTGATAGAACTTAAACTTTACATAATCCCCACTAAAAGCCTGATACAACTTAAACTTTACATGAACCCCATTAAAAACCTGATAGAACTTAAACTTTACATCAACCCCACTAAAAACCTGATAGATGCTAAACTTTACATGAACTCCACTAAAAACCTGATAGAACCTAAACTTAATATGAACCCCACTAAAAACCCGATAGATCCTAATCTTTACATAATCCCTACTAAAAGCCCGATAGAACCTAAACTTAACATGAACCCCACTAAAAACCCGATAGATCCTAAACTTTACATAATCCCCACTAAAAGCCTGATACAACTTAAATTTTACATGAACCCCACTAAAAACCTGATAGAACTTAAACTTTACATCAACCCCACTAAAATATGATAGAACCTAAACATTACATGAACCCCACTAAAAACCTGATAGAACTTAAACTTTACATGAACCCCACTAAAAATCTGATAGAAGCTAAACTTTACATGAACCCCACTAAAAACCTGATAGAAGCTAAACTTTACATGAACACTAAAAACCTGATAGAACTTAAACTTTACATGAACCCCACTAAAAACCTGATAGATGCTAAACTTTACATGAACTCCACTAAAAACCTGATAGAACCTAAACTTAATATGAACCCCACTAAAAACTCGATAGATCCTAATCTTTACATAATCCCCACTAAAAGCCTGATAGAACCTAAACTTTACATGAACCCCACTAAAAACCTGATAGAACTTAAACTTTACATCAACCCCACTTAAATATGATAGAACCTAAACTTTAAATGAATCTCATTAAAAACCTGATAGAACTTAAACTTTACATAATCCCCACTAAAAGCCTGATACAACTTAAACTTTACATGAACCCCATTAAAAACCTGATAGAACTTAAACTTTACATCAACCCCACTAAAAACCTGATAGATGCTAAACTTTACATGAACTCCACTAAAAACCTGATAGAACCTAAACTTAATATGAACCCCACTAAAAACCCGATAGATCCTAATCTTTACATAATCCCTACTAAAAGCCCGATAGAACCTAAACTTAACATGAACCCCACTAAAAACCCGATAGATCCTAAACTTTACATAATCCCCACTAAAAGCCTGATACAACTTAAATTTTACATGAACCCCACTAAAAACCTGATAGAACTTAAACTTTACATCAACCCCACTAAAATATGATAGAACCTAAACATTACATGAACCCCACTAAAAACCTGATAGAACTTAAACTTTACATGAACCCCACTAAAAATCTGATAGAAGCTAAACTTTACATGAACCCCACTAAAAACCTGATAGAAGCTAAACTTTACATGAACCCCACTAAAAACCTGATAGAACTTAAACTTTACATGAACCCCACTAAAAACCTGATAGAACCTAAACTTAATATGAACCCCACTAAAAACTCGATAGATCCTAATCTTTACATAATCCCCACTAAAAGCCTGATAGAACCTAAACTTTACATGAACCCCACTAAAAACCTGATAGAACTTAAACTTTACATCAACCCCACTTAAATATGATAGAACCTAAACTTTAAATGAATCTTACTAAAAACCTGATAGAACCTAAACTTTACATGAACAGCACTAATAACCTGATAGAACCTCAACTTTACATGAACCCCAATCAAAACCTGATAGAAACTCAACTTTACATGAACCCCACTAAAAGCCTGATACAACTTAAACTTTACATGAACCCCACTAAAAACCTGATAGAACTTAAACTTTACATGAACCCCACTAAAAACCTGATAGAAGCTAAACTTTACATGAACTCCACTAAAAACCTGACAGAACCTAAACTTAATATGAACCCCACTAAATACCCGATAGATCCTAATCTTTACATAATCCCCACTAAAAGCCTGATAGAACCTAAACTTAACATGAACCCCACTAAAAACCTGATAGATCCTAAACTTTACATCATCCCCACTAAAAGCCTGATACAACTTAAACTTTACATGAACCCCACTAAAAACCTGATATAACTTAAACTTTACATCAACCCCACTAAAATATGATAGAACCTAAACTTTAAATGAATCTCACTAAAAACCTGATAGAACTTAAACTTTACATAATCCCCACTAAAAGCCTGATACAACTTAAACTTTACATGAACCCCACTAAAAACCTGATAGAACTTAAACTTTACATCAACCCCACTAATATATGATAGAACCTAAACTTTACATGAACCCCACTAAAAACCTGATAGACCCTAAACTTTACATGAATCGCACTAATAACCTGATAGAACCTCAACTTTACATGAACCCCAATAAAAACCTGATAGAACCTAAACTTTACATGAACCCCACTAAAAACCTGATAGAACTTAAACTTTACATGAACCCCACTAAAAACCTGATAGAAGCTAAACTTTACATGAACCCCACTAAAAACCTGATAGAAACTAAACTTTACATGAACCCCACTACAATATGATAGAACCTAAACTTTAAATGAATCTCACTAAAAACCTGATAGAACCTAAACTTTACATGAACCCCACTAAAAACCTGATAGAACTTAAACTTTACATGAACCCCACTAAAAACCTGATAGGAGCTAAACTTTACATGAACCCCACTAAAAACCTGATAGAAGCTAAACTTTACATGAACTCCACTAAAACCCTGATAGAACCTAAACTTAATATGAACCCCACTAAAAACCCGATAGATCCTAATCGTTACATAATCCCCACTAAAAGCCTGATAGAACCTAAACTTAACATGAAACCCACTAAAAACCTGACAGATCCTAAACTTTACATCATCCGCACTAAAAGCCTGATACAACTTAAACTTTACATGAACCCCACTAAAAACCTGATAGAACTTAAACTTTACATCAACCCCACTACAATATGATAGAACCTAAACTTTAAATGAATCTCACTAAAAACCTGATAGAACTTAAACTTTACATAATCCCCACTAAAAGCCTGATACAACTTAAACTTTACATGAACCCCACTAAAAACCTGATAGAACTTAAACTTTTCATCAACCCCACTACAATATGATAGAACCTAAACTTTAAATGAATCTCACTAAAAACCTGATAGAACTTAAACTTTACATAATCCCCACTAAAAGCCTGATACAACTTAAACTTTACATGAACCCCACTAAAAACCTGATAGAACTTAAACTTTACATGAACCCCACTAAAAACCTGATAGAAGCTAAACTTTACATGAACCCCACTAAAAACCTGATAGAAACTAAACTTTACATGAACCCCACTACAATATGATAGAACCTAAACTTTAAATGAATCTCACTAAAAACCTGATAGAACTTAAACTTTACATAATCCCCACTAAAAGCCTGATACAACTTAAACTTTACATGAACCCCACTAAAAACCTGATAGAACTTAAATTTTACATCAACCCCACTACAATATGATAGAACCTAAACTTTAAATGAATCTCACTAAAAACCTGATAGAACTTAAACTTTACATAATCCCCACTAAAAGCCTGATACAACTTAAACTTTACATGAACCCCACTAAAAACCTGATAGAACTTAAACTTTACATCAACCCCACTAAAAACCTGATAGATGCTAAACTTTACATGAACTCCACTAAAAACCTGATAGAACCTAAACTTAATATGAACCCCACTAAAAACCCGATAGATCCTAATCTTTACATAATCCCCACTAAAAGCCTGATAGAACCTAAACTTTACATGAACCCCACTAAAAACCTGATAGAACTTAAACTTTACAACAACCCCACTAAAATATGATAGAACCTAAACTTTAAATGAATCTCACTAAAAACCTGATAGAACTCAAACTTTACATGAACCCCACTAAAAACCTGATAGATGCTAAACTTTACATGAACCCCACTAAAAACCTGATAGAAGCTAAACTTTACATGAACCCCACTAAAAACCTGATAAAACTTAAACTTTACATGAACCCCACTAAAAACCTGATAGAAGCTAAACTTTACATGAACTCCACTAAAAACCTGATAGAACCTAAACTTAATATGAACCCCACTAAAAACCCGATAGATCCTAATCTTTACATAATCCCCACCAAAAGCCAGATACAACTTAAACTTTACATGAACCCCACTAAAAACCTGATAGAACTTAAACTTTACATGAACCCCACTAAAAACCTGATAGAAGCTAAACTTTACATGAACTCCACTAAAACCCTGATAGAACCTAAACTTAATATGAACCCCACTAAAAACCCGATAGATCCTAATCTTTACATAATCCCCACTAAAAGCCTGATAGAACCTAAACTTAACATGAAACCCACTAAAAACCTGACAGATCCTAAACTTTACATCATCCGCACTAAAAGCCTGATACAACTTAAACTTTACATGAACCCCACTAAAAACCTGATAGAACTTAAACTTTACATCAACCCCACTACAATATGATAGAACCTAAACTTTAAATGAATCTCACTAAAAACCTGATAGAACTTAAACTTTACATAATCCCCACTAAAAGCCTGATACAACTTAAACTTTACATGAACCCCACTAAAAACCTGATAGAACTTAAACTTTTCATCAACCCCACTACAATATGATGGAACCTAAACTTTAAATGAATCTCACTAAAAACCTGATAGAACTTAAACTTTACATAATCCCCACTAAAAGCCTGATACAACTTAAACTTTACATGAACCCCACTAAAAACCTGATTGAACTTAAACTTTACATCAACCCCACTAAAAACCTGATAGATGCTAAACTTTACATGAACTCCACTAAAAACCTGATAGAACCTAAACTTTACATGAACAGCACTAATAACCTGATAGAACCTAAACTTTACATGAACCCCACTAAAAACCTGATAGAAGCTAAACTTTACATGAACTCCACTAAAAACCTGACAGAACCTAAACTTAATATGAACCCCACTAAATACCCGATAGATCCTAATCTTTACATAATCCCCACTAAAAGCCTGATAGAACCTAAACTTAACATGAACCCCACTAAAAACCTGATAGATCCTAAACTTTACATCATCCCCACTAAAAGCCTGATACAACTTAAACTTTACATGAACCCCACTAAAAACCTGATATAACTTAAACTTTACATCAACCCCACTAAAATATGATAGAACCTAAACTTTAAATGAATCTCACTAAAAACCTGATAGAACCTCAACTTTACATGAACCTCAATAAAAACCTGATAGAACCTAAACTTTACATGAACCCCACTAAAAACCTGATAGAACTTAAACTTTACATGAACCCCACTAAAAACCTGATAGAAGCTAAACTTTACATGAACCCCACTAAAAACCTGATAGAAACTAAACTTTACATGAACCCCACTACAATATGATAGAACCTAAACTTTAAATGAATCTCACTAAAAACCTGATAGAACTTAAACTTTACATAATCCCCACTAAAAGCCTGATACAACTTAAACTTTACATGAACCCCACTAAAAACCTGATAGAACTTAAACTTTACATCAACCCCACTACAATATGATAGAACCTAAACTTTAAATGAATCTCATTAAAAACCTGATAGAACTTAAACTTTACATAATCCCCACTAAAAGCCTGATACAACTTAAACTTTACATGAACCCCATTAAAAACCTGATAGAACTTAAACTTTACATCAACCCCACTAAAAACCTGATAGATGCTAAACTTTACATGAACTCCACTAAAAACCTGATAGAACCTAAACTTAATATGAACCCCACTAAAAACCCGATAGATCCTAATCTTTACATAATCCCTACTAAAAGCCCGATAGAACCTAAACTTAACATGAACCCCACTAAAAACCCGATAGATCCTAAACTTTACATAATCCCCACTAAAAGCCTGATACAACTTAAATTTTACATGAACCCCACTAAAAACCTGATAGAACTTAAACTTTACATCAACCCCACTAAAATATGATAGAACCTAAACATTACATGAACCCCACTAAAAACCTGATAGAACTTAAACTTTACATGAACCCCACTAAAAATCTGATAGAAGCTAAACTTTACATGAACCCCACTAAAAACCTGATAGAAGCTAAACTTTACATGAACCCCACTAAAAACCTGATAGAACTTAAACTTTACATGAACCCCACTAAAAACCTGATAGATGCTAAACTTTACATGAACTCCACTAAAAACCTGATAGAACCTAAACTTAATATGAACCCCACTAAAAACTCGATAGATCCTAATCTTTACATAATCCCCACTAAAAGCCTGATAGAACCTAAACTTTACATGAACCCCACTAAAAACCTGATAGAACTTAAACTTTACATCAACCCCACTTAAATATGATAGAACCTAAACTTTAAATGAATCTTACTAAAAACCTGATAGAACCTAAACTTTACATGAACAGCACTAATAACCTGATAGAACCTCAACTTTACATGAACCCCAATCAAAACCTGATAGAAACTCAACTTTACATGAACCCCACTAAAAGCCTGATACAACTTAAACTTTACATGAACCCCACTAAAAACCTGATAGAACTTAAACTTTACATGAACCCCACTAAAAACCTGATAGAAGCTAAACTTTACATGAACTCCACTAAAAACCTGACAGAACCTAAACTTAATATGAACCCCACTAAATACCCGATAGATCCTAATCTTTACATAATCCCCACTAAAAGCCTGATAGAACCTAAACTTAACATGAACCCCACTAAAAACCTGATAGATCCTAAACTTTACATCATCCCCACTAAAAGCCTGATACAACTTAAACTTTACATGAACCCCACTAAAAACCTGATAGAACTTAAACTTTACATCAACCCCACTAAAATATGATAGAACCTAAACTTTAAATGAATCTCACTAAAAACCTGATAGAACTTAAACTTTACATAATCCCCACTAAAAGCCTGATACAACTTAAACTTTACATGAACCCCACTAAAAACCTGATAGAACTTAAACTTTGCATCAACCCCACTAAAATATGATAGAACCTAAACTTTACATGAACCCCACTAAAAACCTGATAGACCCTAAACTTTACATGAATCGCACTAATAACCTGATAGAACCTCAACTTTACATGAACCCCAATAAAAACCTGATAGAACCTAAACTTTACATGAACCCCACTAAAATACTGATAAAACTTAAACTTTACATGAACCCCACTAAAAACCTGATAGAAGCTAAACTTTACATGAACTCCACTAAAAACCTGATAGAACCTAAACTTAATATGAACCCCACTAAAAACCCGATAGATCCTAATCTTTACATAATCCCCACCAAAAGCCTGATACAACTTAAACTTTACATGAACCCCACTAAAAACCTGATAGAACTTAAACTTTACATGAACCCCACTAAAAACCTGATAGAAGCTAAACTTTACATGAACTCCACTAAAACCCTGATAGAACCTAAACTTAATATGAACCCCACTAAAAACCCGATAGATCCTAATCTTTACATAATCCCCACTAAAAGCCTGATAGAACCTAAACTTAACATGAAACCCACTAAAAACCTGACAGATCCTAAACTTTACATCATCCGCACTAAAAGCCTGATACAACTTAAACTTTACATGAACCCCACTAAAAACCTGATAGAACTTAAACTTTACATCAACCCCACTACAATATGATAGAACCTAAACTTTAAATGAATCTCACTAAAAACCTGATAGAACTTAAACTTTACATAATCCCCACTAAAAGCCTGATACAACTTAAACTTTACATGAACCCCACTAAAAACCTGATAGAACTTAAACTTTTCATCAACCCCACTACAATATGATAGAACCTAAACTTTAAATGAATCTCACTAAAAACCTGATAGAACTTAAACTTTACATCAACCCCACTAAAATATGATAGAACCTAAACATTACATGAACCCCACTAAAAACCTGATGGACCCTAAATTTTACATGAACCGCACTAATAACCTGATAGAACCTCAACTTTACATGAACCCCAATAAAAACCTGATAGAACCTAAACTTTACATGAACCCCACTAAAAACCTGATAGAACTTAAACTTTACATGAACCCCACTAAAAACCTGATAGAAGCTAAACTTTACATGAACCCCACTAAAAACCTGATAGAAGCTAAACTTTACATGAACCCCACTAAAAACCTGATAGAACTTAAACTTTACATGAACCCCACTAAAAACCTGATAGATGCTAAACTTTACATGAACTCCACTAAAAACCTGATAGAACCTAAACTTAATATGAACCCCACTAAAAACTCGATAGATCCTAATCTTTACATAATCCCCACTAAAAGCCTGATAGAACCTAAACTTTACATGAACCCCACTAAAAACCTGATAGAACTTAAACTTTACATCAACCCCACTAAAATATGATAGAACCTAAACTTTAAATGAATCTCACTAAAAACCTGATAGAACCTAAACTTTACATGAACAGCACTAATAACCTGATAGAACCTCAACTTTACATGAACCCCAATCAAAACCTGATAGAACCTCAACTTTACATGAACCCCACTAAAAGCCTGATACAACTTAAACTTTACATGAACCCCACTAAAAACCTGATAGAACTTAAACTTTACATGAACCCCACTAAAAACCTGATAGAAGCTAAACTTTACATGAACTCCACTAAAAACCTGACTGAACCTAAACTTAATATGAACCCCACTAAATACCCGATAGATCCTAATCTTTACATAATCCCCACTAAAAGCCTGATAGAACCTAAACTTAACATGAACCCCACTAAAAACCTGATAGATCCTAAACTTTACATCATCCCCACTAAAAGCCTGATACAACTTAAACTTTACATGAACCCCACTAAAAACCTGATAGAACTTAAACTTTACATCAACCCCACTAAAATATGATAGAACCTAAACTTTAAATGAATCTCACTAAAAACCTGATAGAACTTAAACTTTAGATAATCCCCACTAAAAGCCTGATACAACTTAAACTTTACATGAACCCCACTAAAAACCTGATAGAACTTAAACTTTACATCAACCCCACTAAAATATGATAGAACCTAAACTTTACATGAACCCCACTAAAAACCTGATAGACCCTAAACTTTACATGAATCGCACTAATAACCTGATAGAACCTCAACTTTACATGAACCCCAATAAAAACCTGATAGAACCTAAACTTTACATGAACCCCACTAAAAACCTGATAGAACTTAAACTTTACATGAACCCCACTAAAAACCTGATAGAAGCTAAACTTTACATGAACCCCACTAAAAACCTGATAGAAACTAAACTTTACATGAACCCCACTAAAAACCTGATATAACTTAAACTTTACATGAACCCCACTAAAAACCTGAAAGATGCTAAACTTTACATGAACTCCACTAAAAACCTGATAGAACCTAAACTTAATATGAACCCCACTAAAAACCCGATAGATCCTAATCTTTACATAATCCCCACTAAAAGCCTGATAGAACCTAAACTTTACATGAACCCCACTAAAAACCTGATAGAACTTAAACTTTACAACAACCCCACTAAAATATGATAGAACCTAAACTTTAAATGAATCTCACTAAAAACCTGATAGAACTTAAACTTTACATGAACCCCACTAAAAACCTGATAGATGCTAAACTTTACATGAACCCCACTAAAAACCTGATAGAAGCTAAACTTTACATGAACCCCACTAAAAACCTGATAAAACTTAAACTTTACATGAACCCCACTAAAAACCTGATAGAAGCTAAACTTTACATGAACTCCACCAAAAACCTGATAGAACCTAAACTTAATATGAACCCCACTAAAAACCCGATAGATCCTAATCTTTACATAATCCCCACCAAAAGCCTGATACAACTTAAACTTTACATGAACCCCACTAAAAACCTGATAGAACTTAAACTTTACATGAACCCCACTAAAAACCTGATAGAAGCAAAACTTTACATGAACTCCACTAAAACCCTGATAGAACCTAAACTTAATATGAACCCCACTAAAAACCCGATAGATCCTAATCTTTACATAATCCCCACTAAAAGCCTGATAGAACCTAAACTTAACATGAAACCCACTAAAAACCTGACAGATCCTAAACTTTACATCATCCGCACTAAAAGCCTGATACAACTTAAACTTTACATGAACCCCACTAAAAACCTGATAGAACTTAAACTTTACATCAACCCCACTACAATATGATAGAACCTAAACTTTAAATGAATCTCACTAAAAACCTGATAGAACTTAAACTTTACATAATCCCCACTAAAAGCCTGATACAACTTAAACTTTACATGAACCCCACTAAAATCCTGATAGAACTTAAACTTTACATCAACCCCACTACAATATGATAGAACCTAAACTTTAAATGAATCTCACTAAAAACCTGATAGAACTTAAACTTTACATAATCCCCACTAAAAGCCTGATACAACTTAAACTTTACATGAACCCCACTAAAAACCTGAGAGAACTTAAACTTTACATCAACCCCACTAAAAACCTGATAGATGCTAAACTTTACATGAACTCCACTAAAAACCTGATAGAACCTAAACTTTACATGAACAGCACTAATAACGTGATAGAACCTAAACTTTACATGAACCCCACTAAAAGCCTGATACAACTTAAACTTTACATGAACCCCACTAAAAACCTGATAGAACTTAAACTTTACATGAACCCCACTAAAAACCTGATAGAAGCTAAACTTTACATGAACTCCACTAAAAACCTGACAGAACCTAAACTTAATATGAACCCCACTAAATACCCGATAGATCCTAATCTTTACATAATCCCCACTAAAAGCCTGATAGAACCTAAACTTAACATGAACCCCACTAAAAACCTGATAGATCCTAAACTTTACATCATCCCCACTAAAAGCCTGATACAACTTAAACTTTACATGAACCCCACTAAAAACCTGATATAACTTAAACTTTACATCAACCCCACTAAAATATGATAGAACCTAAACTTTAAATGAATCTCACTAAAAACCTGATAGAACTTAAACTTTACATAATCCCCACTAAAAGCCTGATACAACTTAAACTTTACATGAACCCCACTAAAAACCTGATAGAACTTAAACTTTACATCAACCCCACTAATATATGATAGAACCTAAACTTTACATGAACCCCACTAAAAACCTGATAGACCCTAAACTTTACATGAATCGCACTAATAACCTGATAGAACCTCAACTTTACATGAACCCCAATAAAAACCTGATAGAACCTAAACTTTACATGAACCCCACTAAAAACCTGATAGAACTTAAACTTTACATGAACCCCACTAAAAACCTGATAGAAGCTAAACTTTACATGAACCCCACTAAAAACCTGATAGAAACTAAACTTTACATGAACCCCACTACAATATGATAGAACCTAAACTTTAAATGAATCTCACTAAAAACCTGATAGAACTTAAACTTTACATAATCCCCACTAAAAGCCTGATACAACTTAAACTTTACATGAACCCCACTAAAAACCTGATAGAACTTAAACTTTACATCAACCCCATTACAATATGATAGAACCTAAACTTTAAATGAATCTCACTAAAAACCTGATAGAACTTAAACTTTACATAATCCCCACTAAAAGCCTGATACAACTTAAACTTTACATGAACCCCACTAAAAACCTGATAGAACTTAAACTTTACATGAACCCCACTAAAAACCTGATAGATGCTAAACTTTACATGAACTCCACTAAAAACCTGATAGAACCTAAACTTAATATGAACCCCACTAAAAACCCGATAGATCCTAATCTTTACATAATCCCCACTAAAAGCCTGATAGAACCTAAACTTTACATGAACCCCACTAAAAACCTGATAGAACTTAAACTTTACAACAACCCCACTAAAATATGATAGAACCTAAACTTTAAATGAATCTCACTAAAAACCTGATAGAACTTAAACTTTACATGAACCCCACTAAAAACCTGATAGATGCTAAACTTTACATGAACCCCACTAAAAACCTGATAGAAGCTAAACTTTACATGAACCCCACTAAAAACCTGATAAAACTTAAACTTTACATGAACCCCACTAAAAACCTGATAGAAGCTAAACTTTACATGAACTCCACTAAAAACCTGATAGAACCTAAACTTAATATGAACCCCACTAAAAACCCGATAGATCCTAATCTTTACATAATCCCCACCAAAAGCCTGATACAACTTAAACTTTACATGAACCCCACTAAAAACCTGATAGAACTTAAACGTTACATGAACCCCACTAAAAACCTGATAGAAGCTAAACTTTACATGAACTCCACTAAAAACCTGACAGAACCTAAACTTAATATGAACCCCACTAAATACCCGATAGATCCTAATCTTTACATAATCCCCACTAAAAGCCTGATAGAACCTAAACTTAACATGAACCCCACTAAAAACCTGATAGATCCTAAACTTTACATCATCCCCACTAAAAGCCTGATACAACTTAAACTTTACATGAACCCCACTAAAAACCTGATAGAACTTAAACTTTACATCAACCCCACTAAAAACCTGATAGATGCTAAACTTTACATGAACTCCACTAAAAACCTGATAGAACCTAAACTTAATATGAACCCCACTAAAAACCCGATAGATCCTAATCTTTACATAATCCCTACTAAAAGCCCGATAGAACCTAAACTTAACATGAACCCCACTAAAAACCCGATAGATCCTAAACTTTACATAATCCCCACTAAAAGCCTGATACAACTTAAATTTTACATGAACCCCACTAAAAACCTGATAGAACTTAAACTTTACATCAACCCCACTAAAATATGATAGAACCTAAACATTACATGAACCCCACTAAAAACCTGATAGAACTTAAACTTTACATGAACCCCACTAAAAACCTGATAGAAGCTAAACTTTACATGAACCCCACTAAAAACCTGATAGAAGCTAAACTTTACATGAACCCCACTAAAAACCTGATAGAACTTAAACTTTACATGAACCCCACTAAAAACCTGATAGATGCTAAACTTTATATGAACTCCACTAAAAACCTGATAGAACCTAAACTTAATATGAACCCCACTAAAAACTCGATAGATCCTAATCTTTACATAATCCCCTCTAAAAGCCTGATAGAACCTAAACTTTACATGAACCCCACTAAAAACCTGATAGAACTTAAACTTTACATCAACCCCACTTAAATATGATAGAACCTAAACTTTAAATGAATCTCACTAAAAACCTGATAGAACCTAAACTTTACATGAACAGCACTAATAACCTGATAGAACCTCAACTTTACATGAACCCCAATCAAAACCTGATAGAAACTCAACTTTACATGAACCCCACTAAAAGCCTGATACAACTTAAACTTTACATGAACCCCACTAAAAACCTGATAGAACTTAAACTTTACATGAACCCCACTAAAAACCTGATAGAAGCTAAACTTTACATGAACTCCACTAAAAACCTGACAGAACCTAAACTAAATATGAACCCCACTAAATACCCGATAGATCCTAATCTTTACATAATCCCCACTAAAAGCCTGATAGAACCTAAACTTAACATGAACCCCACTAAAAACCTGATAGATCCTAAACTTTACATCATCCCCACTAAAAGCCTGATACAACTTAAACTTTACATGAACCCCACTAAAAACCTGATAGAACTTAAACTTTACATCAACCCCACTAAAATATGATAGAACCTAAACTTTAAATGAATCTCACTAAAAACCTGATAGAACTTAAACTTTACATAATCCCCACTAAAAGCCTGATACAACTTAAACTTTACATGAACCCCACTAAAATATGATAGAACCTAAACTTTACATGAACCCCACTAAAAACCTGATAGACCCTAAACTTTACATGAATCGCACTAATAACCTGATAGAATCTCAACTTTACATGAACCCCAATAAAAACCTGATAGAACCTAAACTTTACATGAACCCCACTAAAAACCTGATAAAACTTAAACTTTACATGAACCCCACTAAAAACCTGATAGAAGCTAAACTTTACATGAACTCCACTAAAAACCTGATAGAACCTAAACTTAATATGAACCCCACTAAAAACCCGATAGATCCTAATCTTTACATAATCCCCACCAAAAGCCTGATACAACTTAAACTTTACATGAACCCCACTAAAAACCTGATAGAACTTAAACTTTACATGAACCCCACTAAAAACCTGATAGAAGCTAAACTTTACATGAACTCCACTAAAACCCTGATAGAACCTAAACTTAATATGAACCCCACTAAAAACCCGATAGATCCTAATCTTTACATAATCCCCACTAAAAGCCTGATAGAACCTAAACTTAACATGAAACCCACTAAAAACCTGACAGATCCTAAACTTTACATCATCCGCACTAAAAGCCTGATACAACTTAAACTTTACATGAACCCCACAAAAACCTGATAGAACTTAAACTTTACATCAACCCCACTACAATATGATAGAACCTAAACTTTAAATGAATCTCACTAAAAACCTGATAGAACTTAAACTTTACATAATCCCCACTAAAAGCCTGATACAACTTAAACTTTACATGAACCCCACTAAAAACCTGATAGAACTTAAACTTTTCATCAACCCCACTACAATATGATAGAACCTAAACTTTAAATGAATCTCACTAAAAACCTGATAGAACTTAAACTTTACATCAACCCCACTAAAATATGATAGAACCTAAACATTACATGAACCCCACTAAAAACCTGATAGACCCTAAATTTTACATGAACCGCACTAATAACCTGATAGAACCTCAACTTTACATGAACCCCAATAAAAACCTGATAGAACCTAAACTTTACATGAACCCCACTAAAAACCTGATAGAACTTAAACTTTACATGAACCCCACTAAAAACCTGATAGAAGCTAAACTTTACATGAACCCCACTAAAAACCTGATAGAAGCTAAACTTTACATGAACCCCACTAAAAACCTGATAGAACTTAAACTTTACATGAACCCCACTAAAAACTTGATAGATGCTAAACTTTACATGAACTCCACTAAAAACCTGATAGAACCTAAACTTAATATGAACCCCACTAAAAACTCGATAGATCCTAATCTTTACATAATCCCCACTAAAAGCCTGATAGAACCTAAACTTTACATGAACCCCACTAAAAACCTGATAGAACTTAAACTTTACAACAACCCCACTAAAATATGATAGAACCTAAACTTTAAATGAATCTCACTAAAAACCTGATAGAACTTAAACTTTACATGAACCCCACTAAAAACCTGATAGATGCTAAACTTTACATGAACCCCACTAAAAACCTGATAGAAGCTAAACTTTACATGAACCCCACTAAAAACCTGATAAAACTTAAACTTTACATGAACCCCACTAAAAACCTGATAGAAGCTAAACTTTACATGAACTCCACTAAAAACCTGATAGAACCTAAACTTAATATGAACCCCACTAAAAACCCGATAGATCCTAATCTTTACATAATCCCCACCAAAAGCCTGATACAACTTAAACTTTACATGAACCCCACTAAAAACCTGATAGAACTTAAACGTTACATGAACCCCACTAAAAACCTGATAGAAGCTAAACTTTACATGAACTCCACTAAAAACCTGACAGAACCTAAACTTAATATGAACCCCACTAAATACCCGATAGATCCTAATCTTTACATAATCCCCACTAAAAGCCTGATAGAACCTAAACTTAACATGAACCCAATAAAAACCTGATAGATCCTAAACTTTACATCATCCCCACTAAAAGCCTGATACAACTTAAACTTTACATGAACCCCACTAAAAACCTGATATAACTTAAACTTTACATCAACCCCACTAAAATATGATAGAACCTAAACTTTAAATGAATCTCACTAAAAACCTGATAGAACTTAAACTTTACATAATCCCCACTAAAAGCCTGATACAACTTAAACTTTACATGAACCCCACTAAAAACCTGATAGAACTTAAACTTTACATCAACCCCACTAAAAACCTGATAGATGCTAAACTTTACATGAACTCCACTAAAAACCTGATAGAACCTAAACTTAATATGAACCCCACTAAAAACCCGATAGATCCTAATCTTTACATAATCCCTACTAAAAGCCCGATAGAACCTAAACTTAACATGAACCCCACTAAAAACCCGATAGATCCTAAACTTTACATAATCCCCACTAAAAGCCTGATACAACTTAAATTTTACATGAACCCCACTAAAAACCTGATAGAACTTAAACTTTACATCAACCCCACTAAAATATGATAGAACCTAAACATTACATGAACCCCACTAAAAACCTGATAGAACTTAAACTTTACATGAACCCCACTAAAAACCTGATAGAAGCTAAACTTTACATGAACCCCACTAAAAACCTGATAGAAGCTAAACTTTACATGAACCCCACTAAAAACCTGATAGAACTTAAACTTTACATGAACCCCACTAAAAACCTGATAGAAGCTAAACTTTACATGAACTCCACTAAAAACCTGACAGAACCTAAACTTAATATGAACCCCACTAAATACCCGATAGATCCTAATCTTTACATAATCCCCACTAAAAGCCTGATAGAACCTAAACTTAACATGAACCCCACTAAAAACCTGATAGATCCTAAACTTTACATCATCCCCACTAAAAGCCTGATACAACTTAAACTTTACATGAACCCCACTAAAAACCTGATAGAACTTAAACTTTACATCAACCCCACTAAAATATGATAGAACCTAAACTTTAAATGAATCTCACTAAAAACCTGATAGAACTTAAACTTTACATAATCCCCACTAAAAGCCTGATACAACTTAAACTTTACATGAACCCCACTAAAATATGATAGAACCTAAACTTTACATGAACCCCACTAAAAACCTGATAGACCCTAAACTTTACATGAATCGCACTAATAACCTGATAGAATCTCAACTTTACATGAACCCCAATAAAAACCTGATAGAACCTAAACTTTACATGAACCCCACTAAAAACCTGATAAAACTTAAACTTTACATGAACCCCACTAAAAACCTGATAGAAGCTAAACTTTACATGAACTCCACTAAAAACCTGATAGAACCTAAACTTAATATGAACCCCACTAAAAACCCGATAGATCCTAATCTTTACATAATCCCCACCAAAAGCCTGATACAACTTAAACTTTACATGAACCCCACTAAAAACCTGATAGAACTTAAACTTTACATGAACCCCACTAAAAACCTGATAGAAGCTAAACTTTACATGAACTCCACTAAAACCCTGATAGAACCTAAACTTAATATGAACCCCACTAAAAACCCGATAGATCCTAATCTTTACATAATCCCCACTAAAAGCCTGATAGAACCTAAACTTAACATGAAACCCACTAAAAACCTGACAGATCCTAAACTTTACATCATCCGCACTAAAAGCCTGATACAACTTAAACTTTACATGAACCCCACAAAAACCTGATAGAACTTAAACTTTACATCAACCCCACTACAATATGATAGAACCTAAACTTTAAATGAATCTCACTAAAAACCTGATAGAACTTAAACTTTACATAATCCCCACTAAAAGCCTGATACAACTTAAACTTTACATGAACCCCACTAAAAACCTGATAGAACTTAAACTTTTCATCAACCCCACTACAATATGATAGAACCTAAACTTTAAATGAATCTCACTAAAAACCTGATAGAACTTAAACTTTACATCAACCCCACTAAAATATGATAGAACCTAAACATTACATGAACCCCACTAAAAACCTGATAGACCCTAAATTTTACATGAACCGCACTAATAACCTGATAGAACCTCAACTTTACATGAACCCCAATAAAAACCTGATAGAACCTAAACTTTACATGAACCCCACTAAAAACCTGATAGAACTTAAACTTTACATGAACCCCACTAAAAACCTGATAGAAGCTAAACTTTACATGAACCCCACTAAAAACCTGATAGAAGCTAAACTTTACATGAACCCCACTAAAAACCTGATAGAACTTAAACTTTACATGAACCCCACTAAAAACTTGATAGATGCTAAACTTTACATGAACTCCACTAAAAACCTGATAGAACCTAAACTTAATATGAACCCCACTAAAAACTCGATAGATCCTAATCTTTACATAATCCCCACTAAAAGCCTGATAGAACCTAAACTTTACATGAACCCCACTAAAAACCTGATAGAACTTAAACTTTACATCAACCCCACTAAAATATGATAGAACCTAAACTTTAAATGAATCTCACTAAAAACCTGATAGAACCTAAACTTTACATGAACAGCACTAATAACCTGATAGAACCTCAACTTTACATGAACCCCAATCAAAACCTGATAGAACCTCAACTTTACATGAACCCCACTAAAAGCCTGATACAACTTAAACTTTACATGAACCCCACTAAAAACCTGATAGAACTTAAACTTTACATGAACCCCACTAAAAACCTGATAGAAGCTAAACTTTACATGAACTCCACTAAAAACCTGACTGAACCTAAACTTAATATGAACCCCACTAAATACCCGATAGATCCTAATCTTTACATAATCCCCACTAAAAGCCTGATAGAACCTAAACTTAACATGAACCCCACTAAAAACCTGATAGATCCTAAACTTTACATCATCCCCACTAAAAGCCTGATACAACTTAAACTTTACATGAACCCCACTAAAAACCTGATAGAACTTAAACTTTACATCAACCCCACTAAAATATGATAGAACCTAAACTTTAAATGAATCTCACTAAAAACCTGATAGAACTTAAACTTTACATAATCCCCACTAAAAGCCTGATACAACTTAAACTTTACATGAACCCCACTAAAAACCTGATAGAACTTAAACTTTACATCAACCCCACTAAAATATGATAGAACCTAAACTTTACATGAACCCCACTAAAAACCTGATAGACCCTAAACTTTACATGAATCGCACTAATAACCTGATAGAACCTCAACTTTACATGAACCCCAATAAAAACCTGATAGAACCTAAACTTTACATGAACCCCACTAAAAACCTGATAGAACTTAAACTTTACATGAACCCCACTAAAAACCTGATAGAAGCTAAACTTTACATGAACCCCACTAAAAACCTGATAGAACTTAAACTTTACATGAACCCCACTAAAAACCTGAAAGATGCTAAACTTTACATGAACTCCACTAAAAACCTGATAGAACCTAAACTTAATATGAACCCCACTAAAAACCCGATAGATCCTAATCTTTACATAATCCCCACTAAAAGCCTGATAGAACCTAAACTTTACATGAACCCCACTAAAAACCTGATAGAACTTAAACTTTACAACAACCCCACTAAAATATGATAGAACCTAAACTTTAAATGAATCTCACTAAAAACCTGATAGAACTTAAACTTTACATGAACCCCACTAAAAACCTGATAGATGCTAAACTTTACATGAACCCCACTAAAAACCTGATAGAAGCTAAACTTTACATGAACCCCACTAAAAACCTGATAAACCTTAAACTTTACATGAACCCCACTAAAAACCTGATAGAAGCTAAACTTTACATGAACTCCACTAAAAACCTGATAGAACCTAAACTTAATATGAACCCCACTAAAAACCCGATAGATCCTAATCTTTACATAATCCCCACCAAAAGCCTGATACAACTTAAACTTTACATGAACCCCACTAAAAACCTGATAGAACTTAAACTTTACATGAACCCCACTAAAAACCTGATAGAAGCTAAACTTTACATGAACTCCACTAAAACCCTGATAGAACCTAAACTTAATATGAACCCCACTAAAAACCCGATAGATCCTAATCTTTATATAATCCCCACTAAAAGCCTGATAGAACCTAAACTTAACATGAAACCCACTAAAAACCTGACAGATCCTAAACTTTACATCATCCGCACTAAAAGCCTGATACAACTTAAACTTTACATGAACCCCACTAAAAACCTGATAGAACTTAAACTTTACATCAACCCCACTACAATATGATAGAACCTAAACTTTAAATGAATCTCACTAAAAACCTGATAGAACTTAAACTTTACATAATCCCCACTAAAAGCCTGATACAACTTAAACTTTACATGAACCCCACTAAAAACCTGATAGAACTTAAACTTTACATCAACCCCACTACAATATGATAGAACCTAAACTTTAAATGAATCTCACTAAAAACCTGATAGAACTTAAACTTTACATAATCCCCACTAAAAGCCTGATACAACTTAAACTTTACATGAACCCCACTAAAAACCTGAGAGAACTTAAACTTTACATCAACCCCACTAAAAACCTGATAGATGCTAAACTTTACATGAACTCCACTAAAAACCTGATAGAACCTAAACTTTACATGAACAGCACTAATAACCTGATAGAACCTAAACTTTACATGAACCCCACTAAAAGCCTGATACAACTTAAACTTTACATGAACCCCACTAAAAACCTGATAGAACTTAAACTTTACATGAACCCCACTAAAAACCTGATAGAAGCTAAACTTTACATGAACTCCACTAAAAACCTGACAGAACCTAAACTTAATATGAACCCCACTAAATACCCGATAGATCCTAATCTTTACATAATCCCCACTAAAAGCCTGATAGAACCTAAACTTAACATGAACCCCACTAAAAACCTGATAGATCCTAAACTTTACATCATCCCCACTAAAAGCCTGATACAACTTAAACTTTACATGAACCCCACTAAAAACCTGATATAACTTAAACTTTACATCAACCCCACTAAAATATGATAGAACCTAAACTTTAAATGAATCTCACTAAAAACCTGATAGAACTTAAACTTTACATAATCCCCACTAAAAGCCTGATACAACTTAAACTTTACATGAACCCCACTAATATATGATAGAACCTAAACTTTACATGAACCCCACTAAAAACCTGATAGACCCTAAACTTTACATGAATCGCACTAATAACCTGATAGAACCTCAACTTTACATGAACCCCAATAAAAACCTGATAGAACCTAAACTTTACATGAACCCCACTAAAAACCTGATAGAACTTAAACTTTACATGAACCCCACTAAAAACCTGATAGAAGCTAAACTTTACATGAACCCCACTAAAAACCTGATAGAAACTAAACTTTACATGAACCCCACTACAATATGATAGAACCTAAACTTTAAATGAATCTCACTAAAAACCTGATAGAACTTAAACTTTACATAATCCCCACTAAAAGCCTGATACAACTTAAACTTTACATGAACCCCACTAAAATATGATAGAACCTAAACTTTACATGAACCCCACTAAAAACCTGATAGACCCTAAACTTTACATGAATCGCACTAATAACCTGATAGAATCTCAACTTTACATGAACCCCAATAAAAACCTGATAGAACCTAAACTTTACATGAACCCCACTAAAAACCTGATAAAACTTAAACTTTACATGAACCCCACTAAAAACCTGATAGAAGCTAAACTTTACATGAACTCCACTAAAAACCTGATAGAACCTAAACTTAATATGAACCCCACTAAAAACCCGATAGATCCTAATCTTTACATAATCCCCACCAAAAGCCTGATACAACTTAAACTTTACATGAACCCCACTAAAAACCTGATAGAACTTAAACTTTACATGAACCCCACTAAAAACCTGATAGAAGCTAAACTTTACATGAACTCCACTAAAACCCTGATAGAACCTAAACTTAATATGAACCCCACTAAAAACCCGATAGATCCTAATCTTTACATAATCCCCACTAAAAGCCTGATAGAACCTAAACTTAACATGAAACCCACTAAAAACCTGACAGATCCTAAACTTTACATCATCCGCACTAAAAGCCTGATACAACTTAAACTTTACATGAACCCCACAAAAACCTGATAGAACTTAAACTTTACATCAACCCCACTACAATATGATAGAACCTAAACTTTAAATGAATCTCACTAAAAACCTGATAGAACTTAAACTTTACATAATCCCCACTAAAAGCCTGATACAACTTAAACTTTACATGAACCCCACTAAAAACCTGATAGAACTTAAACTTTTCATCAACCCCACTACAATATGATAGAACCTAAACTTTAAATGAATCTCACTAAAAACCTGATAGAACTTAAACTTTACATCAACCCCACTAAAATATGATAGAACCTAAACATTACATGAACCCCACTAAAAACCTGATAGACCCTAAATTTTACATGAACCGCACTAATAACCTGATAGAACCTCAACTTTACATGAACCCCAATAAAAACCTGATAGAACCTAAACTTTACATGAACCCCACTAAAAACCTGATAGTACTTAAACTTTACATGAACCCCACTAAAAACCTGATAGAAGCTAAACTTTACATGAACCCCACTAAAAACCTGATAGAAGCTAAACTTTACATGAACCCCACTAAAAACCTGATAGAACTTAAACTTTACATGAACCCCACTAAAAACTTGATAGATGCTAAACTTTACATGAACTCCACTAAAAACCTGATAGAACCTAAACTTAATATGAACCCCACTAAAAACTCGATAGATCCTAATCTTTACATAATCCCCACTAAAAGCCTGATAGAACCTAAACTTTACATGAACCCCACTAAAAACCTGATAGAACTTAAACTTTACATCAACCCCACTAAAATATGATAGAACCTAAACTTTAAATGAATCTCACTAAAAACCTGATAGAACCTAAACTTTACATGAACAGCACTAATAACCTGATAGAACCTCAACTTTACATGAACCCCAATCAAAACCTGATAGAACCTCAACTTTACATGAACCCCACTAAAAGCCTGATACAACTTAAACTTTACATGAACCCCACTAAAAACCTGATAGAACTTAAACTTTACATGAACCCCACTAAAAACCTGATAGAAGCTAAACTTTACATGAACTCCACTAAAAACCTGACTGAACCTAAACTTAATATGAACCCCACTAAATACCCGATAGATCCTAATCTTTACATAATCCCCACTAAAAGCCTGATAGAACCTAAACTTAACATGAACCCCACTAAAAACCTGATAGATCCTAAACTTTACATCATCCCCACTAAAAGCCTGATACAACTTAAACTTTACATGAACCCCACTAAAAACCTGATAGAACTTAAACTTTACATCAACCCCACTAAAATATGATAGAACCTAAACTTTAAATGAATCTCACTAAAAACCTGATAGAACTTAAACTTTACATAATCCCCACTAAAAGCCTGATACAACTTAAACTTTACATGAACCCCACTAAAAACCTGATAGAACTTAAACTTTACATCAACCCCACTAAAATATGATAGAACCTAAACTTTACATGAACCCCACTAAAAACCTGATAGACCCTAAACTTTACATGAATCGCACTAATAACCTGATAGAACCTCAACTTTACATGAACCCCAATAAAAACCTGATAGAACCTAAACTTTACATGAACCCCACTAAAAACCTGATAGAACTTAAACTTTACATGAACCCCACTAAAAACCTGATAGAAGCTAAACTTTACATGAACCCCACTAAAAACCTGATAGAACTTAAACTTTACATGAACCCCACTAAAAACCTGAAAGATGCTAAACTTTACATGAACTCCACTAAAAACCTGATAGAACCTAAACTTAATATGAACCCCACTAAAAACCCGATAGATCCTAATCTTTACATAATCCCCACTAAAAGCCTGATAGAACCTAAACTTTACATGAACCCCACTAAAAACCTGATAGAACTTAAACTTTACAACAACCCCACTAAAATATGATAGAACCTAAACTTTAAATGAATCTCACTAAAAACCTGATAGAACTTAAACTTTACATGAACCCCACTAAAAACCTGATAGATGCTAAACTTTACATGAACCCCACTAAAAACCTGATAGAAGCTAAACTTTACATGAACCCCACTAAAAACCTGATAAACCTTAAACTTTACATGAACCCCACTAAAAACCTGATAGAAGCTAAACTTTACATGAACTCCACTAAAAACCTGATAGAACCTAAACTTAATATGAACCCCACTAAAAACCCGATAGATCCTAATCTTTACATAATCCCCACCAAAAGCCTGATACAACTTAAACTTTACATGAACCCCACTAAAAACCTGATAGAACTTAAACTTTACATGAACCCCACTAAAAACCTGATAGAAGCTAAACTTTACATGAACTCCACTAAAACCCTGATAGAACCTAAACTTAATATGAACCCCACTAAAAACCCGATAGATCCTAATCTTTATATAATCCCCACTAAAAGCCTGATAGAACCTAAACTTAACATGAAACCCACTAAAAACCTGACAGATCCTAAACTTTACATCATCCGCACTAAAAGCCTGATACAACTTAAACTTTACATGAACCCCACTAAAAACCTGATAGAACTTAAACTTTACATCAACCCCACTACAATATGATAGAACCTAAACTTTAAATGAATCTCACTAAAAACCTGATAGAACTTAAACTTTACATAATCCCCACTAAAAGCCTGATACAACTTAAACTTTACATGAACCCCACTAAAAACCTGATAGAACTTAAACTTTACATCAACCCCACTACAATATGATAGAACCTAAACTTTAAATGAATCTCACTAAAAACCTGATAGAACTTAAACTTTACATAATCCCCACTAAAAGCCTGATACAACTTAAACTTTACATGAACCCCACTAAAAACCTGAGAGAACTTAAACTTTACATCAACCCCACTAAAAACCTGATAGATGCTAAACTTTACATGAACTCCACTAAAAACCTGATAGAACCTAAACTTTACATGAACAGCACTAAAAACCTGATAGAACCTAAACTTTACATGAACCCCACTAAAAGCCTGATACAACTTAAACTTTACATGAACCCCACTAAAAACCTGATAGAACTTAAACTTTAGATGAACCCCACTAAAAACCTGATAGAAGCTAAACTTTACATGAACTCCACTAAAAACCTGACAGAACCTAAACTTAATATGAACCCCACTAAATACCCGATAGATCCTAATCTTTACATAATCCCCACTAAAAGCCTGATAGAACCTAAACTTAACATGAACCCCACTAAAAACCTGATAGATCCTAAACTTTACATCATCCCCACTAAAAGCCTGATACAACTTAAACTTTACATGAACCCCACTAAAAACCTGATATAACTTAAACTTTACATCAACCCCACTAAAATATGATAGAACCTAAACTTTAAATGAATCTCACTAAAAACCTGATAGAACTTAAACTTTACATAATCCCCACTAAAAGCCTGATACAACTTAAACTTTACATGAACCCCACTAATATATGATAGAACCTAAACTTTACATGAACCCCACTAAAAACCTGATAGACCCTAAACTTTACATGAATCGCACTAATAACCTGATAGAACCTCAACTTTACATGAACCCCAATAAAAACCTGATAGAACCTAAACTTTACATGAACCCCACTAAAAACCTGATAGAACTTAAACTTTACATGAACCCCACTAAAAACCTGATAGAAGCTAAACTTTACATGAACCCCACTAAAAACCTGATAGAAACTAAACTTTACATGAACCCCACTACAATATGATAGAACCTAAACTTTAAATGAATCTCACTAAAAACCTGATAGAACTTAAACTTTACATAATCCCCACTAAAAGCCTGATACAACTTAAACTTTACATGAACCCCACTAAAAACCTGATAGAACTTAAACTTTACATCAACCCCACTACAATATGATAGAACCTAAACTTTAAATGAATCTCACTAAAAACCTGATAGAACTTAAACTTTACATAATCCCCACTAAAAGCCTGATACAACTTAAACTTTACATGAACCCCACTAAAAACCTGATAGAACTTAAACTTTACATCAACCCCACTAAAAACCTGATAGATGCTAAACTTTACATGAACTCCACTAAAAACCTGATAGAACCTAAACTTAATATGAACCCCACTAAAAACCCGATAGATCCTAATCTTTACATAATCCCCACCAAAAGCCTGATACAACTTAAACTTTACATGAACCCCACTAAAAACCTGATAGAAGCTAAACTTTACATGAACTCCACTAAAAACCTGATAGAACCTAAACTTAATATGAACCCCACTAAAAACCCGATAGATCCTAATCTTTACATAATCCCCACCAAAAGCCTGATACAACTTAAACTTTACATGAACCCCACTAAAAACCTGATAGAACTTAAACTTTACATGAACCCCACTAAAAACCTGATAGAAGCTAAACTTTACATGAACTCCACTAAAACCCTGATAGAACCTAAACTTAATATGAACCCCACTAAAAACCCGATAGATCCTAATCTTTACATAATCCCCACTAAAAGCCTGATAGAACCTAAACTTAACATGAAACCCACTAAAAACCTGACAGATCCTAAACTTTACATCATCCGCACTAAAAGCCTGATACAACTTAAACTTTACATGAACCCCACAAAAACCTGATAGAACTTAAACTTTACATCAACCCCACTACAATATGATAGAACCTAAACTTTAAATGAATCTCACTAAAAACCTGATAGAACTTAAACTTTACATAATCCCCACTAAAAGCCTGATACAACTTAAACTTTACATGAACCCCACTAAAAACCTGATAGAACTTAAACTTTTCATCAACCCCACTACAATATGATAGAACCTAAACTTTAAATGAATCTCACTAAAAACCTGATAGAACTTAAACTTTACATCAACCCCACTAAAATATGATAGAACCTAAACATTACATGAACCCCACTAAAAACCTGATAGACCCTAAATTTTACATGAACCGCACTAATAACCTGATAGAACCTCAACTTTACATGAACCCCAATAAAAACCTGATAGAACCTAAACTTTACATGAACCCCACTAAAAACCTGATAGAACTTAAACTTTACATGAACCCCACTAAAAACCTGATAGAAGCTAAACTTTACATGAACCCCACTAAAAACCTGATAGAAGCTAAACTTTACATGAACCCCACTAAAAACCTGATAGAACTTAAACTTTACATGAACCCCACTAAAAACTTGATAGATGCTAAACTTTACATGAACTCCACTAAAAACCTGATAGAACCTAAACTTAATATGAACCCCACTAAAAACTCGATAGATCCTAATCTTTACATAATCCCCACTAAAAGCCTGATAGAACCTAAACTTTACATGAACCCCACTAAAAACCTGATAGAACTTAAACTTTACAACAACCCCACTAAAATATGATAGAACCTAAACTTTAAATGAATCTCACTAAAAACCTGATAGAACTTAAACTTTACATGAACCCCACTAAAAACCTGATAGATGCTAAACTTTACATGAACCCCACTAAAAACCTGATAGAAGCTAAACTTTACATGAACCCCACTAAAAACCTGATAAAACTTAAACTTTACATGAACCCCACTAAAAACCTGATAGAAGCTAAACTTTACATGAACTCCACTAAAAACCTGATAGAACCTAAACTTAATATGAACCCCACTAAAAACCCGATAGATCCTAATCTTTACATAATCCCCACCAAAAGCCTGATACAACTTAAACTTTACATGAACCCCACTAAAAACCTGATAGAACTTAAACGTTACATGAACCCCACTAAAAACCTGATAGAAGCTAAACTTTACATGAACTCCACTAAAAACCTGACAGAACCTAAACTTAATATGAACCCCACTAAATACCCGATAGATCCTAATCTTTACATAATCCCCACTAAAAGCCTGATAGAACCTAAACTTAACATGAACCCCACTAAAAACCTGATAGATCCTAAACTTTACATCATCCCCACTAAAAGCCTGATACAACTTAAACTTTACATGAACCCCACTAAAAACCTGATATAACTTAAACTTTACATCAACCCCACTAAAATATGATAGAACCTAAACTTTAAATGAATCTCACTAAAAACCTGATAGAACTTAAACTTTACATAATCCCCACTAAAAGCCTGATACAACTTAAACTTTACATGAACCCCACTAAAAACCTGATAGAACTTAAACTTTACATCAACCCCACTAAAAACCTGATAGATGCTAAACTTTACATGAACTCCACTAAAAACCTGATAGAACCTAAACTTAATATGAACCCCACTAAAAACCCGATAGATCCTAATCTTTACATAATCCCTACTAAAAGCCCGATAGAACCTAAACTTAACATGAACCCCACTAAAAACCCGATAGATCCTAAACTTTACATAATCCCCACTAAAAGCCTGATACAACTTAAATTTTACATGAACCCCACTAAAAACCTGATAGAACTTAAACTTTACATCAACCCCACTAAAATATGATAGAACCTAAACATTACATGAACCCCACTAAAAACCTGATAGAACTTAAACTTTACATGAACCCCACTAAAAACCTGATAGAAGCTAAACTTTACATGAACCCCACTAAAAACCTGATAGAAGCTAAACTTTACATGAACCCCACTAAAAACCTGATAGAACTTAAACTTTACATGAACCCCACTAAAAACCTGATAGAAGCTAAACTTTACATGAACTCCACTAAAAACCTGACAGAACCTAAACTTAATATGAACCCCACTAAATACCCGATAGATCCTAATCTTTACATAATCCCCACTAAAAGCCTGATAGAACCTAAACTTAACATGAACCCCACTAAAAACCTGATAGATCCTAAACTTTACATCATCCCCACTAAAAGCCTGATACAACTTAAACTTTACATGAACCCCACTAAAAACCTGATAGAACTTAAACTTTACATCAACCCCACTAAAATATGATAGAACCTAAACTTTAAATGAATCTCACTAAAAACCTGATAGAACTTAAACTTTACATAATCCCCACTAAAAGCCTGATACAACTTAAACTTTACATGAACCCCACTAAAATATGATAGAACCTAAACTTTACATGAACCCCACTAAAAACCTGATAGACCCTAAACTTTACATGAATCGCACTAATAACCTGATAGAATCTCAACTTTACATGAACCCCAATAAAAACCTGATAGAACCTAAACTTTACATGAACCCCACTAAAAACCTGATAAAACTTAAACTTTACATGAACCCCACTAAAAACCTGATAGAAGCTAAACTTTACATGAACTCCACTAAAAACCTGATAGAACCTAAACTTAATATGAACCCCACTAAAAACCCGATAGATCCTAATCTTTACATAATCCCCACCAAAAGCCTGATACAACTTAAACTTTACATGAACCCCACTAAAAACCTGATAGAACTTAAACTTTACATGAACCCCACTAAAAACCTGATAGAAGCTAAACTTTACATGAACTCCACTAAAACCCTGATAGAACCTAAACTTAATATGAACCCCACTAAAAACCCGATAGATCCTAATCTTTACATAATCCCCACTAAAAGCCTGATAGAACCTAAACTTAACATGAAACCCACTAAAAACCTGACAGATCCTAAACTTTACATCATCCGCACTAAAAGCCTGATACAACTTAAACTTTACATGAACCCCACAAAAACCTGATAGAACTTAAACTTTACATCAACCCCACTACAATATGATAGAACCTAAACTTTAAATGAATCTCACTAAAAACCTGATAGAACTTAAACTTTACATAATCCCCACTAAAAGCCTGATACAACTTAAACTTTACATGAACCCCACTAAAAACCTGATAGAACTTAAACTTTTCATCAACCCCACTACAATATGATAGAACCTAAACTTTAAATGAATCTCACTAAAAACCTGATAGAACTTAAACTTTACATCAACCCCACTAAAATATGATAGAACCTAAACATTACATGAACCCCACTAAAAACCTGATAGACCCTAAATTTTACATGAACCGCACTAATAACCTGATAGAACCTCAACTTTACATGAACCCCAATAAAAACCTGATAGAACCTAAACTTTACATGAACCCCACTAAAAACCTGATAGAACTTAAACTTTACATGAACCCCACTAAAAACCTGATAGAAGCTAAACTTTACATGAACCCCACTAAAAACCTGATAGAAGCTAAACTTTACATGAACCCCACTAAAAACCTGATAGAAGCTAAACTTTACATGAACTCCACTAAAAACCTGATAGAAACTAAACTTAATATGAACCCCACTAAAAACCCGATAGATCCTAATCTTTACATAATCCCCACCAAAAGCCTGATACAACTTAAACTTTACATGAACCCCACTAAAAACCTGATAGAACTTAAACTTTACATGAACCTCACTAAAAACCTGATAGAAGCTAAACTTTACATGAACTCCACTAAAAACCTGATAGAACCTAAACTTAATATGAACCCCACTAAAAACCCGATATATCCTAATCTTTACATAATCCCCACTAAAAGCCTGATAGAACCTAAACTTAACATGAAACCCACTAAAAACCTGATAGACCCTAAATTTTACATGAACCGCACTAATAACCTGATAGAACCTCAACTTTACATGAACCCCAATAAAAACCTGATAGAACCTAAACTTTACATGAACCCCAATAAAAACCTGATAGAACCTAAACTTTACATGAACCCCACTAAAAACCTGATAGAACTTAAACTTTACATCAACCCCACTAAAATATGATAGAACCTAAACTTTAAATGAATCTCACTAAAAACCTGATAGAACCTAAACTTTACATGAACAGCACTAATAACCTGATAGAACCTCAACTTTACATGAACCCCAATCAAAACCTGATAGAACCTCAACTTTACATGAACCCCACTAAAAGCCTGATACAACTTAAACTTTACATGAACCCCACTAAAAACCTGATAGAACTTAAACTTTACATGAACCCCACTAAAAACCTGATAGAAGCTAAACTTTACATGAACTCCACTAAAAACCTGACTGAACCTAAACTTAATATGAACCCCACTAAATACCCGATAGATCCTAATCTTTACATAATCCCCACTAAAAGCCTGATAGAACCTAAACTTAACATGAACCCCACTAAAAACCTGATAGATCCTAAACTTTACATCATCCCCACTAAAAGCCTGATACAACTTAAACTTTACATGAACCCCACTAAAAACCTGATAGAACTTAAACTTTACATCAACCCCACTAAAATATGATAGAACCTAAACTTTAAATGAATCTCACTAAAAACCTGATAGAACTTAAACTTTACATAATCCCCACTAAAAGCCTGATACAACTTAAACTTTACATGAACCCCACTAAAAACCTGATAGAACTTAAACTTTACATCAACCCCACTAAAATATGATAGAACCTAAACTTTACATGAACCCCACTAAAAACCTGATAGACCCTAAACTTTACATGAATCGCACTAATAACCTGATAGAACCTCAACTTTACATGAACCCCAATAAAAACCTGATAGAACCTAAACTTTACATGAACCCCACTAAAAACCTGATAGAACTTAAACTTTACATGAACCCCACTAAAAACCTGATAGAAGCTAAACTTTACATGAACCCCACTAAAAACCTGATAGAACTTAAACTTTACATGAACCCCACTAAAAACCTGAAAGATGCTAAACTTTACATGAACTCCACTAAAAACCTGATAGAACCTAAACTTAATATGAACCCCACTAAAAACCCGATAGATCCTAATCTTTACATAATCCCCACTAAAAGCCTGATAGAACCTAAACTTTACATGAACCCCACTAAAAACCTGATAGAACTTAAACTTTACAACAACCCCACTAAAATATGATAGAACCTAAACTTTAAATGAATCTCACTAAAAACCTGATAGAACTTAAACTTTACATGAACCCCACTAAAAACCTGATAGATGCTAAACTTTACATGAACCCCACTAAAAACCTGATAGAAGCTAAACTTTACATGAACCCCACTAAAAACCTGATAAACCTTAAACTTTACATGAACCCCACTAAAAACCTGATAGAAGCTAAACTTTACATGAACTCCACTAAAAACCTGATAGAACCTAAACTTAATATGAACCCCACTAAAAACCCGATAGATCCTAATCTTTACATAATCCCCACCAAAAGCCTGATACAACTTAAACTTTACATGAACCCCACTAAAAACCTGATAGAACTTAAACTTTACATGAACCCCACTAAAAACCTGATAGAAGCTAAACTTTACATGAACTCCACTAAAACCCTGATAGAACCTAAACTTAATATGAACCCCACTAAAAACCCGATAGATCCTAATCTTTATATAATCCCCACTAAAAGCCTGATAGAACCTAAACTTAACATGAAACCCACTAAAAACCTGACAGATCCTAAACTTTACATCATCCGCACTAAAAGCCTGATACAACTTAAACTTTACATGAACCCCACTAAAAACCTGATAGAACTTAAACTTTACATCAACCCCACTACAATATGATAGAACCTAAACTTTAAATGAATCTCACTAAAAACCTGATAGAACTTAAACTTTACATAATCCCCACTAAAAGCCTGATACAACTTAAACTTTACATGAACCCCACTAAAAACCTGATAGAACTTAAACTTTACATCAACCCCACTACAATATGATAGAACCTAAACTTTAAATGAATCTCACTAAAAACCTGATAGAACTTAAACTTTACATAATCCCCACTAAAAGCCTGATACAACTTAAACTTTACATGAACCCCACTAAAAACCTGAGAGAACTTAAACTTTACATCAACCCCACTAAAAACCTGATAGATGCTAAACTTTACATGAACTCCACTAAAAACCTGATAGAACCTAAACTTTACATGAACAGCACTAATAACCTGATAGAACCTAAACTTTACATGAACCCCACTAAAAGCCTGATACAACTTAAACTTTACATGAACCCCACTAAAAACCTGATAGAACTTAAACTTTACATGAACCCCACTAAAAACCTGATAGAAGCTAAACTTTACATGAACTCCACTAAAAACCTGACAGAACCTAAACTTAATATGAACCCCACTAAATACCCGATAGATCCTAATCTTTACATAATCCCCACTAAAAGCCTGATAGAACCTAAACTTAACATGAACCCCACTAAAAACCTGATAGATCCTAAACTTTACATCATCCCCACTAAAAGCCTGATACAACTTAAACTTTACATGAACCCCACTAAAAACCTGATATAACTTAAACTTTACATCAACCCCACTAAAATATGATAGAACCTAAACTTTAAATGAATCTCACTAAAAACCTGATAGAACTTAAACTTTACATAATCCCCACTAAAAGCCTGATACAACTTAAACTTTACATGAACCCCACTAATATATGATAGAACCTAAACTTTACATGAACCCCACTAAAAACCTGATAGACCCTAAACTTTACATGAATCGCACTAATAACCTGATAGAACCTCAACTTTACATGAACCCCAATAAAAACCTGATAGAACCTAAACTTTACATGAACCCCACTAAAAACCTGATAGAACTTAAACTTTACATGAACCCCACTAAAAACCTGATAGAAGCTAAACTTTACATGAACCCCACTAAAAACCTGATAGAAACTAAACTTTACATGAACCCCACTACAATATGATAGAACCTAAACTTTAAATGAATCTCACTAAAAACCTGATAGAACTTAAACTTTACATAATCCCCACTAAAAGCCTGATACAACTTAAACTTTACATGAACCCCACTAAAAACCTGATAGAACTTAAACTTTACATCAACCCCACTACAATATGATAGAACCTAAACTTTAAATGAATCTCACTAAAAACCTGATAGAACTTAAACTTTACATAATCCCCACTAAAAGCCTGATACAACTTAAACTTTACATGAACCCCACTAAAAACCTGATAGAACTTAAACTTTACATCAACCCCACTAAAAACCTGATAGATGCTAAACTTTACATGAACTCCACTAAAAACCTGATAGAACCTAAACTTAATATGAACCCCACTAAAAACCCGATAGATCCTAATCTTTACATAATCCCCACTAAAAGCCTGATAGAACCTAAACTTTACATGAACCCCACTAAAAACCTGATAGAACTTAAACTTTACAACAACCCCACTAAAATATGATAGAACCTAAACTTTAAATGAATCTCACTAAAAACCTGATAGAACTTAAACTTTACATGAACCCCACTAAAAACCTGATAGATGCTAAACTTTACATGAACCCCACTAAAAACCTGATAGAAGCTAAACTTTACATGAACCCCACTAAAAACCTGATAAAACTTAAACTTTACATGAACCCCACTAAAAACCTGATAGAAGCTAAACTTTACATGAACTCCACTAAAAACCTGATAGAACCTAAACTTAATATGAACCCCACTAAAAACCCGATAGATCCTAATCTTTACATAATCCCCACCAAAAGCCTGATACAACTTAAACTTTACATGAACCCCACTAAAAACCTGATAGAACTTAAACTTTACATGAACCCCACTAAAAACCTGATAGAAGCTAAACTTTACATGAACTCCACTAAAAACCTGACAGAACCTAAACTTAATATGAACCCCACTAAATACCCGATAGATCCTAATCTTTACATAATCCCCACTAAAAGCCTGATAGAACCTAAACTTAACATGAACCCCACTAAAAACCTGATAGATCCTAAACTTTACATCATCCCCACTAAAAGCCTGATACAACTTAAACTTTACATGAACCCCACTAAAAACCTGATATAACTTAAACTTTACATCAACCCCACTAAAATATGATAGAACCTAAACTTTAAATGAATCTCACTAAAAACCTGATAGAACTTAAACTTTACATAATCCCCACTAAAAGCCTGATACAACTTAAACTTTACATGAACCCCACTAAAAACCTGATAGAACTTAAACTTTACATCAACCCCACTAATATATGATAGAACCTAAACTTTACATGAACCCCACTAAAAACCTGACAGACCCTAAACTTTACATGAATCGCACTAATAACCTGATAGAACCTCAACTTTACATGAACCCCAATAAAAACCTGATAGAACCTAAACTTTACATGAACCCCACTAAAAACCTGATAGAACTTAAACTTTACATGAACCCCACTAAAAACCTGATAGAAGCTAAACTTTACATGAACCCCACTAAAAACCTGATAGAAGCTAAACTTTACATGAACTCCACTAAAACCCTGATAGAACCTAAACTTAATATGAACCCCACTAAAAACCCGATAGATCCTAATCTTTACATAATCCCCACTAAAAGCCTGATAGAACCTAAACTTAACATGAAACCCACTAAAAACCTGACAGATCCTAAACTTTACATCATCCGCACTAAAAGCCTGATACAACTTAAACTTTACATGAACCCCACTAAAAACCTGATAGAACTTAAACTTTACATCAACCCTACTACAATATGATAGAACCTAAACTTTAAATGAATCTCACTAAAAACCTGATAGAACTTAAACTTTACATAATCCCCACTAAAAGCCTGATACAACTTAAACTTTACATGAACCCCACTAAAAACCTGATAGAACTTAAACTTTTCATCAACCCCACTACAATATGATAGAACCTAAACTTTAAATGAATCTCACTAAAAACCTGATAGAACTTAAACTTTACATAATCCCCACTAAAAGCCTGATACAACTTAAACTTTACATGAACCCCACTAAAAACCTGATAGAACTTAAACTTTACATGAACCCCACTAAAAACCTGATAGAAGCTAAACTTTACATGAACCCCACTAAAAACCTGATAGAAACTAAACTTTACATGAACCCCACTACAATATGATTGAACCTAAACTTTAAATGAATCTCACTAAAAACCTGATAGAACTTAAACTTTACATAATCCCCACTAAAAGCCTGATACAACTTAAACTTTACATGAACCCCACTAAAAACCTGATAGAACTTAAACTTTACATCAACCCCACTACAATATGATAGAACCTAAACTTTAAATGAATCTCACTAAAAACCTGATAGAACTTAAACTTTACATAATCCCCACTAAAAGCCTGATACAACTTAAACTTTACATGAACCCCACTAAAAACCTGATAGATCTTAAACTTTACATCAACCCCACTAAAAACCTGATAGATGCTAAACTTTACATGAACTCCACTAAAAACCTGATAGAACCTAAACTTAATATGAACCCCACTAAAAACCCGATAGATCCTAATCTTTACATAATCCCCACTAAAAGCCTGATAGAACCTAAACTTTACATGAACCCCACTAAAAACCTGATAGAACTTAAACTTTACAACAACCCCACTAAAATATGATAGAACCTAAACTTTAAATGAATCTCACTAAAAACCTGATAGAACTCAAACTTTACATGAACCCCACTAAAAACCTGATAGATGCTAAACTTTACATGAACCCCACTAAAAACCTGATAGAAGCTAAACTTTACATGAACCCCACTAAAAACCTGATAAAACTTAAACTTTACATGAACCCCACTAAAAACCTGATAGAAGCTAAACTTTACATGAACTCCACTAAAAACCTGATAGAACCTAAACTTAATATGAACCCCACTAAAAACCCGATAGATCCTAATCTTTACATAATCCCCACCAAAAGCCTGATACAACTTAAACTTTACATGAACCCCACTAAAAACCTGATAGAACTTAAACTTTACATGAACCCCACTAAAAACCTGATAGAAGCTAAACTTTACATGAACTCCACTAAAACCCTGATAGAACCTAAACTTAATATGAACCCCACTAAAAACCCGATAGATCCTAATCTTTACATAATCCCCACTAAAAGCCTGATAGAACCTAAACTTAACATGAAACCCACTAAAAACCTGACAGATCCTAAACTTTACATCATCCGCACTAAAAGCCTGATACAACTTAAACTTTACATGAACCCCACTAAAAACCTGATAGAACTTAAACTTTACATCAACCCCACTACAATATGATAGAACCTAAACTTTAAATGAATCTCACTAAAAACCTGATAGAACTTAAACTTTACATAATCCCCACTAAAAGCCTGATACAACTTAAACTTTACATGAACCCCCCTAAAAACCTGATAGAACTTAAACTTTTCATCAACCCCACTACAATATGATAGAACCTAAACTTTAAATGAATCTCACTAAAAACCTGATAGAACTTAAACTTTACATAATCCCCACTAAAAGCCTGATACAACTTAAACTTTACATGAACCCCACTAAAAACCTGATAGAACTTAAACTTTACATCAACCCCACTAAAAACCTGATAGATGCTAAACTTTACATGAACTCCACTAAAAACCTGATAGAACCTAAACTTTACATGAACAGCACTAATAACCTGATAGAACCTAAACTTTACATGAACCCCACTAAAAGCCTGATACAACTTAAACTTTACATGAACCCCACTAAAAACCTGATAGAACTTAAACTTTACATGAACCCCACTAAAAACCTGATAGAAGCTAAACTTTACATGAACTCCACTAAAAACCTGACAGAACCTAAACTTAATATGAACCCCACTAAATACCCGATAGATCCTAATCTTTACATAATCCCCACTAAAAGCCTGATAGAACCTAAACTTAACATGAACCCCACTAAAAACCTGATAGATCCTAAACTTTACATCATCCCCACTAAAAGCCTGATACAACTTAAACTTTACATGAACCCCACTAAAAACCTGATATAACTTAAACTTTACATCAACCCCACTAAAATATGATAGAACCTAAACTTTAAATGAATCTCACTAAAAACCTGATAGAACTTAAACTTTACATAATCCCCACTAAAAGCCTGATACAACTTCAACTTTACATGAACCCCACTAAAAACCTGATAGAACTTAAACTTTACATCAACCCCACTAAAATATGATAGAACCTAAACTTTACATGAACCCCACTAAAAACCTGATAGACCCTAAACTTTACATGAATCGCACTAATAACCTGATAGAACCTCAACTTTACATGAACCTCAATAAAAACCTGATAGAACCTAAACTTTACATGAACCCCACTAAAAACCTGATAGAAGCTAAACTTTACATGAACCCCACTAAAAACCTGATAGAACTTAAACTTTACATGAACCCCACTAAAAACCTGATAGATGCTAAACTTTACATGAACTCCACTAAAAACCTGATAGAACCTAAACTTAATATGAACCCCACTAAAAACTCGATAGATCCTAATCTTTACATAATCCCCACTAAAAGCCTGATAGAACCTAAACTTTACATGAACCCCACTAAAAACCTGATAGAACTTAAACTTTACATCAACCCCACTTAAATATGATAGAACCTAAACTTTAAATGAATCTCACTAAAAACCTGATAGAACCTAAACTTTACATGAACAGCACTAATAACCTGATAGAACCTCAACTTTACATGAACCCCAATCAAAACCTGATAGAAACTCAACTTTACATGAACCCCACTAAAAGCCTGATACAACTTAAACTTTACATGAACCCCACTAAAAACCTGATAGAACTTAAACTTTACATGAACCCCACTAAAAACCTGATAGAAACTAAACTTTACATGAACTCCACTAAAAACCTGACAGAACCTAAACTTAATATGAACCCCACTAAATACCCGATAGATCCTAATCTTTACATAATCCCCACTAAAAGCCTGATAGAACCTAAACTTAACATGAACCCCACTAAAAACCTGATAGATCCTAAACTTTACATCATCCCCACTAAAAGCCTGATACAACTTAAACTTTACATGAACCCCACTAAAAACCTGATAGAACTTAAACTTTACATCAACCCCACTAAAATATGATAGAACCTAAACTTTAAATGAATCTCACTAAAAACCTGATAGAACTTAAACTTTACATAATCCCCACTAAAAGCCTGATACAACTTAAACTTTACATGAACCCCACTAAAAACCTGATAGAACTTAAACTTTACATCAACCCCACTAAAATATGATAGAACCTAAACTTTACATGAACCCCACTAAAAACCTGATAGACCCTAAACTTTACATGAATCGCACTAATAACCTGATAGAACCTCAACTTTACATGAACCCCAATAAAAACCTGATAGAACCTAAACTTTACATGAACCCCACTAAAAACCTGATAAAACTTAAACTTTACATGAACCCCACTAAAAACCTGATAGAAGCTAAACTTTACATGAACTCCACTAAAAACCTGATAGAACCTAAACTTAATATGAACCCCACTAAAAACCCGATAGATCCTAATCTTTACATAATCCCCACCAAAAGCCTGATACAACTTAAACTTTACATGAACCCCACTAAAAACCTGATAGAACTTAAACTTTACATGAACCCCACTAAAAACCTGATAGAAGCTAAACTTTACATGAACTCCACTAAAACCCTGATAGAACCTAAACTTAATATGAACCCCACTAAAAACCCGATAGATCCTAATCTTTACATAATCCCCACTAAAAGCCTGATAGAACCTAAACTTAACATGAAACCCACTAAAAACCTGACAGATCCTAAACTTTACATCATCCGCACTAAAAGCCTGATACAACTTAAACTTTACATGAACCCCACTAAAAACCTGATAGAACTTAAACTTTTCATCAACCCCACTACAATATGATAGAACCTAAACTTTAAATGAATCTCACTAAAAACCTGATAGAACTTAAACTTTACATCAACCCCACTAAAATATGATAGAACCTAAACATTACATGAACCCCACTAAAAACCTGATAGACCCTAAATTTTACATGAACCGCACTAATAACCTGATAGAACCTCAACTTTACATGAACCCCAATAAAAACCTGATAGAACCTAAACTTTACATGAACCCCACTAAAAACCTGATAGAACTTAAACTTTACATGAACCCCACTAAAAACCTGATAGAAGCTAAACTTTACATGAACCCCACTAAAAACCTGATAGAAGCTAAACTTTACATGAACCCCACTAAAAACCTGATAGATGCTAAACTTTACATGAACTCCACTAAAAACCTGATAGAACTTAAACTTTACATGAACCCCACTAAAAACCTGATAGATGCTAAACTTTACATGAACTCCACTAAAAACCTGATAGAACCTAAGCTTAATATGAACCCCACTAAAAACTCGATAGATCCTAATCTTTACATAATCCCCACTAAAAGCCTGATAGAACCTAAACTTTACATGAACCCCACTAAAAACCTGATAGAACTTAAACTTTACATCAACCCCACTAAAATATGATAGAACCTAAACTTTAAATGAATCTCACTAAAAACCTGATAGAACCTAAACTTTACATGAACAGCACTAATAACCTGATAGAACCTCAACTTTACATGAACCCCAATCAAAACCTGATAGAACCTCAACTTTACATGAACCCCACTAAAAGCCTGATACAACTTAAACTTTACATGAACCCCACTAAAAACCTGATAGAACTTAAACTTTACATGAACCCCACTAAAAACCTGATAGAAGCTAAACTTTACATGAACCCCACTAAAAACCTGATAGAAACTAAACTTTACATGAACCCCACAACAATATGATAGAACCTAAACTTTAAATGAATCTCACTAAAAACCTGATAGAACTTAAACTTTACATAATCCCCACTAAAAGCCTGATACAACTTAAACTTTACATGAACCCCACTAAAAACCTGATAGAACTTAAACTTTACATCAACCCCACTACAATATGATAGAACCTAAACTTTAAATGAATCTCACTAAAAACCTGATAGAACTTAAACTTTACATAATCCCCACTAAAAGCCTGATACAACTTAAACTTTACATGAACCCCACTAAAAACCTGATAGAACTTAAACTTTACATCAACCCCACTAAAAACCTGATAGATGCTAAACTTTACATGAACTCCACTAAAAACCTGATAGAACCTAAACTTAATATGAACCCCACTAAAAACCCGATAGATCCTAATCTTTACATAATCCCCACTAAAAGCCTGATAGAACCTAAACTTTACATGAACCCCACTAAAAACCTGATAGAACTTAAACTTTACAACAACCCCACTAAAATATGATAGAACCTAAACTTTAAATGAATCTCACTAAAAACCTGATAGAACTTAAACTTTACATGAACCCCACTAAAAACCTGATAGATGCTAAACTTTACATGAACCCCACTAAAAACCTGATAGAAGCTAAACTTTACATGAACCCCACTAAAAACCTGATAAAACTTAAACTTTACATGAACCCCACTAAAAACCTGATAGAAGCTAAACTTTACATGAACTCCACTAAAAACCTGATAGAACCTAAACTTAATATGAACCCCACTAAAAACCCGATAGATCCTAATCTTTACATAATCCCCACCAAAAGCCTGATACAACTTAAACTTTACATGAACCCCACTAAAAACCTGATAGAACTTAAACTTTACATGAACCCCACTAAAAACCTGATAGAAGCTAAACTTTACATGAACTCCACTAAAAACCTGACAGAACCTAAACTTAATATGAACCCCACTAAATACCCGATAGATCCTAATCTTTACATAATCCCCACTAAAAGCCTGATAGAACCTAAACTTAACATGAACCCCACTAAAAACCTGATAGATCCTAAACTTTACATCATCCCCACTAAAAGCCTGATACAACTTAAACTTTACATGAACCCCACTAAAAACCTGATATAACTTAAACTTTACATCAACCCCACTAAAATATGATAGAACCTAAACTTTAAATGAATCTCACTAAAAACCTGATAGAACTTAAACTTTACATAATCCCCACTAAAAGCCTGATACAACTTAAACTTTACATGAACCCCACTAAAAACCTGATAGAACTTAAACTTTACATCAACCCCACTAATATATGATAGAACCTAAACTTTACATGAACCCCACTAAAAACCTGACAGACCCTAAACTTTACATGAATCGCACTAATAACCTGATAGAACCTCAACTTTACATGAACCCCAATAAAAACCTGATAGAACCTAAACTTTACATGAACCCCACTAAAAACCTGATAGAACTTAAACTTTACATGAACCCCACTAAAAACCTGATAGAAGCAAAACTTTACATGAACCCCACTAAAAACCTGATAGAAACTAAACTTTACATGAACCCCACTACAATATGATAGAACCTAAACTTTAAATGAATCTCACTAAAAACCTGATAGAACCTAAACTTTACATGAACCCCACTAAAAACCTGATAGAACTTAAACTTTACATGAACCCCACTAAAAACCTGATAGAAGCTAAACTTTACATGAACCCCACTAAAAACCTGATAGAACTTAAACTTTACATGAACCCCACTAAAAACCTGATAGAAGCTAAACTTTACATGAACTCCACTAAAAACCTGACAGAACCTAAACTTAATATGAACCCCACTAAATACCCGATAGATCCTAATCTTTACATAATCCCCACTAAAAGCCTGATAGAACCTAAACTTAACATGAACCCCACTAAAAACCTGATAGATCCTAAACTTTACATCATCCCCACTAAAAGCCTGATACAACTTAAACTTTACATGAACCCCACTAAAAACCTGATATAACTTAAACTTTACATCAACCCCACTAAAATATGATAGAACCTAAACTTTAAATGAATCTCACTAAAAACCTGATAGAACTTAAACTTTACATAATCCCCACTAAAAGCCTGATACAACTTAAACTTTACATGAACCCCACTAAAAACCTGATAGAACTTAAACTTTACATCAACCCCACTAATATATGATAGAACCTAAACTTTACATGAACCCCACTAAAAACCTGACAGACCCTAAACTTTACATGAATCGCACTAATAACCTGATAGAACCTCAACTTTACATGAACCCCAATAAAAACCTGATAGAACCTAAACTTTACATGAACCCCACTAAAAACCTGATAGAACTTAAACTTTACATGAACCCCACTAAAAACCTGATAGAAGCAAAACTTTACATGAACCCCACTAAAAACCTGATAGAAACTAAACTTTACATGAACCCCACTACAATATGATAGAACCTAAACTTTAAATGAATCTCACTAAAAACCTGATAGAACCTAAACTTTACATGAACCCCACTAAAAGCCTGATACAACTTAAACTTTACATGAACCCCACTAAAAACCTGAGAGAACTTAAACTTTACATCAACCCCACTAAAAACCTGATAGATGCTAAACTTTACATGAACTCCACTAAAAACCTGATAGAACCTAAACTTTACATGAACAGCACTAATAACCTGATAGAACCTAAACTTTACATGAACCCCACTAAAAGCCTGATACAACTTAAACTTTACATGAACCCCACTAAAAACCTGATAGAACTTAAACTTTACATGAACCCCACTAAAAACCTGATAGAAGCTAAACTTTACATGAACTCCACTAAAAACCTGACAGAACCTAAACTTAATATGAACCCCACTAAATACCCGATAGATCCTAATCTTTACATAATCCCCACTAAAAGCCTGATAGAACCTAAACTTAACATGAACCCCACTAAAAACCTGATAGATCCTAAACTTTACATCATCCCCACTAAAAGCCTGATACAACTTAAACTTTACATGAACCCCACTAAAAACCTGATATAACTTAAACTTTACATCAACCCCACTAAAATATGATAGAACCTAAACTTTAAATGAATCTCACTAAAAACCTGATAGAACTTAAACTTTACATAATCCCCACTAAAAGCCTGATACAACTTAAACTTTACATGAACCCCACTAATATATGATAGAACCTAAACTTTACATGAACCCCACTAAAAACCTGATAGACCCTAAACTTTACATGAATCGCACTAATAACCTGATAGAACCTCAACTTTACATGAACCCCAATAAAAACCTGATAGAACCTAAACTTTACATGAACCCCACTAAAAACCTGATAGAACTTAAACTTTACATGAACCCCACTAAAAACCTGATAGAAGCTAAACTTTACATGAACCCCACTAAAAACCTGATAGAAACTAAACTTTACATGAACCCCACTACAATATGATAGAACCTAAACTTTAAATGAATCTCACTAAAAACCTGATAGAACTTAAACTTTACATAATCCCCACTAAAAGCCTGATACAACTTAAACTTTACATGAACCCCACTAAAAACCTGATAGAACTTAAACTTTACATCAACCCCACTACAATATGATAGAACCTAAACTTTAAATGAATCTCACTAAAAACCTGATAGAACTTAAACTTTACATAATCCCCACTAAAAGCCTGATACAACTTAAACTTTACATGAACCCCACTAAAAACCTGATAGAACTTAAACTTTACATCAACCCCACTAAAAACCTGATAGATGCTAAACTTTACATGAACTCCACTAAAAACCTGATAGAACCTAAACTTAATATGAACCCCACTAAAAACCCGATAGATCCTAATCTTTACATAATCCCCACTAAAAGCCTGATAGAACCTAAACTTTACATGAACCCCACTAAAAACCTGATAGAACTTAAACTTTACAACAACCCCACTAAAATATGATAGAACCTAAACTTTAAATGAATCTCACTAAAAACCTGATAGAACTTAAACTTTACATGAACCCCACTAAAAACCTGATAGATGCTAAACTTTACATGAACCCCACTAAAAACCTGATAGAAGCTAAACTTTACATGAACCCCACTAAAAACCTGATAAAACTTAAACTTTACATGAACCCCACTAAAAACCTGATAGAAGCTAAACTTTACATGAACTCCACTAAAAACCTGATAGAACCTAAACTTAATATGAACCCCACTAAAAACCCGATAGATCCTAATCTTTACATAATCCCCACCAAAAGCCTGATACAACTTAAACTTTACATGAACCCCACTAAAAACCTGATAGAACTTAAACTTTACATGAACCCCACTAAAAACCTGATAGAAGCTAAACTTTACATGAACTCCACTAAAAACCTGACAGAACCTAAACTTAATATGAACCCCACTAAATACCCGATAGATCCTAATCTTTACATAATCCCCACTAAAAGCCTGATAGAACCTAAACTTAACATGAACCCCACTAAAAACCTGATAGATCCTAAACTTTACATCATCCCCACTAAAAGCCTGATACAACTTAAACTTTACATGAACCCCACTAAAAACCTGATATAACTTAAACTTTACATCAACCCCACTAAAATATGATAGAACCTAAACTTTAAATGAATCTCACTAAAAACCTGATAGAACTTAAACTTTACATAATCCCCACTAAAAGCCTGATACAACTTAAACTTTACATGAACCCCACTAAAAACCTGATAGAACTTAAACTTTACATCAACCCCACTAATATATGATAGAACCTAAACTTTACATGAACCCCACTAAAAACCTGACAGACCCTAAACTTTACATGAATCGCACTAATAACCTGATAGAACCTCAACTTTACATGAACCCCAATAAAAACCTGATAGAACCTAAACTTTACATGAACCCCACTAAAAACCTGATAGAACTTAAACTTTACATGAACCCCACTAAAAACCTGATAGAAGCTAAACTTTACATGAACCCCACTAAAAACCTGATAGAAGCTAAACTTTACATGAACTCCACTAAAACCCTGATAGAACCTAAACTTAATATGAACCCCACTAAAAACCCGATAGATCCTAATCTTTACATAATCCCCACTAAAAGCCTGATAGAACCTAAACTTAACATGAAACCCACTAAAAACCTGACAGATCCTAAACTTTACATCATCCGCACTAAAAGCCTGATACAACTTAAACTTTACATGAACCCCACTAAAAACCTGATAGAACTTAAACTTTACATCAACCCTACTACAATATGATAGAACCTAAACTTTAAATGAATCTCACTAAAAACCTGATAGAACTTAAACTTTACATAATCCCCACTAAAAGCCTGATACAACTTAAACTTTACATGAACCCCACTAAAAACCTGATAGAACTTAAACTTTTCATCAACCCCACTACAATATGATAGAACCTAAACTTTAAATGAATCTCACTAAAAACCTGATAGAACTTAAACTTTACATAATCCCCACTAAAAGCCTGATACAACTTAAACTTTACATGAACCCCACTAAAAACCTGATAGAACTTAAACTTTACATGAACCCCACTAAAAACCTGATAGAAGCTAAACTTTACATGAACCCCACTAAAAACCTGATAGAAACTAAACTTTACATGAACCCCACTACAATATGATTGAACCTAAACTTTAAATGAATCTCACTAAAAACCTGATAGAACTTAAACTTTACATAATCCCCACTAAAAGCCTGATACAACTTAAACTTTACATGAACCCCACTAAAAACCTGATAGAACTTAAACTTTACATCAACCCCACTACAATATGATAGAACCTAAACTTTAAATGAATCTCACTAAAAACCTGATAGAACTTAAACTTTACATAATCCCCACTAAAAGCCTGATACAACTTAAACTTTACATGAACCCCACTAAAAACCTGATAGATCTTAAACTTTACATCAACCCCACTAAAAACCTGATAGATGCTAAACTTTACATGAACTCCACTAAAAACCTGATAGAACCTAAACTTAATATGAACCCCACTAAAAACCCGATAGATCCTAATCTTTACATAATCCCCACTAAAAGCCTGATAGAACCTAAACTTTACATGAACCCCACTAAAAACCTGATAGAACTTAAACTTTACAACAACCCCACTAAAATATGATAGAACCTAAACTTTAAATGAATCTCACTAAAAACCTGATAGAACTCAAACTTTACATGAACCCCACTAAAAACCTGATAGATGCTAAACTTTACATGAACCCCACTAAAAACCTGATAGAAGCTAAACTTTACATGAACCCCACTAAAAACCTGATAAAACTTAAACTTTACATGAACCCCACTAAAAACCTGATAGAAGCTAAACTTTACATGAACTCCACTAAAAACCTGATAGAACCTAAACTTAATATGAACCCCACTAAAAACCCGATAGATCCTAATCTTTACATAATCCCCACCAAAAGCCTGATACAACTTAAACTTTACATGAACCCCACTAAAAACCTGATAGAACTTAAACTTTACATGAACCCCACTAAAAACCTGATAGAAGCTAAACTTTACATGAACTCCACTAAAACCCTGATAGAACCTAAACTTAATATGAACCCCACTAAAAACCCGATAGATCCTAATCTTTACATAATCCCCACTAAAAGCCTGATAGAACCTAAACTTAACATGAAACCCACTAAAAACCTGACAGATCCTAAACTTTACATCATCCGCACTAAAAGCCTGATACAACTTAAACTTTACATGAACCCCACTAAAAACCTGATAGAACTTAAACTTTACATCAACCCCACTACAATATGATAGAACCTAAACTTTAAATGAATCTCACTAAAAACCTGATAGAACTTAAACTTTACATAATCCCCACTAAAAGCCTGATACAACTTAAACTTTACATGAACCCCCCTAAAAACCTGATAGAACTTAAACTTTTCATCAACCCCACTACAATATGATAGAACCTAAACTTTAAATGAATCTCACTAAAAACCTGATAGAACTTAAACTTTACATAATCCCCACTAAAAGCCTGATACAACTTAAACTTTACATGAACCCCACTAAAAACCTGATAGAACTTAAACTTTACATCAACCCCACTAAAAACCTGATAGATGCTAAACTTTACATGAACTCCACTAAAAACCTGATAGAACCTAAACTTTACATGAACAGCACTAATAACCTGATAGAACCTAAACTTTACATGAACCCCACTAAAAGCCTGATACAACTTAAACTTTACATGAACCCCACTAAAAACCTGATAGAACTTAAACTTTACATGAACCCCACTAAAAACCTGATAGAAGCTAAACTTTACATGAACTCCACTAAAAACCTGACAGAACCTAAACTTAATATGAACCCCACTAAATACCCGATAGATCCTAATCTTTACATAATCCCCACTAAAAGCCTGATAGAACCTAAACTTAACATGAACCCCACTAAAAACCTGATAGATCCTAAACTTTACATCATCCCCACTAAAAGCCTGATACAACTTAAACTTTACATGAACCCCACTAAAAACCTGATATAACTTAAACTTTACATCAACCCCACTAAAATATGATAGAACCTAAACTTTAAATGAATCTCACTAAAAACCTGATAGAACTTAAACTTTACATAATCCCCACTAAAAGCCTGATACAACTTCAACTTTACATGAACCCCACTAAAAACCTGATAGAACTTAAACTTTACATCAACCCCACTAAAATATGATAGAACCTAAACTTTACATGAACCCCACTAAAAACCTGATAGACCCTAAACTTTACATGAATCGCACTAATAACCTGATAGAACCTCAACTTTACATGAACCTCAATAAAAACCTGATAGAACCTAAACTTTACATGAACCCCACTAAAAACCTGATAGAAGCTAAACTTTACATGAACCCCACTAAAAACCTGATAGAACTTAAACTTTACATGAACCCCACTAAAAACCTGATAGATGCTAAACTTTACATGAACTCCACTAAAAACCTGATAGAACCTAAACTTAATATGAACCCCACTAAAAACTCGATAGATCCTAATCTTTACATAATCCCCACTAAAAGCCTGATAGAACCTAAACTTTACATGAACCCCACTAAAAACCTGATAGAACTTAAACTTTACATCAACCCCACTTAAATATGATAGAACCTAAACTTTAAATGAATCTCACTAAAAACCTGATAGAACCTAAACTTTACATGAACAGCACTAATAACCTGATAGAACCTCAACTTTACATGAACCCCAATCAAAACCTGATAGAAACTCAACTTTACATGAACCCCACTAAAAGCCTGATACAACTTAAACTTTACATGAACCCCACTAAAAACCTGATAGAACTTAAACTTTACATGAACCCCACTAAAAACCTGATAGAAACTAAACTTTACATGAACTCCACTAAAAACCTGACAGAACCTAAACTTAATATGAACCCCACTAAATACCCGATAGATCCTAATCTTTACATAATCCCCACTAAAAGCCTGATAGAACCTAAACTTAACATGAACCCCACTAAAAACCTGATAGATCCTAAACTTTACATCATCCCCACTAAAAGCCTGATACAACTTAAACTTTACATGAACCCCACTAAAAACCTGATAGAACTTAAACTTTACATCAACCCCACTAAAATATGATAGAACCTAAACTTTAAATGAATCTCACTAAAAACCTGATAGAACTTAAACTTTACATAATCCCCACTAAAAGCCTGATACAACTTAAACTTTACATGAACCCCACTAAAAACCTGATAGAACTTAAACTTTACATCAACCCCACTAAAATATGATAGAACCTAAACTTTACATGAACCCCACTAAAAACCTGATAGACCCTAAACTTTACATGAATCGCACTAATAACCTGATAGAACCTCAACTTTACATGAACCCCAATAAAAACCTGATAGAACCTAAACTTTACATGAACCCCACTAAAAACCTGATAAAACTTAAACTTTACATGAACCCCACTAAAAACCTGATAGAAGCTAAACTTTACATGAACTCCACTAAAAACCTGATAGAACCTAAACTTAATATGAACCCCACTAAAAACCCGATAGATCCTAATCTTTACATAATCCCCACCAAAAGCCTGATACAACTTAAACTTTACATGAACCCCACTAAAAACCTGATAGAACTTAAACTTTACATGAACCCCACTAAAAACCTGATAGAAGCTAAACTTTACATGAACTCCACTAAAACCCTGATAGAACCTAAACTTAATATGAACCCCACTAAAAACCCGATAGATCCTAATCTTTACATAATCCCCACTAAAAGCCTGATAGAACCTAAACTTAACATGAAACCCACTAAAAACCTGACAGATCCTAAACTTTACATCATCCGCACTAAAAGCCTGATACAACTTAAACTTTACATGAACCCCACTAAAAACCTGATAGAACTTAAACTTTTCATCAACCCCACTACAATATGATAGAACCTAAACTTTAAATGAATCTCACTAAAAACCTGATAGAACTTAAACTTTACATCAACCCCACTAAAATATGATAGAACCTAAACATTACATGAACCCCACTAAAAACCTGATAGACCCTAAATTTTACATGAACCGCACTAATAACCTGATAGAACCTCAACTTTACATGAACCCCAATAAAAACCTGATAGAACCTAAACTTTACATGAACCCCACTAAAAACCTGATAGAACTTAAACTTTACATGAACCCCACTAAAAACCTGATAGAAGCTAAACTTTACATGAACCCCACTAAAAACCTGATAGAAGCTAAACTTTACATGAACCCCACTAAAAACCTGATAGATGCTAAACTTTACATGAACTCCACTAAAAACCTGATAGAACTTAAACTTTACATGAACCCCACTAAAAACCTGATAGATGCTAAACTTTACATGAACTCCACTAAAAACCTGATAGAACCTAAGCTTAATATGAACCCCACTAAAAACTCGATAGATCCTAATCTTTACATAATCCCCACTAAAAGCCTGATAGAACCTAAACTTTACATGAACCCCACTAAAAACCTGATAGAACTTAAACTTTACATCAACCCCACTAAAATATGATAGAACCTAAACTTTAAATGAATCTCACTAAAAACCTGATAGAACCTAAACTTTACATGAACAGCACTAATAACCTGATAGAACCTCAACTTTACATGAACCCCAATCAAAACCTGATAGAACCTCAACTTTACATGAACCCCACTAAAAGCCTGATACAACTTAAACTTTACATGAACCCCACTAAAAACCTGATAGAACTTAAACTTTACATGAACCCCACTAAAAACCTGATAGAAGCTAAACTTTACATGAACCCCACTAAAAACCTGATAGAAACTAAACTTTACATGAACCCCACAACAATATGATAGAACCTAAACTTTAAATGAATCTCACTAAAAACCTGATAGAACTTAAACTTTACATAATCCCCACTAAAAGCCTGATACAACTTAAACTTTACATGAACCCCACTAAAAACCTGATAGAACTTAAACTTTACATCAACCCCACTACAATATGATAGAACCTAAACTTTAAATGAATCTCACTAAAAACCTGATAGAACTTAAACTTTACATAATCCCCACTAAAAGCCTGATACAACTTAAACTTTACATGAACCCCACTAAAAACCTGATAGAACTTAAACTTTACATCAACCCCACTAAAAACCTGATAGATGCTAAACTTTACATGAACTCCACTAAAAACCTGATAGAACCTAAACTTAATATGAACCCCACTAAAAACCCGATAGATCCTAATCTTTACATAATCCCCACTAAAAGCCTGATAGAACCTAAACTTTACATGAACCCCACTAAAAACCTGATAGAACTTAAACTTTACAACAACCCCACTAAAATATGATAGAACCTAAACTTTAAATGAATCTCACTAAAAACCTGATAGAACTTAAACTTTACATGAACCCCACTAAAAACCTGATAGATGCTAAACTTTACATGAACCCCACTAAAAACCTGATAGAAGCTAAACTTTACATGAACCCCACTAAAAACCTGATAAAACTTAAACTTTACATGAACCCCACTAAAAACCTGATAGAAGCTAAACTTTACATGAACTCCACTAAAAACCTGATAGAACCTAAACTTAATATGAACCCCACTAAAAACCCGATAGATCCTAATCTTTACATAATCCCCACCAAAAGCCTGATACAACTTAAACTTTACATGAACCCCACTAAAAACCTGATAGAACTTAAACTTTACATGAACCCCACTAAAAACCTGATAGAAGCTAAACTTTACATGAACTCCACTAAAAACCTGACAGAACCTAAACTTAATATGAACCCCACTAAATACCCGATAGATCCTAATCTTTACATAATCCCCACTAAAAGCCTGATAGAACCTAAACTTAACATGAACCCCACTAAAAACCTGATAGATCCTAAACTTTACATCATCCCCACTAAAAGCCTGATACAACTTAAACTTTACATGAACCCCACTAAAAACCTGATATAACTTAAACTTTACATCAACCCCACTAAAATATGATAGAACCTAAACTTTAAATGAATCTCACTAAAAACCTGATAGAACTTAAACTTTACATAATCCCCACTAAAAGCCTGATACAACTTAAACTTTACATGAACCCCACTAAAAACCTGATAGAACTTAAACTTTACATCAACCCCACTAATATATGATAGAACCTAAACTTTACATGAACCCCACTAAAAACCTGACAGACCCTAAACTTTACATGAATCGCACTAATAACCTGATAGAACCTCAACTTTACATGAACCCCAATAAAAACCTGATAGAACCTAAACTTTACATGAACCCCACTAAAAACCTGATAGAACTTAAACTTTACATGAACCCCACTAAAAACCTGATAGAAGCAAAACTTTACATGAACCCCACTAAAAACCTGATAGAAACTAAACTTTACATGAACCCCACTACAATATGATAGAACCTAAACTTTAAATGAATCTCACTAAAAACCTGATAGAACCTAAACTTTACATGAACCCCACTAAAAACCTGATAGAACTTAAACTTTACATGAACCCCACTAAAAACCTGATAGAAGCTAAACTTTACATGAACCCCACTAAAAACCTGATAGAACTTAAACTTTACATGAACCCCACTAAAAACCTGATAGAAGCTAAACTTTACATGAACTCCACTAAAAACCTGACAGAACCTAAACTTAATATGAACCCCACTAAATACCCGATAGATCCTAATCTTTACATAATCCCCACTAAAAGCCTGATAGAACCTAAACTTAACATGAACCCCACTAAAAACCTGATAGATCCTAAACTTTACATCATCCCCACTAAAAGCCTGATACAACTTAAACTTTACATGAACCCCACTAAAAACCTGATATAACTTAAACTTTACATCAACCCCACTAAAATATGATAGAACCTAAACTTTAAATGAATCTCACTAAAAACCTGATAGAACTTAAACTTTACATAATCCCCACTAAAAGCCTGATACAACTTAAACTTTACATGAACCCCACTAAAAACCTGATAGAACTTAAACTTTACATCAACCCCACTAATATATGATAGAACCTAAACTTTACATGAACCCCACTAAAAACCTGACAGACCCTAAACTTTACATGAATCGCACTAATAACCTGATAGAACCTCAACTTTACATGAACCCCAATAAAAACCTGATAGAACCTAAACTTTACATGAACCCCACTAAAAACCTGATAGAACTTAAACTTTACATGAACCCCACTAAAAACCTGATAGAAGCAAAACTTTACATGAACCCCACTAAAAACCTGATAGAAACTAAACTTTACATGAACCCCACTACAATATGATAGAACCTAAACTTTAAATGAATCTCACTAAAAACCTGATAGAACCTAAACTTTACATGAACCCCACTAAAAACCTGATAGAACTTAAACTTTACATGAACCCCACTAAAAACCTGATAGAAGCTAAACTTTACATGAACCCCACTAAAAACCTGATAGAAGCTAAACTTTACATGAACTCCACTAAAACCCTGATAGAACCTAAACTTAATATGAACCCCACTAAAAACCCGATAGATCCTAATCTTTACATAATCCCCACTAAAAGCCTGATAGAACCTAAACTTAACATGAAACCCACTAAAAACCTGACAGATCCTAAACTTTACATCATCCGCACTAAAAGCCTGATACAACTTAAACTTTACATGAACCCCACTAAAAACCTGATAGAACTTAAACTTTACATCAACCCCACTACAATATGATAGAACCTAAACTTTAAATGAATCTCACTAAAAACCTGATAGAACTTAAACTTTACATAATCCCCACTAAAAGCCTGATACAACTTAAACTTTACATGAACCCCACTAAAAACCTGATAGAACTTAAACTTTTCATCAACCCCACTACAATATGATAGAACCTAAACTTTAAATGAATCTCACTAAAAACCTGATAGAACTTAAACTTTACATAATCCCCACTAAAAGCCTGATACAACTTAAACTTTACATGAACCCCACTAAAAACCTGATAGAACTTAAACTTTACATGAACCCCACTAAAAACCTGATAGAAGCTAAACTTTACATGAACCCCACTAAAAACCTGATAGAAACTAAACTTTACATGAACCCCACTACAATATGATAGAACCTAAACTTTAAATGAATCTCACTAAAAACCTGATAGAACTTAAACTTTACATAATCCCCACTAAAAGCCTGATACAACTTAAACTTTACATGAACCCCACTAAAAACCTGATAGAACTTAAACTTTACATCAACCCCACTACAATATGATAGAACCTAAACTTTAAATGAATCTCACTAAAAACCTGATAGAACTTAAACTTTACATAATCCCCACTAAAAGCCTGATACAACTTAAACTTTACATGAACCCCACTAAAAACCTGATAGAACTTAAACTTTACATCAACCCCACTAAAAACCTGATAGATGCTAAACTTTACATGAACTCCACTAAAAACCTGATAGAACCTAAACTTAATATGAACCCCACTAAAAACCCGATAGATCCTAATCTTTACATAATCCCCACTAAAAGCCTGATAGAACCTAAACTTTACATGAACCCCACTAAAAACCTGATAGAACTTAAACTTTACAACAACCCCACTAAAATATGATAGAACCTAAACTTTAAATGAATCTCACTAAAAACCTGATAGAACTCAAACTTTACATGAACCCCACTAAAAACCTGATAGATGCTAAACTTTACATGAACCCCACTAAAAACCTGATAGAAGCTAAACTTTACATGAACCCCACTAAAAACCTGATAAAACTTAAACTTTACATGAACCGCACTAAAAACCTGATAGAAGCTAAACTTTACATGAACTCCACTAAAAACCTGATAGAACCTAAACTTAATATGAACCCCACTAAAAACCCGATAGATCCTAATCTTTACATAATCCCCACCAAAAGCCTGATACAACTTAAACTTTACATGAACCCCACTAAAAACCTGATAGAACTTAAACTTTACATGAACCCCACTAAAAACCTGATAGAAGCTAAACTTTACATGAACTCCACTAAAACCCTGATAGAACCTAAACTTAATATGAACCCCACTAAAAACCCGATAGATCCTAATCTTTACATAATCCCCACTAAAAGCCTGATAGAACCTAAACTTAACATGAAACCCACTAAAAACCTGACAGATCCTAAACTTTACATCATCCGCACTAAAAGCCTGATACAACTTAAACTTTATATGAACCCCACTAAAAACCTGATAGAACTTAAACTTTACATCAACCCCACTACAATATGATAGAACCTAAACTTTAAATGAATCTCACTAAAAACCTGATAGAACTTAAACTTTACATAATCCCCACTAAAAGCCTGATACAACTTAAACTTTACATGAACCCCACTAAAAACCTGATAGAACTTAAACTTTACATCAACCCCACTAAAAACCTGATAGATGCTAAACTTTACATGAACTCCACTAAAAACCTGATAGAACCTAAACTTTACATGAACAGCACTAATAACCTGATAGAACCTAAACTTTACATGAACCCCACTAAAAGCCTGATACAACTTAAACTTTACATGAACCCCACTAAAAACCTGATAGAACTTAAACTTTACATGAACCCCACTAAAAACCTGATAGAAGCTAAACTTTACATGAACTCCACTAAAAACCTGACAGAACCTAAACTTAATATGAACCCCACTAAATACCCGATAGATCCTAATCTTTACATAATCCCCACTAAAAGCCTGATAGAACCTAAACTTAACATGAACCCCACTAAAAACCTGATAGATCCTAAACTTTACATCATCCCCACTAAAAGCCTGATACAACTTAAACTTTACATGAACCCCACTAAAAACCTGATATAACTTAAACTTTACATCAACCCCACTAAAATATGATAGAACCTAAACTTTAAATGAATCTCACTAAAAACCTGATAGAACTTAAACTTTACATAATCCCCACTAAAAGCCTGATACAACTTAAACTTTACATGAACCCCACTAAAAACCTGATAGAACTTAAACTTTACATCAACCCCACTAAAATATGATAGAACCTAAACTTTACATGAACCCCACTAAAAACCTGATAGACCCTAAACTTTACATGAATCGCACTAATAACCTGATAGAACCTCAACTTTACATGAACCTCAATAAAAACCTGATAGAACCTAAACTTTACATGAACCCCACTAAAAACCTGATAGAACTTAAACTTTACATGAACCCCACTAAAAACCTGATAGAAGCTTAACTTTACATGAACCCCACTAATAACCTGATAGAAACTAAACTTTACATGAACCCCACTACAATATGATAGAACCTAAACTTTAAATGAATCTCACTAAAAACCTGATAGAACTTAAACTTTACATAATCCCCACTAAAAGCCTGATACAACTTAAACTTTACATGAACCCCACTAAAAACCTGATAGAACTTAAACTTTACATCAACCCCACTACAATATGATAGAACCTAAACTTTAAATGAATCTCATTAAAAACCTGATAGAACTTAAACTTTACATAATCCCCACTAAAAGCCTGATACAACTTAAACTTTACATGAACCCCACTAAAAACCTGATAGAACTTAAACTTTACATCAACCCCACTAAAAACCTAATAGATGCTAAACTTTACATGAACTCCACTAAAAACCTGATAGAACCTAAACTTAATATGAACCCCACTAAAAACCCGATAGATCCTAATCTTTACATAATCCCTACTAAAAGCCCGATAGAACCTAAATTTAACATGAACCCCACTAAAAACCCGATAGATCCTAAACTTTACATAATCCCCACTAAAAGCCTGATACAACTTAAATTTTACATGAACCCCACTAAAAACCTGATAGAACTTAAACTTTACATCAACCCCACTAAAATATGATAGAACCTAAACATTACATGAACCCCACTAAAAACCTGATAGAACTTAAACTTTACATGAACCCCACTAAAAACCTGATAGAAGCTAAACTTTACATGAACCCCACTAAAAACCTGATAGAAGCTAAACTTTACATGAACCCCACTAAAAACCTGATAGAACTTAAACTTTACATGAACCCCACTAAAAACCTGATAGATGCTAAACTTTACATGAACTCCACTAAAAACCTGATAGAACCTAAACTTAATATGAACCCCACTAAAAACTCGATAGATCCTAATCTTTACATAATCCCCACTAAAAGCCTGATAGAACCTAAACTTTACATGAACCCCACTAAAAACCTGATAGAACCTAAACTTTACATCAACCCCACTTAAATATGATAGAACCTAAAATTTAAATGAATCTCACTAAAAACCTGATAGAACCTAAACTTTACATGAACAGCACTAATAACCTGATAGAACCTCAACTTTACATGAACCCCAATCAAAACCTGATAGAAACTCAACTTTACATGAACCCCACTAAAAGCCTGATACAACTTAAACTTTACATGAACCCCACTAAAAACCTGATAGAACTTAAACTTTACATGAACCCCACTAAAAACCTGATAGAAGCTAAACTTTACATGAACTCCACTAAAAACCTGACAGAACCTAAACTTAATATGAACCCCACTAAATACCCGATAGATCCTAATCTTTACATAATCCCCACTAAAAGCCTGATAGAACCTAAACTTAACATGAACCCCACTAAAAACCTGATAGATCCTAAACTTTAAATCATCCCCACTAAAAGCCTGATACAACTTAAACTTTACATGAACCCCACTAAAAACCTGATAGAACTTAAACTTTACATCAACCCCACTAAAATATGATAGAACCTAAACTTTAAATGAATCTCACTAAAAACCTGATAGAACTTAAACTTTACATAATCCCCACTAAAAGCCTGATACAACTTAAACTTTACATGAACCCCACTAAAAACCTGATAGAACTTAAACTTTACATCAACCCCACTAAAATATGATAGAACCTAAACTTTACATGAACCCCACTAAAAACCTGATAGACCCTAAACTTTACATGAATCGCACTAATAACCTGATAGAACCTCAACTTTACATGAACCCCAATAAAAACCTGATAGAACCTAAACTTTACATGAACCCCACTAAAAACCTGATAAAACTTAAACTTTACATGAACCCCACTAAAAACCTGATAGAAGCTAAACTTTACATGAACTCCACTAAAAACCTGATAGAACCTAAACTTAATATGAACCCCACTAAAAACCCGATAGATCCTAATCTTTACATAATCCCCACCAAAAGCCTGATACAACTTAAACTTTACATGAACCCCACTAAAAACCTGATAGAACTTAAACTTTACATGAACCCCACTAAAAACCTGATAGAAGCTAAACTTTACATGAACTCCACTAAAACCCTGATAGAACCTAAACTTAATATGAACCCCACTAAAAACCCGATAGATCCTAATCTTTACATAATCCCCACTAAAAGCCTGATAGAACCTAAACTTAACATGAAACCCACTAAAAACCTGACAGATCCTAAACTTTACATCATCCGCACTAAAAGCCTGATACAACTTAAACTTTACATGAACCCCACTAAAAACCTGATAGAACTTAAACTTTACATCAACCCCACTACAATATGATAGAACCTAAACTTTAAATGAATCTCACTAAAAACCTGATAGAACTTAAACTTTACATAATCCCCACTAAAAGCCTGATACAACTTAAACTTTACATGAACCCCACTAAAAACCTGATAGAACTTAAACTTTTCATCAACCCCACTACAATATGATAGAACCTAAACTTTAAATGAATCTCACTAAAAACCTGATAGAACTTAAACTTTACATAATCCCCACTAAAAGCCTGATACAACTTAAACTTTACATGAACCCCACTAAAAACCTGATAGAACTTAAACTTTACATCAACCCCACTAAAAACCTGATAGATGCTAAACTTTACATGAACTCCACTAAAAACCTGATAGAACCTAAACTTTACATGAACAGCACTAATAACCTGATAGAACCTAAACTTTACATGAACCCCACTAAAAGCCTGATACAACTTAAACTTTACATGAACCCCACTAAAAACCTGATAGAACTTAAACTTTACATGAACCCCACTAAAAACCTGATAGAAGCTAAACTTTACATGAACTCCACTAAAAACCTGACAGAACCTAAACTTAATATGAACCCCACTAAATACCCGATAGATCCTAATCTTTACATAATCCCCACTAAAAGCCTGATAGAACCTAAACTTAACATGAACCCCACTAAAAACCTGATAGATCCTAAACTTTACATCATCCCCACTAAAAGCCTGATACAACTTAAACTTTACATGAACCCCACTAAAAACCTGATATAACTTAAACTTTACATCAACCCCACTAAAATATGATAGAACCTAAACTTTAAATGAATCTCACTAAAAACCTGATAGAACTTAAACTTTACATAATCCCCACTAAAAGCCTGATACAACTTAAACTTTACATCAACCCCACTAAAAACCTGATAGAACTTAAACTTTACATCAACCCCACTAAAATATGATAGAACCTAAACTTTACATGAACCCCACTAAAAACCTGATAGACCCTAAACTTTACATGAATCGCACTAATAACCTGATAGAACCTCAACTTTACATGAACCTCAATAAAAACCTGATAGAACCTAAACTTTACATGAACCCCACTAAAAACCTGATAGAACTTAAACTTTACATGAACCCCACTAAAAACCTGATAGAAGCTAAACTTTACATGAACCCCACTAAAAACCTGATAGAAACTAAACTTTACATGAACCCCACTACAATATGATAGAACCTAAACTTTAAATGAATCTCACTAAAAACCTGATAGATCTTAAACTTTACATAATCCCCACTAAAAGCCTGATACAACTTAAACTTTACATGAACCCCACTAAAAACCTGATAGAACTTAAACTTTACATCAACCCCACTACAATATGATAGAACCTAAACTTTAAATGAATCTCATTAAAAACCTGATAGAACTTAAACTTTACATAATCCCCACTAAAAGCCTGATACAACTTAAACTTTACATGAACCCCACTAAAAACCTGATAGAACTTAAACTTTACATCAACCCCACTAAAAACCTGATAGATGTTAAACTTTACATGAACTCCACTAAAAACCTGATAGAACCTAAACTTAATATGAACCCCACTAAAAACCCGATAGATCCTAATCTTTACATAATCCCTACTAAAAGCCCGATAGAACCTAAACTTAACATGAACCCCACTAAAAACCCGATAGATCCTAAACTTTACATAATCCCCACTAAAAGCCTGATACAACTTAAATTTTACATGAACCCCACTAAAAACCTGATAGAACTTAAACTTTACATCAACCCCACTAAAATATGATAGAACCTAAACATTACATGAACCCCACTAAAAACCTGATAGAACTTAAACTTTACATGAACCCCACTAAAAACCTGATAGAAGCTAAACTTTACATGAACCCCACTAAAAACCTGATAGAAGCTAAACTTTACATGAACCCCACTAAAAACCTGATAGAACTTAAACTTTACATGAACCCCACTAAAAACCTGATAGATGCTAAACTTTACATGAACTCCACTAAAAACCTGATAGAACCTAAACTTAATATGAACCCCACTAAAAACTCGATAGATCCTAATCTTTACATAATCCCCACTAAAAGCCTGATAGAACCTAAACTTTACATGAACCCCACTAAAAACCTGATAGAACTTAAACTTTACATCAACCCCACTTAAATATGATAGAACCTAAACTTTAAATGAATCTCACTAAAAACCTGATAGAACCTAAACTTTACATGAACAGCACTAATAACCTGATAGAACCTCAACTTTACATGAACCCCAATCAAAACCTGATAGAAACTCAACTTTACATGAACCCCACTAAAAGCCTGATACAACTTAAACTTTACATGAACCCCACTAAAAACCTGATAGAACTTAAACTTTACATGAACCCCACTAAAAACCTGATAGAAGCTAAACTTTACATGAACTCCACTAAAAACCTGACAGAACCTAAACTTAATATGAACCCCACTAAATACCCGATAGATCCTAATCTTTACATAATCCCCACTAAAAGCCTGATAGAACCTAAACTTAACATGAACCCCACTAAAAACCTGATAGATCCTAAACTTTACATCATCCCCACTAAAAGCCTGATACAACTTAAACTTTACATGAACCCCACTAAAAACCTGATAGAACTTAAACTTTACATCAACCCCACTAAAATATGATAGAACCTAAACTTTAAATGAATCTCACTAAAAACCTGATAGAACTTAAACTTTACATAATCCCCACTAAAAGCCTGATACAACTTAAACTTTACATGAACCCCACTAAAAACCTGATAGAACTTAAACTTTACATCAACCCCACTAAAATATGATAGAACCTAAGCTTTACATGAACCCCACTAAAAACCTGATAGACCCTAAACTTTACATGAATCGCACTAATAACCTGATAGAACCTCAACTTTACATGAACCCCAATAAAAACCTGATAGAACCTAAACTTTACATGAACCCCACTAAAAACCTGATAAAACTTAAACTTTACATGAACCCCACTAAAAACCTGATAGAAGCTAAACTTTACATGAACTCCACTAAAAACCTGATAGAACCTAAACTTAATATGAACCCCACTAAAAACCCGATAGATCCTAATCTTTACATAATCCCCACCAAAAGCCTGATACAACTTAAACTTTACATGAACCCCACTAAAAACCTGATAGAACTTAAACTTTACATGAACCCCACTAAAAACCTGATAGAAGCTAAACTTTACATGAACTCCACTAAAACCCTGATAGAACCTAAACTTAATATGAACCCCACTAAAAACCCGATAGATCCTAATCTTTACATAATCCCCACTAAAAGCCTGATAGAACCTAAACTTATCATGAAACCCACTAAAAACCTGACAGATCCTAAACTTTACATCATCCGCACTAAAAGCCTGATACAACTTAAACTTTACATGAACCCCACTAAAAACCTGATAGAACTTAAACTTTACATCAACCCCACTACAATATGATAGAACCTAAACTTTAAATGAATCTCACTAAAAACCTGATAGAACTTAAACTTTACATAATCCCCACTAAAAGCCTGATACAACTTAAACTTTACATGAACCCCACTAAAAACCTGATAGAACTTAAACTTTTCATCAACCCCACTACAATATGATAGAACCTAAACTTTAAATGAATCTCACTAAAAACCTGATAGAACTTAAACTTTACATAATCCCCACTAAAAGCCTGATACAACTTAAACTTTACATGAACCCCACTAAAAACCTGATAGAACTTAAACTTTACATCAACCCCACTAAAAACCTGATAGATGCTAAACTTTACATGAACTCCACTAAAAACCTGATAGAACCTAAACTTTACATGAACAGCACTAATAACCTGATAGAACCTAAACTTTACATGAACCCCACTAAAAGCCTGATACAACTTAAACTTTACATGAACCCCACTAAAAACCTGATAGAACTTAAACTTTACATGAACCCCACTAAAAACCTGATAGAAGCTAAACTTTACATGAACTCCACTAAAAACCTGACAGAACCTAAACTTAATATGAACCCCACTAAATACCCGATAGATCCTAATCTTTACATAATCCCCACTAAAAGCCTGATAGAACCTAAACTTAACATGAACCCCACTAAAAACCTGATAGATCCTAAACTTTACATCATCCCCACTAAAAGCCTGATACAACTTAAACTTTACATGAACCCCACTAAAAACCTGATATAACTTAAACTTTACATCAACCCCACTAAAATATGATAGAACCTAAACTTTAAATGAATCTCACTAAAAACCTGATAGAACTTAAACTTTACATAATCCCCACTAAAAGCCTGATACAACTTAAACTTTACATGAACCCCACTAAAAACCTGATAGAACTTAAACTTTACATCAACCCCACTAAAATATGATAGAACCTAAACTTTACATGAACCCCACTAAAAACCTGATAGACCCTAAACTTTACATGAATCGCACTAATAACCTGATAGAACCTCAACTTTACATGAACCTCAATAAAAACCTGATAGAACCTAAACTTTACATGAACCCCACTAAAAACCTGATAGAACTTAAACTTTACATGAACCCCACTAAAAACCTGATAGAAGCTAAACTTTACATGAACCCCACTAAAAACCTGATAGAAACTAACCTTTACATGAACCCCACTACAATATGATAGAACCTAAACTTTAAATGAATCTCACTAAAAACCTGATAGATCTTAAACTTTACATAATCCCCACTAAAAGCCTGATACAACTTAAACTTTACATGAACCCCACTAAAAACCTGATAGAACTTAAACTTTACATCAACCCCACTACAATATGATAGAACCTAAACTTTAAATGAATCTCATTAAAAACCTGATAGAACTTAAACTTTACATAATCCCCACTAAAAGCCTGATACAACTTAAACTTTACATGAACCCCACTAAAAACCTGATAGAACTTAAACTTTACATCAACCCCACTAAAAACCTGATAGATGTTAAACTTTACATGAACTCCACTAAAAACCTGATAGAACCTAAACTTAATATGAACCCCACTAAAAACCCGATAGATCCTAATCTTTACATAATCCCTACTAAAAGCCCGATAGAACCTAAACTTAACATGAACCCCACTAAAAACCCGATAGATCCTAAACTTTACATAATCCCCACTAAAAGCCTGATACAACTTAAATTTTACATGAACCCCACTAAAAACCTGATAGAACTTAAACTTTACATCAACCCCACTAAAATATGATAGAACCTAAACATTACATGAACCCCACTAAAAACCTGATAGAACTTAAACTTTACATGAACCCCACTAAAAACCTGATAGAAGCTAAACTTTACATGAACCCCACTAAAAACCTGATAGAAGCTAAACTTTACATGAACCCCACTAAAAACCTGATAGAACTTAAACTTTACATGAACCCCACTAAAAACCTGATAGATGCTAAACTTTACATGAACTCCACTAAAAACCTGATAGAACCTAAACTTAATATGAACCCCACTAAAAACTCGATAGATCCTAATCTTTACATAATCCCCACTAAAAGCCTGATAGAACCTAAACTTTACATGAACCCCACTAAAAACCTGATAGAACTTAAACTTTACATCAACCCCACTTAAATATGATAGAACCTAAACTTTAAATGAATCTCACTAAAAACCTGATAGAACCTAAACTTTACATGAACAGCACTAATAACCTGATAGAACCTCAACTTTACATGAACCCCAATCAAAACCTGATAGAAACTCAACTTTACATGAACCCCACTAAAAGCCTGATACAACTTAAACTTTACATGAACCCCACTAAAAACCTGATAGAACTTAAACTTTACATGAACCCCACTAAAAACCTGATAGAAGCTAAACTTTACATGAACTCCACTAAAAACCTGACAGAACCTAAACTTAATATGAACCCCACTAAATACCCGATAGATCCTAATCTTTACATAATCCCCACTAAAAGCCTGATAGAACCTAAACTTAACATGAACCCCACTAAAAACCTGATAGATCCTAAACTTTACATCATCCCCACTAAAAGCCTGATACAACTTAAACTTTACATGAACCCCACTAAAAACCTGATAGAACTTAAACTTTACATCAACCCCACTAAAATATGATAGAACCTAAACTTTAAATGAATCTCACTAAAAACCTGATAGAACTTAAACTTTACATAATCCCCACTAAAAGCCTGATACAACTTAAACTTTACATGAACCCCACTAAAAACCTGATAGAACTTAAACTTTACATGAACCCCACTAAAATATGATAGAACCTAAACTTTACATGAACCCCACTAAAAACCTGATAGACCCTAAACTTTACATGAATCGCACTAATAACCTGATAGAACCTCAACTTTACATGAACCCCAATAAAAACCTGATAGAACCTAAACTTTACATGAACCCCACTAAAAACCTGATAGAACTTAAACTTTACATGAACCCCACTAAAAACCTGATAGAAGCTAAACTTTACATGAACCCCACTAAAAACCTGATAGAAACTAAACTTTACATGAACCCCACTAAAAACCTGATAGAACTTAAACTTTACATGAACCCCACTAAAAACCTGAAAGATGCTAAACTTTACATGAACTCCACTAAAAACCTGATAGAACCTAAACTTAATATGAACCCCACTAAAAACCCGATAGATCCTAATCTTTACATAATCCCCACTAAAAGCCTGATAGAACCTAAACTTTACATAATCCCCACTAATAACCTGATAGAACCTCAACTTTACATGAACCCCACTAAAATATGATAGAACCTAAACTTTAAATGAATCTCACTAAAAACCTGTTAGAACTTAAACTTTACATGAACCCCACTAAAAACCTGATAGATGCTAAACTTTACATGAACCCCACTTAAAACCTGATAGAAGCTAAACTTTACATGAACCCCACTAAAAACCTGATAAAACTTAAACTTTACATGAACCCCACTAAAAACCTGATAGAAGCTAAACTTTACATGAACTCCACTAAAAACCTGATAGAACCTAAACTTAATATGAACCCCACTAAAAACCCGATAGATCCTAATCTTTACATAATCCCCACTAAAAGCCTGATAGAACTTAAACTTAACATGAACCCCACTAAAAACCTGATAGATCCTAAACTTTACATAATCCCCACTAAAAGCCTGATAGAACCTAAACTTAATTTGAACCCCACTAAAAACCCGATAGATCCTAATCTTTACATAATCCCCACTAAAAACCTGATAGAACCTAAACTTAACATGAACCCCACTAAAAACCTGATAGAACTTAAACTTTACATGAACCCCACTAAAAACCTGATAGAAGCTAAACTTTACATGAACTCCACTAAAAACCTGATAGAACCTAAACTTTACATCAACCCCACTAAAATATGATAGAACCTAAACTTTACATGAACCCCACTAAAAACCTGATAGACCCTAAATTTTACATGAACCGCACAAATAACCTGATAGAACCTCAACTTTACATGAACCCCAATAAAAACCTGATAGAACCTAAACTTTACATAAACCCCACTAAAAACCTGATAGAACTTAAACTTTACATGAACCCCACTAAAAACCTGATAGAAGCTAAACTTTACATGAACCCCACTAAAAACCTGATAGAAGCTAAACTTTACATGAACCCCACTAAAAACCTGATAGAACTTAAACTTTACATGAACCCCACTAAAAACCTGATAGATTCTAAACTTTACATGAACCCCACTAAAAACCTGATAGAACCTAAACTTAATATGAACCCCACTAAAAACCCGATAGATCCTAATCTTTACATAATCCCCACTAAAAGCCTGATAGAACCTAAACTTTACATGAACCCACTAAAAACCTGATAGAACTTAAACTTTAGATCAACCCCACTAAAATATGATAGAACCTAAACTTTAAATGAATCTCACTAAAAACCTGATAGAACTTAAACTTTACATGAACCCCACTAAAAACCTGATAGAAGCTAAACTTTACATGAACCCCACTAAAAACCTGATAGAAGCTAAACTTTACATGAACTCCACTAAAAACCTGATAGAACCTAAACTTAATATGAACCCACTAAAAACCCCATAGATCCTAATCTTTACATAATCCCCACTAAAAGCCTGATAGAACCTAAACTTAACATGAACCCCACTAAAAACCTGATAGATCCTAAACTTTACATAATCCCCACTAAAAGCCTGATACAACTTAAACTTTACATGAACCCCACTAAAAACCTGATAGAACTTAAACTTTACATGAACCCCACTAAAAACCTGATAGAAACTAAACTTTACATGAACTCCACTAAAAACCTGATAGAACCTAAACTTAATATTAACCCCACTAAAAACCCGATAGATCCTAATCTTTACATAATCCCCACTAAAAGCCTGATAGAACCTAAACTTAACATGAACCCCACTAAAAACCTGATAGATCCTAAACTTTACATGATCCCCACTAAAAGCCTGATACAACTTAAACTTTACATGAACCCCACTAAAAACCTGATAGAACTTAAACTTTACATCAACCCCACTAAAATATGATAGAACCTAAACTTTAAATGAATCTCACTAAAAACCTGATAGAACTTAAACTTTACATAATCCCCACTAAAAGCCTGATACAACTTAAACTTTACATGAACCCCACTAAAAACCTGATAGAACTTAAACTTTACATCAACCCCACTAAAATATGATAGAACCTAAACTTTACATGAACCCCACTAAAAACCTGATAGACCCTAAATTTTACATGAACCGCACTAATAACCTGATAGAACCTCAACTTTACATGAACCCCAATAAAAACCTGATAGAACCTAAACTTTACATGAACCCCACTAAAAACCTGATAGAACTTAAACTTTACATGAACCCCACTAAAAACCTGATAGAAGCTAAACTTTACATGAACCCCACTAAAAACCTGATAGAAGCTAAACTTTACATGAACCCCACTAAAAACCTGATAGAACTTAAACTTTACATAAACCCCACTAAAAACCTGATAGATGCTAAACTTTACATGAACTCCACTAAAAACCTGATAGAACCTAAACTTAATATGAACCCCACTAAAAACCCGATAGATCCTAATCTTTACATAATCCCCACTAAAAGCCTGATAGAACCTAAACTGTACATGAACCCCACTAAAAACCTGATAGAACTTAAACTTTACATCAATCCCACTAAAATATGATAGAACCTAAACTTTAAATGAATCTCACTAAAAACCTGATAGAACTTAAACTTTACATGAACCCCACTAAAAACCTGATAGAACCTAAACTTTACATGAACCCCAGTAAAAACCTGATAGAACTTAAACTTTACATGAACCCCACTAAAAACCTGATAGAAGCTAAACTTTACATGAACCCCACTAAAAACCTGATAGAAGCTAAACTTTACATGAACCCCACTAAAAACCTGATAGAACTTAAACTTTACATGAACTCCACTAAAAACCTGATAGAACCTAAACTTTACATCAACCCCACTAAAATATGATAGAACCTAAACTTTACATGAACCCCACTAAAAACCTGATAGACCCTAAATTTTACATGAACCGCACAAATAACCTGATAGAACCTCAACTTTACATGAACCCCAATAAAAACCTGATAGAACCTAAACTTTACATAATCCCCACTAAAAGCCTGATACAACTTAAACTTTACATGAACCCCACTAAAAACCTGATAGAACTTAAACTTTACATGAACCCCACTAAAAACCTGATAGAACTTAAACTTTACATGAACCCCACTAAAAACCTGATAGACCCTAAATTTTACATGAACCGCACTAATAACCTGATAGAACCTAAACTTAATATGAACCCCACTAAAAACCCGATAGATCCTAATCTTTACATAATCCCCACTAAAAGCCTGATAGATCCTAAGCTTTACATAATCCCCACTAAAAGCCTGATACAACTTAAACTTTACATGAACCCCACTAAAAACCTGATAGAACTTAATCTTTACATGAACCCCACTAAAAATCTGATAGAAGCTAAACTTTACATGAACCCCACTAAAAACCTGATAGAACCTAAACTTAATATGAACCCCACTAAAAACCCGATAGATCCTAATCTTTACATAATCCCCACTAAAAGCCTGATAGAACCTAAACTTAACATGAACCCCACTAAAAACCTGATAGATCCTAAGCTTTACATAATGCCCACTAAAAGCCTGATACAACTTAAACTTTACATGAACCCCACTAAAAACCTGATAGAACTTAAACTTTACATGAACCCCACAAAAAACCTGATAGAAGCTAAACTTTACATGAACTCCACTAAAACCTGATAGAACCTAAACTTAATTTGAACCCCACTAAAAACCCGATAGATCCTAATCTTTACATAATCCCCACTAAAAACCTGATAGAACCTAAACTTAACATGAACCCCACTAAAAACCTGATAGAACTTAAACTTTACATGAACCCCACTAAAAACCTGATAGAAGCTAAACTTTACATGAACCCCACTAAAAACCTGATAGAAGCTAAACTTTACATGAACCCCACTAAAAACCTGATAGAACTTAAACTTTACATGAACTCCACTAAAAACCTGATAGAACCTAAACTTTACATCAACCCCACTAAAATATGATAGAACCTAAACTTTACATGAACCCCACTAAAAACCTGATAGACCCTAAATTTTACATGAACCGCACAAATAACCTGATAGAACCTCAACTTTACATGAACCCCAATAAAAACCTGATAGAACCTAAACTTTACATAAACCCCACTAAAAACCTGATAGAACTTAAACTTTACATGAACCCCACTAAAAACCTGATAGAAGCTAAACTTTACATGAACCCCACTAAAAACCTGATAGAAGCTAAACTTTACATGAACCCCACTAAAAACCTGATAGAACTTAAACTTTACATGAACCCCACTAAAAACCTGATAGATTCTAAACTTTACATGAACCCCACTAAAAACCTGATAGAACCTAAACTTAATAGGAACCCCACTAAAAACCCGATAGATCCTAATCTTTACATAATCCCCACTAAAAGCCTGATAGAACCTAAACTTTACATGAACCCACTAAAAACCTGATAGAACTTAAACTTTAGATCAACCCCACTAAAATATGATAGAACCTAAACTTTAAATGAATCTCACTAAAAACCTGATAGAACTTAAACTTTACATGAACCCCACTAAAAACCTGATAGAAGCTAAACTTTACATGAACCCCACTAAAAACCTGATAGAAGCTAAACTTTACATGAACCCCACTAAAAACCTGATAGAACTTAAACTTTACATGAACCCCACTAAAAACCTGATAGAAGCTAAACTTTACATGAACTCCACTAAAAACCTGATAGAACCTAAACTTAATATGAACCCACTAAAAACCCCATAGATCCTAATCTTTACATAATCCCCACTAAAAGCCTGATAGAACCTAAACTTAACATGAACCCCACTAAAAACCTGATAGATCCTAAACTTTACATAATCCCCACTAAAAGCCTGATACAACTTAAACTTTACATGAACCCCACTAAAAACCTGATAGAACTTAAACTTTACATGAACCCCACTACAAACCTGATAGAAACTAAACTTTACATGAACTCCACTAAAAACCTGATAGAACCTAAACTTAATATTAACCCCACTAAAAACCCGATAGATCCTAATCTTTACATAATCCCCACTAAAAGCCTGATAGAACCTAAACTTAACATGAACCCCACTAAAAACCTGATAGATCCTAAACTTTACATGATCCCCACTAAAAGCCTGATACAACTTAAACTTTACATGAACCCCACTAAAAACCTGATAGAACTTAAACTTTACATCAACCCCACTAAAATATGATAGAACCTAAACTTTAAATGAATCGCACTAAAAACCTGATAGAACTTAAACTTTACATAATCCCCACTAAAAGCCTGATACAACTTAAACTTTACATGAACCCCACTAAAAACCTGATAGAACTTAAACTTTACATCAACCCCACTAAAATATGATAGAACCTAAACTTTACATGAACCCCACTAAAAACCTGATAGACCCTAAATTTTACATGAACCGCACTAATAACCTGATAGAACCTCAACTTTACATGAACCCCAATAAACACCTGATAGAACCTAAACTTTACATGAACCCCACTAAAAACCTGATAGAACTTAAACTTTACATGAACCCCACTAAAAACCTGATAGAAACTAAACTTTACATGAACCCCACTAAAAACCTGATAGAAGCTAAACTTTACATGAACCCCACTAAAAACCTGATAGAACTTAAACTTTACATAAACCCCACTAAAAACCTGATAGATGCTAAACTTTACATGAACTCCACTAAAAACCTGATAGAACCTAAACTTAATATGAACCCCACTAAAAACCCGATAGATCCTAATCTTTACATAATCCCCACTAAAAGCCTGATAGAACCTAAACTTTACATGAACCCCACTAAAAACCTGATAGAACTTAAACTTTACATCAATCCCACTAAAATATGATAGAACCTAAACTTTAAATGAATCTCACTAAAAACCTGATAGAACTTAAACTTTACATGAACCCCACTAAAAACCTGATAGAACCTAAACTTTACATGAACCCCAGTAAAAACCTGATAGAACTTAAACTTTACATGAACCCCACTAAAAACCTGATAGAACCTAAACTTAATATGAACCCCACTAAAAACCTGATAGATCCTAAACTTTACATCATCCCCACTAAAAGCCTGATACAACTTAAACTTTACATGAACCCCACTAAAAACCTGATATAACTTAAACTTTACATCAACCCCACTAAAATATGATAGAACCTAAACTTTAAATGAATCTCACTAAAAACCTGATAGAACTTAAACTTTACATAATCCCCACTAAAAGCCTGATACAACTTAAACTTTACATCAACCCCACTAAAAACCTGATAGAACTTAAACTTTACATCAACCCCACTAAAATATGATAGAACCTAAACTTTACATGAACCCCACTAAAAACCTGATAGACCCTAAACTTTACATGAATCGCACTAATAACCTGATAGAACCTCAACTTTACATGAACCTCAATAAAAACCTGATAGAACCTAAACTTTACATGAACCCCACTAAAAACCTGATAGAACTTAAACTTTACATGAACCCCACTAAAAACCTGATAGAAGCTAAACTTTACATGAACCCCACTAAAAACCTGATAGAAACTAAACTTTACATGAACCCCACTACAATATGATAGAACCTAAACTTTAAATGAATCTCACTAAAAACCTGATAGATCTTAAACTTTACATAATCCCCACTAAAAGCCTGATACAACTTAAACTTTACATGAACCCCACTAAAAACCTGATAGAACTTAAACTTTACATCAACCCCACTACAATATGATAGAACCTAAACTTTAAATGAATCTCATTAAAAACCTGATAGAACTTAAACTTTACATAATCCCCACTAAAAGCCTGATACAACTTAAACTTTACATGAACCCCACTAAAAACCTGATAGAACTTAAACTTTACATCAACCCCACTAAAAACCTGATAGATGTTAAACTTTACATGAACTCCACTAAAAACCTGATAGAACCTAAACTTAATATGAACCCCACTAAAAACCCGATAGATCCTAATCTTTACATAATCCCTACTAAAAGCCCGATAGAACCTAAACTTAACATGAACCCCACTAAAAACCCGATAGATCCTAAACTTTACATAATCCCCACTAAAAGCCTGATACAACTTAAATTTTACATGAACCCCACTAAAAACCTGATAGAACTTAAACTTTACATCAACCCCACTAAAATATGATAGAACCTAAACATTACATGAACCCCACTAAAAACCTGATAGAACTTAAACTTTACATGAACCCCACTAAAAACCTGATAGAAGCTAAACTTTACATGAACCCCACTAAAAACCTGATAGAAGCTAAACTTTACATGAACCCCACTAAAAACCTGATAGAACTTAAACTTTACATGAACCCCACTAAAAACCTGATAGATGCTAAACTTTACATGAACTCCACTAAAAACCTGATAGAACCTAAACTTAATATGAACCCCACTAAAAACTCGATAGATCCTAATCTTTACATAATCCCCACTAAAAGCCTGATAGAACCTAAACTTTACATGAACCCCACTAAAAACCTGATAGAACTTAAACTTTACATCAACCCCACTTAAATATGATAGAACCTAAACTTTAAATGAATCTCACTAAAAACCTGATAGAACCTAAACTTTACATGAACAGCACTAATAACCTGATAGAACCTCAACTTTACATGAACCCCAATCAAAACCTGATAGAAACTCAACTTTACATGAACCCCACTAAAAGCCTGATACAACTTAAACTTTACATGAACCCCACTAAAAACCTGATAGAACTTAAACTTTACATGAACCCCACTAAAAACCTGATAGAAGCTAAACTTTACATGAACTCCACTAAAAACCTGACAGAACCTAAACTTAATATGAACCCCACTAAATACCCGATAGATCCTAATCTTTACATAATCCCCACTAAAAGCCTGATAGAACCTAAACTTAACATGAACCCCACTAAAAACCTGATAGATCCTAAACTTTACATCATCCCCACTAAAAGCCTGATACAACTTAAACTTTACATGAACCCCACTAAAAACCTGATAGAACTTAAACTTTACATCAACCCCACTAAAATATGATAGAACCTAAACTTTAAATGAATCTCACTAAAAACCTGATAGAACTTAAACTTTACATAATCCCCACTAAAAGCCTGATACAACTTAAACTTTACATGAACCCCACTAAAAACCTGATAGAACTTAAACTTTACATCAACCCCACTAAAATATGATAGAACCTAAGCTTTACATGAACCCCACTAAAAACCTGATAGACCCTAAACTTTACATGAATCGCACTAATAACCTGATAGAACCTCAACTTTACATGAACCCCAATAAAAACCTGATAGAACCTAAACTTTACATGAACCCCACTAAAAACCTGATAAAACTTAAACTTTACATGAACCCCACTAAAAACCTGATAGAAGCTAAACTTTACATGAACTCCACTAAAAACCTGATAGAACCTAAACTTAATATGAACCCCACTAAAAACCCGATAGATCCTAATCTTTACATAATCCCCACCAAAAGCCTGATACAACTTAAACTTTACATGAACCCCACTAAAAACCTGATAGAACTTAAACTTTACATGAACCCCACTAAAAACCTGATAGAAGCTAAACTTTACATGAACTCCACTAAAACCCTGATAGAACCTAAACTTAATATGAACCCCACTAAAAACCCGATAGATCCTAATCTTTACATAATCCCCACTAAAAGCCTGATAGAACCTAAACTTATCATGAAACCCACTAAAAACCTGACAGATCCTAAACTTTACATCATCCGCACTAAAAGCCTGATACAACTTAAACTTTACATGAACCCCACTAAAAACCTGATAGAACTTAAACTTTACATCAACCCCACTACAATATGATAGAACCTAAACTTTAAATGAATCTCACTAAAAACCTGATAGAACTTAAACTTTACATAATCCCCACTAAAAGCCTGATACAACTTAAACTTTACATGAACCCCACTAAAAACCTGATAGAACTTAAACTTTTCATCAACCCCACTACAATATGATAGAACCTAAACTTTAAATGAATCTCACTAAAAACCTGATAGAACTTAAACTTTACATAATCCCCACTAAAAGCCTGATACAACTTAAACTTTACATGAACCCCACTAAAAACCTGATAGAACTTAAACTTTACATCAACCCCACTAAAAACCTGATAGATGCTAAACTTTACATGAACTCCACTAAAAACCTGATAGAACCTAAACTTTACATGAACAGCACTAATAACCTGATAGAACCTAAACTTTACATGAACCCCACTAAAAGCCTGATACAACTTAAACTTTACATGAACCCCACTAAAAACCTGATAGAACTTAAACTTTACATGAACCCCACTAAAAACCTGATAGAAGCTAAACTTTACATGAACTCCACTAAAAACCTGACAGAACCTAAACTTAATATGAACCCCACTAAATACCCGATAGATCCTAATCTTTACATAATCCCCACTAAAAGCCTGATAGAACCTAAACTTAACATGAACCCCACTAAAAACCTGATAGATCCTAAACTTTACATCATCCCCACTAAAAGCCTGATACAACTTAAACTTTACATGAACCCCACTAAAAACCTGATATAACTTAAACTTTACATCAACCCCACTAAAATATGATAGAACCTAAACTTTAAATGAATCTCACTAAAAACCTGATAGAACTTAAACTTTACATAATCCCCACTAAAAGCCTGATACAACTTAAACTTTACATGAACCCCACTAAAAACCTGATAGAACTTAAACTTTACATCAACCCCACTAAAATATGATAGAACCTAAACTTTACATGAACCCCACTAAAAACCTGATAGACCCTAAACTTTACATGAATCGCACTAATAACCTGATAGAACCTCAACTTTACATGAACCTCAATAAAAACCTGATAGAACCTAAACTTTACATGAACCCCACTAAAAACCTGATAGAACTTAAACTTTACATGAACCCCACTAAAAACCTGATAGAAGCTAAACTTTACATGAACCCCACTAAAAACCTGATAGAAACTAAACTTTACATGAACCCCACTACAATATGATAGAACCTAAACTTTAAATGAATCTCACTAAAAACCTGATAGATCTTAAACTTTACATAATCCCCACTAAAAGCCTGATACAACTTAAACTTTACATGAACCCCACTAAAAACCTGATAGAACTTAAACTTTACATCAACCCCACTACAATATGATAGAACCTAAACTTTAAATGAATCTCATTAAAAACCTGATAGAACTTAAACTTTACATAATCCCCACTAAAAGCCTGATACAACTTAAACTTTACATGAACCCCACTAAAAACCTGATAGAACTTAAACTTTACATCAACCCCACTAAAAACCTGATAGATGTTAAACTTTACATGAACTCCACTAAAAACCTGATAGAACCTAAACTTAATATGAACCCCACTAAAAACCCGATAGATCCTAATCTTTACATAATCCCTACTAAAAGCCCGATAGAACCTAAACTTAACATGAACCCCACTAAAAACCCGATAGATCCTAAACTTTACATAATCCCCACTAAAAGCCTGATACAACTTAAATTTTACATGAACCCCACTAAAAACCTGATAGAACTTAAACTTTACATCAACCCCACTAAAATATGATAGAACCTAAACATTACATGAACCCCACTAAAAACCTGATAGAACTTAAACTTTACATGAACCCCACTAAAAACCTGATAGAAGCTAAACTTTACATGAACCCCACTAAAAACCTGATAGAAGCTAAACTTTACATGAACCCCACTAAAAACCTGATAGAACTTAAACTTTACATGAACCCCACTAAAAACCTGATAGATGCTAAACTTTACATGAACTCCACTAAAAACCTGATAGAACCTAAACTTAATATGAACCCCACTAAAAACTCGATAGATCCTAATCTTTACATAATCCCCACTAAAAGCCTGATAGAACCTAAACTTTACATGAACCCCACTAAAAACCTGATAGAACTTAAACTTTACATCAACCCCACTTAAATATGATAGAACCTAAACTTTAAATGAATCTCACTAAAAACCTGATAGAACCTAAACTTTACATGAACAGCACTAATAACCTGATAGAACCTCAACTTTACATGAACCCCAATCAAAACCTGATAGAAACTCAACTTTACATGAACCCCACTAAAAGCCTGATACAACTTAAACTTTACATGAACCCCACTAAAAACCTGATAGAACTTAAACTTTACATGAACCCCACTAAAAACCTGATAGAAGCTAAACTTTACATGAACTCCACTAAAAACCTGACAGAACCTAAACTTAATATGAACCCCACTAAATACCCGATAGATCCTAATCTTTACATAATCCCCACTAAAAGCCTGATAGAACCTAAACTTAACATGAACCCCACTAAAAACCTGATAGATCCTAAACTTTACATCATCCCCACTAAAAGCCTGATACAACTTAAACTTTACATGAACCCCACTAAAAACCTGATAGAACTTAAACTTTACATCAACCCCACTAAAATATGATAGAACCTAAACTTTAAATGAATCTCACTAAAAACCTGATAGAACTTAAACTTTACATAATCCCCACTAAAAGCCTGATACAACTTAAACTTTACATGAACCCCACTAAAAACCTGATAGAACTTAAACTTTACATGAACCCCACTAAAATATGATAGAACCTAAACTTTACATGAACCCCACTAAAAACCTGATAGACCCTAAACTTTACATGAATCGCACTAATAACCTGATAGAACCTCAACTTTACATGAACCCCAATAAAAACCTGATAGAACCTAAACTTTACATGAACCCCACTAAAAACCTGATAGAACTTAAACTTTACATGAACCCCACTAAAAACCTGATAGAAGCTAAACTTTACATGAACCCCACTAAAAACCTGATAGAAACTAAACTTTACATGAACCCCACTAAAAACCTGATAGAACTTAAACTTTACATGAACCCCACTAAAAACCTGAAAGATGCTAAACTTTACATGAACTCCACTAAAAACCTGATAGAACCTAAACTTAATATGAACCCCACTAAAAACCCGATAGATCCTAATCTTTACATAATCCCCACTAAAAGCCTGATAGAACCTAAACTTTACATAATCCCCACTAATAACCTGATAGAACCTCAACTTTACATGAACCCCACTAAAATATGATAGAACCTAAACTTTAAATGAATCTCACTAAAAACCTGTTAGAACTTAAACTTTACATGAACCCCACTAAAAACCTGATAGATGCTAAACTTTACATGAACCCCACTTAAAACCTGATAGAAGCTAAACTTTACATGAACCCCACTAAAAACCTGATAAAACTTAAACTTTACATGAACCCCACTAAAAACCTGATAGAAGCTAAACTTTACATGAACTCCACTAAAAACCTGATAGAACCTAAACTTAATATGAACCCCACTAAAAACCCGATAGATCCTAATCTTTACATAATCCCCACTAAAAGCCTGATAGAACTTAAACTTAACATGAACCCCACTAAAAACCTGATAGATCCTAAACTTTACATAATCCCCACTAAAAGCCTGATAGAACCTAAACTTAATTTGAACCCCACTAAAAACCCGATAGATCCTAATCTTTACATAATCCCCACTAAAAACCTGATAGAACCTAAACTTAACATGAACCCCACTAAAAACCTGATAGAACTTAAACTTTACATGAACCCCACTAAAAACCTGATAGAAGCTAAACTTTACATGAACTCCACTAAAAACCTGATAGAACCTAAACTTTACATCAACCCCACTAAAATATGATAGAACCTAAACTTTACATGAACCCCACTAAAAACCTGATAGACCCTAAATTTTACATGAACCGCACAAATAACCTGATAGAACCTCAACTTTACATGAACCCCAATAAAAACCTGATAGAACCTAAACTTTACATAAACCCCACTAAAAACCTGATAGAACTTAAACTTTACATGAACCCCACTAAAAACCTGATAGAAGCTAAACTTTACATGAACCCCACTAAAAACCTGATAGAAGCTAAACTTTACATGAACCCCACTAAAAACCTGATAGAACTTAAACTTTACATGAACCCCACTAAAAACCTGATAGATTCTAAACTTTACATGAACCCCACTAAAAACCTGATAGAACCTAAACTTAATATGAACCCCACTAAAAACCCGATAGATCCTAATCTTTACATAATCCCCACTAAAAGCCTGATAGAACCTAAACTTTACATGAACCCACTAAAAACCTGATAGAACTTAAACTTTAGATCAACCCCACTAAAATATGATAGAACCTAAACTTTAAATGAATCTCACTAAAAACCTGATAGAACTTAAACTTTACATGAACCCCACTAAAAACCTGATAGAAGCTAAACTTTACATGAACCCCACTAAAAACCTGATAGAAGCTAAACTTTACATGAACTCCACTAAAAACCTGATAGAACCTAAACTTAATATGAACCCACTAAAAACCCCATAGATCCTAATCTTTACATAATCCCCACTAAAAGCCTGATAGAACCTAAACTTAACATGAACCCCACTAAAAACCTGATAGATCCTAAACTTTACATAATCCCCACTAAAAGCCTGATACAACTTAAACTTTACATGAACCCCACTAAAAACCTGATAGAACTTAAACTTTACATGAACCCCACTAAAAACCTGATAGAAACTAAACTTTACATGAACTCCACTAAAAACCTGATAGAACCTAAACTTAATATTAACCCCACTAAAAACCCGATAGATCCTAATCTTTACATAATCCCCACTAAAAGCCTGATAGAACCTAAACTTAACATGAACCCCACTAAAAACCTGATAGATCCTAAACTTTACATGATCCCCACTAAAAGCCTGATACAACTTAAACTTTACATGAACCCCACTAAAAACCTGATAGAACTTAAACTTTACATCAACCCCACTAAAATATGATAGAACCTAAACTTTAAATGAATCTCACTAAAAACCTGATAGAACTTAAACTTTACATAATCCCCACTAAAAGCCTGATACAACTTAAACTTTACATGAACCCCACTAAAAACCTGATAGAACTTAAACTTTACATCAACCCCACTAAAATATGATAGAACCTAAACTTTACATGAACCCCACTAAAAACCTGATAGACCCTAAATTTTACATGAACCGCACTAATAACCTGATAGAACCTCAACTTTACATGAACCCCAATAAAAACCTGATAGAACCTAAACTTTACATGAACCCCACTAAAAACCTGATAGAACTTAAACTTTACATGAACCCCACTAAAAACCTGATAGAAGCTAAACTTTACATGAACCCCACTAAAAACCTGATAGAAGCTAAACTTTACATGAACCCCACTAAAAACCTGATAGAACTTAAACTTTACATAAACCCCACTAAAAACCTGATAGATGCTAAACTTTACATGAACTCCACTAAAAACCTGATAGAACCTAAACTTAATATGAACCCCACTAAAAACCCGATAGATCCTAATCTTTACATAATCCCCACTAAAAGCCTGATAGAACCTAAACTTTACATGAACCCCACTAAAAACCTGATAGAACTTAAACTTTACATCAATCCCACTAAAATATGATAGAACCTAAACTTTAAATGAATCTCACTAAAAACCTGATAGAACTTAAACTTTACATGAACCCCACTAAAAACCTGATAGAACCTAAACTTTACATGAACCCCAGTAAAAACCTGATAGAACTTAAACTTTACATGAACCCCACTAAAAACCTGATAGAAGCTAAACTTTACATGAACCCCACTAAAAACCTGATAGAAGCTAAACTTTACATGAACCCCACTAAAAACCTGATAGAACTTAAACTTTACATGAACTCCACTAAAAACCTGATAGAACCTAAACTTTACATCAACCCCACTAAAATATGATAGAACCTAAACTTTACATGAACCCCACTAAAAACCTGATAGACCCTAAATTTTACATGAACCGCACAAATAACCTGATAGAACCTCAACTTTACATGAACCCCAATAAAAACCTGATAGAACCTAAACTTTACATAATCCCCACTAAAAGCCTGATACAACTTAAACTTTACATGAACCCCACTAAAAACCTGATAGAACTTAAACTTTACATGAACCCCACTAAAAACCTGATAGAACTTAAACTTTACATGAACCCCACTAAAAACCTGATAGACCCTAAATTTTACATGAACCGCACTAATAACCTGATAGAACCTAAACTTAATATGAACCCCACTAAAAACCCGATAGATCCTAATCTTTACATAATCCCCACTAAAAGCCTGATAGATCCTAAGCTTTACATAATCCCCACTAAAAGCCTGATACAACTTAAACTTTACATGAACCCCACTAAAAACCTGATAGAACTTAATCTTTACATGAACCCCACTAAAAATCTGATAGAAGCTAAACTTTACATGAACCCCACTAAAAACCTGATAGAACCTAAACTTAATATGAACCCCACTAAAAACCCGATAGATCCTAATCTTTACATAATCCCCACTAAAAGCCTGATAGAACCTAAACTTAACATGAACCCCACTAAAAACCTGATAGATCCTAAGCTTTACATAATGCCCACTAAAAGCCTGATACAACTTAAACTTTACATGAACCCCACTAAAAACCTGATAGAACTTAAACTTTACATGAACCCCACAAAAAACCTGATAGAAGCTAAACTTTACATGAACTCCACTAAAACCTGATAGAACCTAAACTTAATTTGAACCCCACTAAAAACCCGATAGATCCTAATCTTTACATAATCCCCACTAAAAACCTGATAGAACCTAAACTTAACATGAACCCCACTAAAAACCTGATAGAACTTAAACTTTACATGAACCCCACTAAAAACCTGATAGAAGCTAAACTTTACATGAACCCCACTAAAAACCTGATAGAAGCTAAACTTTACATGAACCCCACTAAAAACCTGATAGAACTTAAACTTTACATGAACTCCACTAAAAACCTGATAGAACCTAAACTTTACATCAACCCCACTAAAATATGATAGAACCTAAACTTTACATGAACCCCACTAAAAACCTGATAGACCCTAAATTTTACATGAACCGCACAAATAACCTGATAGAACCTCAACTTTACATGAACCCCAATAAAAACCTGATAGAACCTAAACTTTACATAAACCCCACTAAAAACCTGATAGAACTTAAACTTTACATGAACCCCACTAAAAACCTGATAGAAGCTAAACTTTACATGAACCCCACTAAAAACCTGATAGAAGCTAAACTTTACATGAACCCCACTAAAAACCTGATAGAACTTAAACTTTACATGAACCCCACTAAAAACCTGATAGATTCTAAACTTTACATGAACCCCACTAAAAACCTGATAGAACCTAAACTTAATAGGAACCCCACTAAAAACCCGATAGATCCTAATCTTTACATAATCCCCACTAAAAGCCTGATAGAACCTAAACTTTACATGAACCCACTAAAAACCTGATAGAACTTAAACTTTAGATCAACCCCACTAAAATATGATAGAACCTAAACTTTAAATGAATCTCACTAAAAACCTGATAGAACTTAAACTTTACATGAACCCCACTAAAAACCTGATAGAAGCTAAACTTTACATGAACCCCACTAAAAACCTGATAGAAGCTAAACTTTACATGAACCCCACTAAAAACCTGATAGAACTTAAACTTTACATGAACCCCACTAAAAACCTGATAGAAGCTAAACTTTACATGAACTCCACTAAAAACCTGATAGAACCTAAACTTAATATGAACCCACTAAAAACCCCATAGATCCTAATCTTTACATAATCCCCACTAAAAGCCTGATAGAACCTAAACTTAACATGAACCCCACTAAAAACCTGATAGATCCTAAACTTTACATAATCCCCACTAAAAGCCTGATACAACTTAAACTTTACATGAACCCCACTAAAAACCTGATAGAACTTAAACTTTACATGAACCCCACTACAAACCTGATAGAAACTAAACTTTACATGAACTCCACTAAAAACCTGATAGAACCTAAACTTAATATTAACCCCACTAAAAACCCGATAGATCCTAATCTTTACATAATCCCCACTAAAAGCCTGATAGAACCTAAACTTAACATGAACCCCACTAAAAACCTGATAGATCCTAAACTTTACATGATCCCCACTAAAAGCCTGATACAACTTAAACTTTACATGAACCCCACTAAAAACCTGATAGAACTTAAACTTTACATCAACCCCACTAAAATATGATAGAACCTAAACTTTAAATGAATCGCACTAAAAACCTGATAGAACTTAAACTTTACATAATCCCCACTAAAAGCCTGATACAACTTAAACTTTACATGAACCCCACTAAAAACCTGATAGAACTTAAACTTTACATCAACCCCACTAAAATATGATAGAACCTAAACTTTACATGAACCCCACTAAAAACCTGATAGACCCTAAATTTTACATGAACCGCACTAATAACCTGATAGAACCTCAACTTTACATGAACCCCAATAAACACCTGATAGAACCTAAACTTTACATGAACCCCACTAAAAACCTGATAGAACTTAAACTTTACATGAACCCCACTAAAAACCTGATAGAAACTAAACTTTACATGAACCCCACTAAAAACCTGATAGAAGCTAAACTTTACATGAACCCCACTAAAAACCTGATAGAACTTAAACTTTACATAAACCCCACTAAAAACCTGATAGATGCTAAACTTTACATGAACTCCACTAAAAACCTGATAGAACCTAAACTTAATATGAACCCCACTAAAAACCCGATAGATCCTAATCTTTACATAATCCCCACTAAAAGCCTGATAGAACCTAAACTTTACATGAACCCCACTAAAAACCTGATAGAACTTAAACTTTACATCAATCCCACTAAAATATGATAGAACCTAAACTTTAAATGAATCTCACTAAAAACCTGATAGAACTTAAACTTTACATGAACCCCACTAAAAACCTGATAGAACCTAAACTTTACATGAACCCCAGTAAAAACCTGATAGAACTTAAACTTTACATGAACCCCACTAAAAACCTGATAGAAGCTAAACTTTACATGAACCCCACTAAAAACCTGATAGAAGCTAAACTTTACATGAACCCCACTAAAAACCTGATAGAACTTAAACTTTACATGAACTCCACTAAAAACCTGATAGAACCTAAACTTTACATCAACCCCACTAAAATATGATAGAACCTAAACTTTACATGAACCCCACTAAAAACCTGATAGACCCTAAATTTTACATGAACCGCACAAATAACCTGATAGAACCTCAACTTTACATGAACCCCAATAAAAACCTGATAGAACCTAAACTTTACATAAACCCCACTAAAAACCTGATAGAACTTAAACTTTACATGAACCCCACTAAAAACCTGATAGAAGCTAAACTTTACATGAACCCCACTAAAAACCTGATAGAAGCTAAACTTTACATGAACCCCACTAAAAACCTGATAGAACTTAAACTTTACATGAACCCCACTAACAACCTGATAGATTCTAAACTTTACATGAACCCCACTAAAAACCTGATAGAACCTAAACTTAATATGAACCCCACTAAAAACCCGATAGATCCTAATCTTTACATAATCCCCACTAAAAGCCTGATAGAACCTAAGCTTTACATGAACCCACTAAAAACCTGATAGAACTTAAACTTTAGATCAACCCCACTAAAATATGATAGAACCTAAACTTTAAATGAATCTCACTAAAAACCTGATAGAACTTAAACTTTACATGAACCCCACTAAAAACCTGATAGAAGCTAAACTTTACATGAACCCCACTAAAAACCTGATAGAAGCTCAACTTTACATGAACCCCACTAAAAACCTGATAGAACTTAAACTTTACATGAACCCCACTAAAAACCTGATAGAAGCTAAACTTTACATGAACTCCACTAAAAACCTGATAGAACCTAAACTTAATATGAACCCACTAAAAACCCCATAGATCCTAATCTTTACATAATCCCCACTAAAAGCCTGATAGAACCTAAACTTAACATGAACCCCACTAAAAACCTGATAGATCCTAAACTTTACATAATCCCCACTAAAAGCCTGATACAACTTAAACTTTACATGAACCCCACTAAAAACCTGATAGAACTTAAACTTTACATGAACCCCACTAAAAACCTGATAGAAACTAAACTTTACATGAACTCCACTAAAAACCTGATAGAACCTAAACTTAATATTAACCCCACTAAAAACCCGATAGATCCTAATCTTTACATAATCCCCACTAAAAGCCTGATAGAACCTAAACTTAACATGAACCCCACTAAAAACCTGATAGATCCTAAACTTTACATGATCCCCACTAAAAGCCTGATACAACTTAAACTTTACATGAACCCCACTAAAAACCTGATAGAACTTAAACTTTACATCAACCCCACTAAAATATGATAGAACCTAAACTTTAAATGAATCTCACTAAAAACCTGATAGAACTTAAACTTTACATAATCCCCACTAAAAGCCTGATACAACTTAAACTTTACATGAACCCCACTAAAAACCTGATAGAACTTAAATTTTACATCAACCCCACTAAAATATGATAGAACTTAAACTTTACATGAACCCCACTAAAAACCTGATAGACCCTAAATTTTACATGAACCGCACTAATAACCTGATAGAACCTCAACTTTACATGAACCCCAATAAAAACCTGATAGAACCTAAACTTTACATGAACCCCACTAAAAACCTGATAGAACTTAAACTTTACATGAACCCCACTAAAAACCTGATAGAAGCTAAACTTTACATGAATCCCACTAAAAACCTGATAGAAGCTAAACTTTACATGAACCCCACTAAAAACCTGATAGAACTTAAACTTTACATAAACCCCACTAAAAACCTGATAGATGCTAAACTTTACATGAACTCCACTAAAAACCTGATAGAACCTAAACTTAATATGAACCCCACTAAAAACCCGATAGATCCTAATCTTTACATAATCCCCACTAAAAGCCCGATAGAACCTAAACTTTACATGAACCCCACTAAAAACCTGATAGAACTTAAACTTTACATCAATCCCACTAAAATATGATAGAACCTAAACTTTAAATGAATCTCACTAAAAACCTGATAGAACTTAAACTTTACATGTACCCCACTAAAAACCTGATAGAACCTAAACTTTACATGAACCCCAGTAAAAACCTGATAGAAGCTAAACTTTACATGAACCCCACTAAAAACCTGATAGAACTTAAACTTTACATGAACCCCACTAAAAACCTGATAGAAGCTAAACTTTACATGAACTCCACTAAAAACCTGATAGAACCTAAACTTAATATGAACCCCACTAAAAACCCGATAGATCCTAATCTTTACATAATCCCCACTAAAAGCCTGATAGAACCTAAACTTAACATGAACTCCACTAAAAACCTGATAGATCCTAAGCTTTACATCATCCCCACTAAAAGCCTGATACAACTTAAACTTTACATGAACCCCACTAAAAACCTGATAGAACTTAAACTTTACATCAACCCCACTAAAATATGATAGAACCTAAACTTTAAATGAATCTCACTAAAAACCTGATAGATCCTAAACTTTACATCATCCCCACTAAAAGCCTGATACAACTTAAACTTTACATGAACCCCACTAAAAACCTGATAGAACTTAAACTTTACATGAACCCCACTAAAAACCTGATAGAAGCTAAACTTTACATGAACTCCACTAAAAACCTGATAGAACCTAAACTTAATATGAACCCACTAAAAACCCCATAGATCCTAATCTTTACATAATCCCCACTAAAAGCCTGATAGAACCTAAACTTAACATGAACCCCACTAAAAACCTGATAGATCCTAAACTTTACATAATCCCCACTAAAAGCCTGATACAACTTAAACTTTACATGAACCCCACTAAAAACCTGATAGAACTTAAACTTTACATGAACCCCACTAAAAACCTGATAGAAACTAAACTTTACATGAACTCCACTAAAAACCTGATAGAACCTAAACTTAATATTAACCCCACTAAAAACCCGATAGATCCTAATCTTTACATAATCCCCACTAAAAGCCTGATAGAACCTAAACTTAACATGAACCCCACTAAAAACCTGATAGATCCTAAACTTTACATGATCCCCACTAAAAGCCTGATACAACTTAAACTTTACATGAACCCCACTAAAAACCTGATAGAACTTAAACTTTACATCAACCCCACTAAAATATGATAGAACCTAAACTTTAAATGAATCTCACTAAAAACCTGATAGAACTTAAACTTTACATAATCCCCACTAAAAGCCTGATACAACTTAAACTTTACATGAACCCCACTAAAAACCTGATAGAACTTAAACTTTACATCAACCCCACCAAAATATGATAGAACCTAAACTTTACATGAACCCCACTAAAAACCTGATAGACCCTAAATTTTACATGAACCGCACTAATAACCTGATAGAACCTCAACTTTACATGAACCCCAATAAAAACCTGATAGAACCTAAACTTTACATGAACCCCACTAAAAACCTGACAGAACTTAAACTTTACATGAACCCCACTAAAAACCTGATAGAACTTAAACTTTACATAAACCCCACTAAAAACCTGATAGATGCTAAACTTTACATGAACTCCACTAAAAACCTGATAGAACCTAAACTTAATATGAACCCCACTAAAAACCCGATAGATCCTAATCTTTACATAATCCCCACTAAAAGCCTGATAGAACCTAAACTTTACATGAACCCCACTAAAAACCTGATAGAACTTAAACTTTACATCAATCCCACTAAAATATGATAGAACCTAAACTTTAAATGAATCTCACTAAAAACCTGATAGAACTTAAACTTTACATGAACCCCACTAAAAACCTGATAGAACCTAAACTTTACATGAACTCCAGTAAAAACCTGATAGAAGCTAAACTTTACATGAACCCCACTAAAAACCTGATAGAACTTAAACTTTACATGAACCCCACTAAAAACCTGATAGAAGCTAAACTTTACATGAACACCACTAAAAACCTGATAGAACCTAAACTTAATATGAACCCCACTAAAAACCCGATAGATCATAATCTTTACATAATCCCCACTAAAAGCCTGATAGAACCTAAACTTAACATGAACCCCACTAAAAACCTGATAGATCCTAAACTTTTCATCATCCCCACTAAAAACCTGATACAACTTAAACTTTACATGAACCCCACTAAAAACCTGATAGAACTTAAACTTTACATCAACCCCACTAAAATATGATAGAACCTAAACTTTAAATGAATCTCACTAAAAACCTGATAGATCCTAAACTTTACATCATCCCCACTAAAAGCCTGATACAACTTAAACTTTACATGAACCCCACTAAAAACCTGATAGAACTTAAACTTTACATCAACCCCACTAAAAACCTGATAGATGCTAAACTTTACATGAACTCCACTAAAAACCTGATAGAACCTAAACTTAATATGAACCCCACTAAAAACACGATAGATCCTAATCTTTACATAATCCCCACTAAAAGCCCGATAGAACCTAAACTTAACATGAACCCCACTAAAAACCCGATAGATCCTAAACTTTACATAATCCCCACTAAAAGCCTGATACAACTTAAATTTTACATGAACCCCACTAAAAACCTGATAGAACTTAAACTTTACATCAACCCCACTAAAATATGATAGAACCTAAACATTACATGAACCCCACTAAAAACCTGATAGACCCTAAATTTTACATGAACCGCACTAATAACCTGATAGAACCTCAACTTTACATGAACCCCAATAAAAACCTGATAGAACCTAAACTTTACATGAACCCCACTAAAAACCTGATAGAACTTAAACTTTACATGAACCCCACTAAAAACCTGATAGAAGCTAAACTTTACATGAACCCCACTAAAAACCTGATAGAAGCTAAACTTTACATGAACCCCACTAAAAACCTGAGAGAACTTAAACTTTACATGAACCCCACTAAAAACCTGATAGATGCTAAACTTTACATGAACCCCACTAAAAACCTGATAGATGCTAAACTTTACACGAACCCCACTAAAAACCTGATAGAACTTAAACTTTACATCAACCCCACTAAAATATGATAGAACCTAAACTTTAAATGAATCTCACTAAAAACCTGATAGAACCTAAACTTTACATGAACAGCACTAATAACCTGATAGAACCTCAACTTTACATGAACCCCAATCAAAACCTGATAGAACCTAAACTTTACATGAACCCCACTAAAAGCCTGATACAACTTAAACTTTACATGAACCCCACTAAAAACCTGATAGAACTTAAACTTTACATGAACCCCACTAAAAACCTGATAGAAGCTAAACTTTACATGAACTCCACTAAAAACCTGACAGAACCTAAACTTAATATGAACCCCACTAAATACCCGATAGATCCTAATCTTTACATAATCCCCACTAAAAGCCTGATAGAACCTAAACTTAACATGAACCCCACTAAAAACCTGATAGATCCTAAACTTTACATCATCCCCACTAAAAGCCTGATACAACTTAAACTTTACATGAACCCCACTAAAAACCTGATAGAACTTAAACTTTACATGAACCCCACTAAAATATGATAGAACCTAAACTTTAAATGAATCTCACTAAAAACCTGATAGAACTTAAACTTTACATAATCCCCACTAAAAGCCTGATACAACTTAAACTTTACATGAACCCCACTAAAAACCTGATAGAACTTAAACTTTACATCAACCCCACTAAAATATGATAGAACCTAAACTTTACATGAACCCCACTAAAAACCTGATAGACCCTAAATTTACATGAATCGCACTAATAACCTGATAGAACCTCAACTTTACATGAACCCCAATAAAAACCTGATAGAACCTAAACTTTACATGAACCCCACTAAAAACCTGATAGAACTTAAACTTTACATGAACCCCACTAAAAACCTGATAGAAGCTAAACTTTACATGAACCCCACTAAAAACCTGATAGAAACTAAACTTTACATGAACCCCACTAAAAACCTGATAGAACTTAAACTTTACATCAATCCCACTAAAATATGATAGAACCTAAACTTTAAATGAATCTCACTAAAAACCTGATAGAACTTAAACTTTACATGAACCCCACTAAAAACCTGATAGAACCTAAACTTTACATGAACCCCAGTAAAAACCTGATAGAAGCTAAACTTTACATGAACCCCACTAAAAACCTGATAGAACTTAAACTTTACATGAACCCCACTAAAAACCTGATAGAAGCTAAACTTTACATGAGCTCCACTAAAAACCTGATAGAACCTAAACTTAATATGAACCCCACTAAAAACCCGATAGATCCTAATCTTTACATAATCCCCACTAAAAGCCTGATAGAACCTAAACTTAACATGAACCCCACTAAAAACCTGATAGATCCTAAACTTTACATCATCCCCACTAAAAACCTGATACAACTTAAACTTTACATGAACCCCACTAAAAACCTGATAGAACTTAAACTTTACATCAACCCCACTAAAATATGATAGAACCTAAACTTTAAATGAATCTCACTAAAAACCTGATAGATCCTAAACTTTACATCATCCCCACTAAAAGCCTGATACAACTTAAACTTTACATGAACCCCACTAAAAACCTGATAGAACTTAAACTTTACATCAACCCCACTAAAAACCTGATAGATGCTAAACTTTACATGAACTCCACTAAAAACCTGATAGAACCTAAACTTAATATGAACCCCACTAAAAACACGATAGATCCTAATCTTTACATAATCCCCACTAAAAGCCCGATAGAACCTAAACTTAACATGAACCCCACTAAAAACCCGATAGATCCTAAACTTTACATAATCCCCACTAAAAGCCTGATACAACTTAAATTTTACATGAACCCCACTAAAAACCTGATAGAACTTAAACTTTACATCAACCCCACTAAAATATGATAGAACCTAAACATTACATGAACCCCACTAAAAACCTGATAGACCCTAAATTTTACATGAACCGCACTAATAACCTGATAGAACCTCAACTTTACATGAACCCCAATAAAAACCTGATAGAACCTAAACTTTACATGAACCCCACTAAAAACCTGATAGAACTTAAACTTTACATGAACCCCACTAAAAACCTGATAGAAGCTAAACTTTACATGAACCCCACTAAAAACCTGATAGAAGCTAAACTTTACATGAACCCCACTAAAAACCTGAGAGAACTTAAACTTTACATGAACCCCACTAAAAACCTGATAGATGCTAAACTTTACATGAACCCCACTAAAAACCTGATAGATGCTAAACTTTACACGAACCCCACTAAAAACCTGATAGAACTTAAACTTTACATCAACCCCACTAAAATATGATAGAACCTAAACTTTAAATGAATCTCACTAAAAACCTGATAGAACCTAAACTTTACATGAACAGCACTAATAACCTGATAGAACCTCAACTTTACATGAACCCCAATCAAAACCTGATAGAACCTAAACTTTACATGAACCCCACTAAAAGCCTGATACAACTTAAACTTTACATGAACCCCACTAAAAACCTGATAGAACTTAAACTTTACATGAACCCCACTAAAAACCTGATAGAAGCTAAACTTTACATGAACTCCACTAAAAACCTGACAGAACCTAAACTTAATATGAACCCCACTAAATACCCGATAGATCCTAATCTTTACATAATCCCCACTAAAAGCCTGATAGAACCTAAACTTAACATGAACCCCACTAAAAACCTGATAGATCCTAAACTTTACATCATCCCCACTAAAAGCCTGATACAACTTAAACTTTACATGAACCCCCACTAAAAACCTGATAGAACTTAAACTTTACATGAACCCCACTAAAATATGATAGAACCTAAACTTTAAATGAATCTCACTAAAAACCTGATAGAACTTAAACTTTACATAATCCCCACTAAAAGCCTGATACAACTTAAACTTTACATGAACCCCACTAAAAACCTGATAGAACTTAAACTTTACATCAACCCCACTAAAAACCTGATAGATGCTAAACTTTACATGAACTCCACTAAAAACCTGATAGAACCTAAACTTAATATGAACCCCACTAAAAACACGATAGATCCTAATCTTTACATAATCCCCACTAAAAGCCCGATAGAACCTAAACTTAACATGAACCCCACTAAAAACCCGATAGATCCTAAACTTTACATAATCCCCACTAAAAGCCTGATACAACTTAAATTTTACATGAACCCCACTAAAAACCTGATAGAACTTAAACTTTACATCAACCCCACTAAAATATGATAGAACCTAAACATTACATGAACCCCACTAAAAACCTGATAGACCCTAAATTTTACATGAACCGCACTAATAACCTGATAGAACCTCAACTTTACATGAACCCCAATAAAAACCTGATAGAACCTAAACTTTACATGAACCCCACTAAAAACCTGATAGAACTTAAACTTTACATGAACCCCACTAAAAACCTGATAGAAGCTAAACTTTACATGAACCCCACTAAAAACCTGATAGAAGCTAAACTTTACATGAACCCCACTAAAAACCTGAGAGAACTTAAACTTTACATGAACCCCACTAAAAACCTGATAGATGCTAAACTTTACATGAACCCCACTAAAAACCTGATAGATGCTAAACTTTACACGAACCCCACTAAAAACCTGATAGAACTTAAACTTTACATCAACCCCACTAAAATATGATAGAACCTAAACTTTAAATGAATCTCACTAAAAACCTGATAGAACCTAAACTTTACATGAACAGCACTAATAACCTGATAGAACCTCAACTTTACATGAACCCCAATCAAAACCTGATAGAACCTAAACTTTACATGAACCCCACTAAAAGCCTGATACAACTTAAACTTTACATGAACCCCACTAAAAACCTGATAGAACTTAAACTTTACATGAACCCCACTAAAAACCTGATAGAAGCTAAACTTTACATGAACTCCACTAAAAACCTGACAGAACCTAAACTTAATATGAACCCCACTAAATACCCGATAGATCCTAATCTTTACATAATCCCCACTAAAAGCCTGATAGAACCTAAACTTAACATGAACCCCACTAAAAACCTGATAGATCCTAAACTTTACATCATCCCCACTAAAAGCCTGATACAACTTAAACTTTACATGAACCCCACTAAAAACCTGATAGAACTTAAACTTTACATGAACCCCACTAAAATATGATAGAACCTAAACTTTAAATGAATCTCACTAAAAACCTGATAGAACTTAAACTTTACATAATCCCCACTAAAAGCCTGATACAACTTAAACTTTACATGAACCCCACTAAAAACCTGATAGAACTTAAACTTTACATCAACCCCACTAAAATATGATAGAACCTAAACTTTACATGAACCCCACTAAAAACCTGATAGACCCTAAATTTACATGAATCGCACTAATAACCTGATAGAACCTCAACTTTACATGAACCCCAATAAAAACCTGATAGAACCTAAACTTTACATGAACCCCACTAAAAACCTGATAGAACTTAAACTTTACATGAACCCCACTAAAAACCTGATAGAAGCTAAACTTTACATGAACCCCACTAAAAACCTGATAGAAACTAAACTTTACATGAACCCCACTAAAAACCTGATAGAACTTAAACTTTACATCAATCCCACTAAAATATGATAGAACCTAAACTTTAAATGAATCTCACTAAAAACCTGATAGAACTTAAACTTTACATGAACCCCACTAAAAACCTGATAGAACCTAAACTTTACATGAACCCCAGTAAAAACCTGATAGAAGCTAAACTTTACATGAACCCCACTAAAAACCTGATAGAACTTAAACTTTACATGAACCCCACTAAAAACCTGATAGAAGCTAAACTTTACATGAGCTCCACTAAAAACCTGATAGAACCTAAACTTAATATGAACCCCACTAAAAACCCGATAGATCCTAATCTTTACATAATCCCCACTAAAAGCCTGATAGAACCTAAACTTAACATGAACCCCACTAAAAACCTGATAGATCCTAAACTTTACATCATCCCCACTAAAAACCTGATACAACTTAAACTTTACATGAACCCCACTAAAAACCTGATAGAACTTAAACTTTACATCAACCCCACTAAAATATGATAGAACCTAAACTTTAAATGAATCTCACTAAAAACCTGATAGATCCTAAACTTTACATCATCCCCACTAAAAGCCTGATACAACTTAAACTTTACATGAACCCCACTAAAAACCTGATAGAACTTAAACTTTACATCAACCCCACTAAAAACCTGATAGATGCTAAACTTTACATGAACTCCACTAAAAACCTGATAGAACCTAAACTTAATATGAACCCCACTAAAAACACGATAGATCCTAATCTTTACATAATCCCCACTAAAAGCCCGATAGAACCTAAACTTAACATGAACCCCACTAAAAACCCGATAGATCCTAAACTTTACATAATCCCCACTAAAAGCCTGATACAACTTAAATTTTACATGAACCCCACTAAAAACCTGATAGAACTTAAACTTTACATCAACCCCACTAAAATATGATAGAACCTAAACATTACATGAACCCCACTAAAAACCTGATAGACCCTAAATTTTACATGAACCGCACTAATAACCTGATAGAACCTCAACTTTACATGAACCCCAATAAAAACCTGATAGAACCTAAACTTTACATGAACCCCACTAAAAACCTGATAGAACTTAAACTTTACATGAACCCCACTAAAAACCTGATAGAAGCTAAACTTTACATGAACCCCACTAAAAACCTGATAGAAGCTAAACTTTACATGAACCCCACTAAAAACCTGAGAGAACTTAAACTTTACATGAACCCCACTAAAAACCTGATAGATGCTAAACTTTACATGAACCCCACTAAAAACCTGATAGATGCTAAACTTTACACGAACCCCACTAAAAACCTGATAGAACTTAAACTTTACATCAACCCCACTAAAATATGATAGAACCTAAACTTTAAATGAATCTCACTAAAAACCTGATAGAACCTAAACTTTACATGAACAGCACTAATAACCTGATAGAACCTCAACTTTACATGAACCCCAATCAAAACCTGATAGAACCTAAACTTTACATGAACCCCACTAAAAGCCTGATACAACTTAAACTTTACATGAACCCCACTAAAAACCTGATAGAACTTAAACTTTACATGAACCCCACTAAAAACCTGATAGAAGCTAAACTTTACATGAACTCCACTAAAAACCTGACAGAACCTAAACTTAATATGAACCCCACTAAATACCCGATAGATCCTAATCTTTACATAATCCCCACTAAAAGCCTGATAGAACCTAAACTTAACATGAACCCCACTAAAAACCTGATAGATCCTAAACTTTACATCATCCCCACTAAAAGCCTGATACAACTTAAACTTTACATGAACCCCCACTAAAAACCTGATAGAACTTAAACTTTACATGAACCCCACTAAAATATGATAGAACCTAAACTTTAAATGAATCTCACTAAAAACCTGATAGAACTTAAACTTTACATAATCCCCACTAAAAGCCTGATACAACTTAAACTTTACATGAACCCCACTAAAAACCTGATAGAACTTAAACTTTACATCAACCCCACTAAAATATGATAGAACCTAAACTTTACATGAACCCCACTAAAAACCTGATAGACCCTAAACTTTACATGAATCGCACTAATAACCTGATAGAACCTCAACTTTACATGAACCCCAATAAAAACCTGATAGAACCTAAACTTTACATGAACCCCACTAAAAGTCTGATAGAACTTAAACTTTACATGAACCCCACTAAAAACCTGATAGAAGCTAAACTTTACATGAACCCCACTAAAAACCTGATAGAAACTAAACTTTACATGAACCCCACTAAAAACCTGATAGAACTTAAACTTTACATGAACCCCACTAAAAACCTGAAAGATGCTAAACTTTACATGAACTCCACTAAAAACCTGATAGAACCTAAACTTAATATGAACCCCACTAAAAACCCGATAGATCCTAATCTTTACATAATCCCCACTAAAAGCCTGATAGAACCTAGACTTTACATGAACCCCACTAAAAACCTGATAGAACTTAAACTTTACATCAACCCCACTTAAATATGATAGAACCTAAACTTTAAATGAATCTCACTAAAAACCTGATAGAACCTAAACTTTACATGAACAGCACTAATAACCTGATAGAACCTCAACTTTACATGAACCCCAATCAAAACCTGATAGAACCTCAACTTTACATGAACCCCACTAAAAGCCTGATACAACTTAAACTTTACATGAACCCCACTAAAAACCTGATAGAACTTAAACTTTACATGAACCCCACTAAAAACCTGATAGAAGCTAAACTTTACATGAACTCCACTAAAAACCTGACAGAACCTAAACTTAATATGAACCCCACTAAATACCCGATAGATCCTAATCTTTACATAATCCCCACTAAAAGCCTGATAGAACCTAAACTTAACATGAACCCCACTAAAAACCTGATAGATCCTAAACTTTACATCATCCCCACTAAAAGCCTGATACAACTTAAACTTTACATGAACCCCACTAAAAACCTGATAGAACTTAAACTTTACATCAACCCCACTAAAATATGATAGAACCTAAACTTTAAATGAATCTCACTAAAAACCTGATAGAACTTAAACTTTACATAATCCCCACTAAAAGCCTGATACAACTTAAACTTTACATGAACCCCACTAAAAACCTGATAGAACTTAAACTTTACATCAACCCCACTAAAATATGATAGAACCTAAACTTTACATGAACCCCACTAAAAACCTGATAGACCCTAAACTTTACATGAATCGCACTAATAACCTGATAGAACCTTAACTTTACATGAACCCCAATAAAAACCTGATAGAACCTAAACTTTACATGAACCCCACTAAAAACCTGATAGAACTTAAACTTTACATGAACCCCACTAAAAACCTGATAGAAGCTAAACTTTACATGAACCCCACTAAAAACCTGATAGAAACTAAACTTTACATGAACCCCACTAAAAACCTGATAGAACTTAAACTTTACATGAACCCCACTAAAAACCTGAAAGATGCTAAACTTTACATGAACTCCACTAAAAACCTGATAGAACCTAAACTTAATATGAACCCCACTAAAAACCCGATAGATCCTAATCTTTACATAATGCCCACTAAAAGCCTGATAGAACCTAAACTTTACATGAACCCCACTAAAAACCTGATAGAACTTAAACTTTACAACAACCCCACTAAAATATGATAGAACCTAAACTTTAAATGAATCTCACTAAAAACCTGATAGAACTTAAACTTTACATGAACCCCACTAAAAACCTGATAGATGCTAAACTTTACATGAACCCCACTAAAAACCTGATAGATGCTAAACTTTACACGAACCCCACTAAAAACCTGATAGAACTTAAACTTTACATCAACCCCACTAAAATATGATAGAACCTAAACTTTAAATGAATCTCACTAAAAACCTGATAGAACCTAAACTTTACATGAACAGCACTAATAACCTGATAGAACCTCAACTTTACATGAACCCCAATCAAAACCTGATAGAACCTAAACTTTACATGAACCCCACTAAAAGCCTGATACAACTTAAACTTTACATGAACCCCACTAAAAACCTGATAGAACTTAAACTTTACATGAACCCCACTAAAAACCTGATAGAAGCTAAACTTTACATGAACTCCACTAAAAACCTGACAGAACCTAAACTTAATATGAACCCCACTAAATACCCGATAGATCCTAATCTTTACATAATCCCCACTAAAAGCCTGATAGAACCTAAACTTAACATGAACCCCACTAAAAACCTGATAGATCCTAAACTTTACATCATCCCCACTAAAAGCCTGATACAACTTAAACTTTACATGAACCCCACTAAAAACCTGATAGAACTTAAACTTTACATGAACCCCACTAAAATATGATAGAACCTAAACTTTAAATGAATCTCACTAAAAACCTGATAGAACTTAAACTTTACATAATCCCCACTAAAAGCCTGATACAACTTAAACTTTACATGAACCCCACTAAAAACCTGATAGAACTTAAACTTTACATCAACCCCACTAAAATATGATAGAACCTAAACTTTACATGAACCCCACTAAAAACCTGATAGACCCTAAATTTACATGAATCGCACTAATAACCTGATAGAACCTCAACTTTACATGAACCCCAATAAAAACCTGATAGAACCTAAACTTTACATGAACCCCACTAAAAACCTGATAGAACTTAAACTTTACATGAACCCCACTAAAAACCTGATAGAAGCTAAACTTTACATGAACCCCACTAAAAACCTGATAGAAACTAAACTTTACATGAACCCCACTAAAAACCTGATAGAACTTAAACTTTACATCAATCCCACTAAAATATGATAGAACCTAAACTTTAAATGAATCTCACTAAAAACCTGATAGAACTTAAACTTTACATGAACCCCACTAAAAACCTGATAGAACCTAAACTTTACATGAACCCCAGTAAAAACCTGATAGAAGCTAAACTTTACATGAACCCCACTAAAAACCTGATAGAACTTAAACTTTACATGAACCCCACTAAAAACCTGATAGAAGCTAAACTTTACATGAGCTCCACTAAAAACCTGATAGAACCTAAACTTAATATGAACCCCACTAAAAACCCGATAGATCCTAATCTTTACATAATCCCCACTAAAAGCCTGATAGAACCTAAACTTAACATGAACCCCACTAAAAACCTGATAGATCCTAAACTTTACATCATCCCCACTAAAAACCTGATACAACTTAAACTTTACATGAACCCCACTAAAAACCTGATAGAACTTAAACTTTACATCAACCCCACTAAAATATGATAGAACCTAAACTTTAAATGAATCTCACTAAAAACCTGATAGATCCTAAACTTTACATCATCCCCACTAAAAGCCTGATACAACTTAAACTTTACATGAACCCCACTAAAAACCTGATAGAACTTAAACTTTACATCAACCCCACTAAAAACCTGATAGATGCTAAACTTTACATGAACTCCACTAAAAACCTGATAGAACCTAAACTTAATATGAACCCCACTAAAAACACGATAGATCCTAATCTTTACATAATCCCCACTAAAAGCCCGATAGAACCTAAACTTAACATGAACCCCACTAAAAACCCGATAGATCCTAAACTTTACATAATCCCCACTAAAAGCCTGATACAACTTAAATTTTACATGAACCCCACTAAAAACCTGATAGAACTTAAACTTTACATCAACCCCACTAAAATATGATAGAACCTAAACATTACATGAACCCCACTAAAAACCTGATAGACCCTAAATTTTACATGAACCGCACTAATAACCTGATAGAACCTCAACTTTACATGAACCCCAATAAAAACCTGATAGAACCTAAACTTTACATGAACCCCACTAAAAACCTGATAGAACTTAAACTTTACATGAACCCCACTAAAAACCTGATAGAAGCTAAACTTTACATGAACCCCACTAAAAACCTGATAGAAGCTAAACTTTACATGAACCCCACTAAAAACCTGAGAGAACTTAAACTTTACATGAACCCCACTAAAAACCTGATAGATGCTAAACTTTACATGAACCCCACTAAAAACCTGATAGATGCTAAACTTTACACGAACCCCACTAAAAACCTGATAGAACTTAAACTTTACATCAACCCCACTAAAATATGATAGAACCTAAACTTTAAATGAATCTCACTAAAAACCTGATAGAACCTAAACTTTACATGAACAGCACTAATAACCTGATAGAACCTCAACTTTACATGAACCCCAATCAAAACCTGATAGAACCTAAACTTTACATGAACCCCACTAAAAGCCTGATACAACTTAAACTTTACATGAACCCCACTAAAAACCTGATAGAACTTAAACTTTACATGAACCCCACTAAAAACCTGATAGAAGCTAAACTTTACATGAACTCCACTAAAAACCTGACAGAACCTAAACTTAATATGAACCCCACTAAATACCCGATAGATCCTAATCTTTACATAATCCCCACTAAAAGCCTGATAGAACCTAAACTTAACATGAACCCCACTAAAAACCTGATAGATCCTAAACTTTACATCATCCCCACTAAAAGCCTGATACAACTTAAACTTTACATGAACCCCCACTAAAAACCTGATAGAACTTAAACTTTACATGAACCCCACTAAAATATGATAGAACCTAAACTTTAAATGAATCTCACTAAAAACCTGATAGAACTTAAACTTTACATAATCCCCACTAAAAGCCTGATACAACTTAAACTTTACATGAACCCCACTAAAAACCTGATAGAACTTAAACTTTACATCAACCCCACTAAAATATGATAGAACCTAAACTTTACATGAACCCCACTAAAAACCTGATAGACCCTAAACTTTACATGAATCGCACTAATAACCTGATAGAACCTCAACTTTACATGAACCCCAATAAAAACCTGATAGAACCTAAACTTTACATGAACCCCACTAAAAGTCTGATAGAACTTAAACTTTACATGAACCCCACTAAAAACCTGATAGAAGCTAAACTTTACATGAACCCCACTAAAAACCTGATAGAAACTAAACTTTACATGAACCCCACTAAAAACCTGATAGAACTTAAACTTTACATGAACCCCACTAAAAACCTGAAAGATGCTAAACTTTACATGAACTCCACTAAAAACCTGATAGAACCTAAACTTAATATGAACCCCACTAAAAACCCGATAGATCCTAATCTTTACATAATCCCCACTAAAAGCCTGATAGAACCTAAACTTTACATGAACCCCACTAAAAACCTGATAGAACTTAAACTTTACATCAACCCCACTTAAATATGATAGAACCTAAACTTTAAATGAATCTCACTAAAAACCTGATAGAACCTAAACTTTACATGAACAGCACTAATAACCTGATAGAACCTCAACTTTACATGAACCCCAATCAAAACCTGATAGAACCTCAACTTTACATGAACCCCACTAAAAGCCTGATACAACTTAAACTTTACATGAACCCCACTAAAAACCTGATAGAACTTAAACTTTACATGAACCCCACTAAAAACCTGATAGAAGCTAAACTTTACATGAACTCCACTAAAAACCTGACAGAACCTAAACTTAATATGAACCCCACTAAATACCCGATAGATCCTAATCTTTACATAATCCCCACTAAAAGCCTGATAGAACCTAAACTTAACATGAACCCCACTAAAAACCTGATAGATCCTAAACTTTACATCATCCCCACTAAAAGCCTGATACAACTTAAACTTTACATGAACCCCACTAAAAACCTGATAGAACTTAAACTTTACATCAACCCCACTAAAATATGATAGAACCTAAACTTTAAATGAATCTCACTAAAAACCTGATAGAACTTAAACTTTACATAATCCCCACTAAAAGCCTGATACAACTTAAACTTTACATGAACCCCACTAAAAACCTGATAGAACTTAAACTTTACATCAACCCCACTAAAATATGATAGAACCTAAACTTTACATGAACCCCACTAAAAACCTGATAGACCCTAAACTTTACATGAATCGCACTAATAACCTGATAGAACCTTAACTTTACATGAACCCCAATAAAAACCTGATAGAACCTAAACTTTACATGAACCCCACTAAAAACCTGATAGAACTTAAACTTTACATGAACCCCACTAAAAACCTGATAGAAGCTAAACTTTACATGAACCCCACTAAAAACCTGATAGAAACTAAACTTTACATGAACCCCACTAAAAACCTGATAGAACTTAAACTTTACATGAACCCCACTAAAAACCTGAAAGATGCTAAACTTTACATGAACTCCACTAAAAACCTGATAGAACCTAAACTTAATATGAACCCCACTAAAAACCCGATAGATCCTAATCTTTACATAATGCCCACTAAAAGCCTGATAGAACCTAAACTTTACATGAACCCCACTAAAAACCTGATAGAACTTAAACTTTACAACAACCCCACTAAAATATGATAGAACCTAAACTTTAAATGAATCTCACTAAAAACCTGATAGAACTTAAACTTTACATGAACCCCACTAAAAACCTGATAGATGCTAAACTTTACATGAACCCCACTTAAAACCTGATAGAAGCTAAACTTTACATGAACCCCACTAAAAACCTGATAAAACTTAAACTTTACATGAACCCCACTAAAAACCTGATAGAAGCTAAACTTTACATGAACTCCACTAAAAACCTGATAGAACCTAAACTTAATATGAACCCCACTAAAAACCCGATAGATCCTAATCTTTACATAATCCCCACTAAAAGCCTGATAGAACCTAAACTTAACATGAACCCCACTAAAAACCTGATAGATCCTAAACTTTACATAATCCCCACTAAAAGCCTGTTACAACTTAAACTTTACATGAACCCCACTAAAAACCTGATAGAACTTAAACTTTACATGAACCCCACTAAAAACCTGATAGAACTTAAACTTTACATGAACCCCACTAAAAACCTGATAGACCCTAAATTTTACATGAACCGCACTAATAACCTGATAGAACCTAAACTTAATATGAACCCCACTAAAAACCCGATAGATCCTAATCTTTACATAATCCCCACTAAAAGCCTGATAGATCCTAAGCTTTACATAATCCCCACTAAAAGCCTGATACAACTTAAACTTTACATGAACCCCACTAAAAACCTGATAGAACTTAAACTTTACATGAACCCCACTAAAAACCTGATAGAACTTAAACTTTACATGAACCCCACTAAAAATCTGATAGAAGCTAAACTTTACATGAACCCCACTAAAAACCTGATAGAACCTAAACTTAATATGAACCCCACTAAAAACCCGATAGATCCTAATCTTTACATAATCCCCACTAAAAGCCTGATAGAACCTAAACTTAACATGAACCCCACTAAAAACCTGATAGATCCTAAGCTTTACATAATGCCCACTAAAAGCCTGATACAACTTAAACTTTACATGAACCCCACTAAAAACCTGATAGAACTTAAACTTTACATGAACCCCACAAAAAACCTGATAGAAGCTAAACTTTACATGAACTCCACTAAAACCTGATAGAACCTAAACTTAATTTGAACCCCACTAAAAACCCGATAGATCCTAATCTTTACATAATCCCCACTAAAAACCTGATAGAACCTAAACTTAACATGAACCCCACTAAAAACCTGATAGAACTTAAACTTTACATGAACCCCACTAAAAACCTGATAGAAGCTAAACTTTACATGAACCCCACTAAAAACCTGATAGAACCTAAACTTTACATCAACCCCACTAAAATATGATAGAACCTAAACTTTACATGAACCCCACTAAAAACCTGATAGACCCTAAATTTTACATGAACCGCACAAATAACCTGATAGAACCTCAACTTTACATGAACCCCCATAAAAACCTGATAGAACCTAAACTTTACATAAACCCCACTAAAAACCTGATAGAACTTAAACTTTACATGAACCCCACTAAAAACCTGATAGAAGCTAAACTTTACATGAACCCCACTAAAAACCTGATAGAAGCTAAACTTTACATGAACCCCACTAAAAACCTGATAGAACTTAAACTTTACATGAACCCCACTAAAAACCTGATAGATTCTAAACTTTACATGAACCCCACTAAAAACCTGATAGAACCTAAACTTAATATGAACCCCACTAAAAACCCGATAGATCCTAATCTTTACATAATCCCCACTAAAAGCCTGATAGAACCTAAACTTTACATGAACCCACTAAAAACCTGATAGAACTTAAACTTTAGATCAACCCCACTAAAATATGATAGAACCTAAACTTTAAATGAATCTCACTAAAAACCTGATAGAACTTAAACTTTACATGAACCCCACTAAAAACCTGATAGAAGCTAAACTTTACATGAACCCCACTAAAAACCTGATAGAAGCTAAACTTTACATGAACCCCACTAAAAACCTGATAGAACTTAAACTTTACATGAACCCCACTAAAAACCTGATAGAAGCTAAACTTTACATGAACTCCACTAAAAACCTGATAGAACCTAAACTTAATATGAACCCACTAAAAACCCCATAGATCCTAATCTTTACATAATCCCCACTAAAAGCCTGATAGAACCTAAACTTAACATGAACCCCACTAAAAACCTGATAGATCCTAAACTTTACATAATCCCCACTAAAAGCCTGATACAACTTAAACTTTACATGAACCCCACTAAAACCTGATAGAACTTAAACTTTACATGAACCCCACTAAAAACCTGATAGAAACTAAACTTTACATGAACTCCACTAAAAACCTGATAGAACCTAAACTTAATATTAACCCCACTAAAAACCCGATAGATCCTAATCTTTACATAATCCCCACTAAAAGCCTGATACAACTTAAACTTTACATGAACCCCACTAAAAACCTGATAGAACTTAAACTTTACATCAACCCCACTAAAATATGATAGAACCTAAACTTTAAATGAATCTCACTAAAAACCTGATAGAACTTAAACTTTACATAATCCCCACTAAAAGCCTGATACAACTTAAACTTTACATGAACCCCACTAAAAACCTGATAGAACTTAAACTTTACATCAACCCCACTAAAATATGATAGAACCTAAACTTTACATGAACCCCACTAAAAACCTGATAGACCCTAAATTTTACATGAACCGCACTAATAACCTGATAGAACCTCAACTTTACATGAACCCCAATAAAAACCTGATAGAACCTAAACTTTACATGAACCCCACTAAAAACCTGATAGAACTTAAACTTTACATGAACCCCACTAAAAACCTGATAGAAGCTAAACTTTACATGAACCCCACTAAAAACCTGATAGAAGCTAAACTTTACATGAACCCCACTAAAAACCTGATAGAACTTAAACTTTACATAAACCCCACTAAAAACCTGATAGATGCTAAACTTTACATGAACTCCACTAAAAACCTGATAGAACCTAAACTTAATATGAACCCCACTAAAAACCCGATAGATCCTAATCTTTACATAATCCCCACTAAAAGCCTGATAGAACCTAAACTTTACATGAACCCCACTAAAAACCTGATAGAACTTAAACTTTACATCAATCCCACTAAAATATGATAGAACCTAAACTTTAAATGAATCTCACTAAAAACCTGATAGAACTTAAACTTTACATGAACCCCACTAAAAACCTGATAGAACCTAAACTTTACATGAACCCCAGTAAAAACCTGATAGAACTTAAACTTTACATGAACCCCACTAAAAACCTGATAGAAGCTAAACTTTACATGAACCCCACTAAAAACCTGATAGAAGCTAAACTTTACATGAACCCCACTAAAAACCTGATAGAACTTAAACTTTACATGAACTCCACTAAAAACCTGATAGAACCTAAACTTTACATCAACCCCACTAAAATATGATAGAACCTAAACTTTACATGAACCCCACTAAAAACCTGATAGACCCTAAATTTTACATGAACCGCACAAATAACCTGATAGAACCTCAACTTTACATGAACCCCAATAAAAACCTGATAGAACCTAAACTTTACATAAACCCCACTAAAAACCTGATAGAACTTAAACTTTACATGAACCCCACTAAAAACCTGATAGAAGCTAAACTTTACATGAACCCCACTAAAAACCTGATAGAAGCTAAACTTTACATGAACCCCACTAAAAACCTGATAGAACTTAAACTTTACATGAACCCCACTAAAAACCTGATAGATTCTAAACTTTACATGAACCCCACTAAAAACCTGATAGAACCTAAACTTAATATGAACCCCACTAAAAACCCGATAGATCCTAATCTTTACATAATCCCCACTAAAAGCCTGATATAACCTAAACTTTACATGAACCCACTAAAAACCTGATAGAACTTAAACTTTAGATAAACCCCACTAAAATATGATAGAACCTAAACTTTAAATGAATCTCACTAAAAACCTGATAGAACTTAAACTTTACATGAACCCCACTAAAAACCTGATAGAAGCTAAACTTTACATGAACCCCACTAAAAACCTGATAGAAGCTAAACTTTACATGAACCCCACTAAAAACCTGATAGAACTTAAACTTTACATGAACCCCACTAAAAACCTGATAGAAGCTAAACTTTACATGAACTCCACTAAAAACCTGATAGAACCTAAACTTAATATGAACCCACTAAAAACCCCATAGATCCTAATCTTTACATAATCCCCACTAAAAGCCTGATAGAACCTAAACTTAACATGAACCCCACTAAAAACCTGATAGATCCTAAACTTTACATAATCCCCACTAAAAGCCTGATACAACTTAAACTTTACATGAACCCCACTAAAAACCTGATAGAACTTAAACTTTACATGAACCCCACTAAAAACCTGATAGAAACTAAACTTTACATGAACTCCACTAAAAACCTGATAGAACCTAAACTTAATATTAACCCCACTAAAAACCCGATAGATCCTAATCTTTACATAATCCCTACTAAAAGCCTGATAGAACCTAAACTTAACATGAACCCCACTAAAAACCTGATAGATCCTAAACTTTACATGATCCCCACTAAAAGCCTGATACAACTTAAACTTTACATGAACCCCACTAAAAACCTGATAGAACTTAAACTTTACATCAACCCCACTAAAATATGATAGAACCTAAACTTTAAATGAATCTCACTAAAAACCTGATAGAACTTAAACTTTACATAATCCCCACTAAAAGCCTGATACAACTTAAACTTTACATGAACCCCACTAAAAACCTGATAGAACTTAAACTTTACATCAACCCCACTAAAATATGATAGAACCTAAACTTTAAATGAATCTCACTAAAAACCTGATAGAACCTAAACTTTACATGAACAGCACTAATAACCTGATAGAACCTCAACTTTACATGAACCCCAATCAAAACCTGATAGAACCTAAACTTTACATGAACCCCACTAAAAGCCTGATACAACTTAAACTTTACATGAACCCCACTAAAAACCTGATAGAACTTAAACTTTACATGAACCCCACTAAAAACCTGATAGAAGCTAAACTTTACATGAACTCCACTAAAAACCTGACAGAACCTAAACTTAATATGAACCCCACTAAATACCCGATAGATCCTAATCTTTACATAATCCCCACTAAAAGCCTGATAGAACCTAAACTTAACATGAACCCCACTAAAAACCTGATAGATCCTAAACTTTACATCATCCCCACTAAAAGCCTGATACAACTTAAACTTTACATGAACCCCCACTAAAAACCTGATAGAACTTAAACTTTACATGAACCCCACTAAAATATGATAGAACCTAAACTTTAAATGAATCTCACTAAAAACCTGATAGAACTTAAACTTTACATAATCCCCACTAAAAGCCTGATACAACTTAAACTTTACATGAACCCCACTAAAAACCTGATAGAACTTAAACTTTACATCAACCCCACTAAAATATGATAGAACCTAAACTTTACATGAACCCCACTAAAAACCTGATAGACCCTAAACTTTACATGAATCGCACTAATAACCTGATAGAACCTCAACTTTACATGAACCCCAATAAAAACCTGATAGAACCTAAACTTTACATGAACCCCACTAAAAGTCTGATAGAACTTAAACTTTACATGAACCCCACTAAAAACCTGATAGAAGCTAAACTTTACATGAACCCCACTAAAAACCTGATAGAAACTAAACTTTACATGAACCCCACTAAAAACCTGATAGAACTTAAACTTTACATGAACCCCACTAAAAACCTGAAAGATGCTAAACTTTACATGAACTCCACTAAAAACCTGATAGAACCTAAACTTAATATGAACCCCACTAAAAACCCGATAGATCCTAATCTTTACATAATCCCCACTAAAAGCCTGATAGAACCTAAACTTTACATGAACCCCACTAAAAACCTGATAGAACTTAAACTTTACATCAACCCCACTTAAATATGATAGAACCTAAACTTTAAATGAATCTCACTAAAAACCTGATAGAACCTAAACTTTACATGAACAGCACTAATAACCTGATAGAACCTCAACTTTACATGAACCCCAATCAAAACCTGATAGAACCTCAACTTTACATGAACCCCACTAAAAGCCTGATACAACTTAAACTTTACATGAACCCCACTAAAAACCTGATAGAACTTAAACTTTACATGAACCCCACTAAAAACCTGATAGAAGCTAAACTTTACATGAACTCCACTAAAAACCTGACAGAACCTAAACTTAATATGAACCCCACTAAATACCCGATAGATCCTAATCTTTACATAATCCCCACTAAAAGCCTGATAGAACCTAAACTTAACATGAACCCCACTAAAAACCTGATAGATCCTAAACTTTACATCATCCCCACTAAAAGCCTGATACAACTTAAACTTTACATGAACCCCACTAAAAACCTGATAGAACTTAAACTTTACATCAACCCCACTAAAATATGATAGAACCTAAACTTTAAATGAATCTCACTAAAAACCTGATAGAACTTAAACTTTACATAATCCCCACTAAAAGCCTGATACAACTTAAACTTTACATGAACCCCACTAAAAACCTGATAGAACTTAAACTTTACATCAACCCCACTAAAATATGATAGAACCTAAACTTTACATGAACCCCACTAAAAACCTGATAGACCCTAAACTTTACATGAATCGCACTAATAACCTGATAGAACCTTAACTTTACATGAACCCCAATAAAAACCTGATAGAACCTAAACTTTACATGAACCCCACTAAAAACCTGATAGAACTTAAACTTTACATGAACCCCACTAAAAACCTGATAGAAGCTAAACTTTACATGAACCCCACTAAAAACCTGATAGAAACTAAACTTTACATGAACCCCACTAAAAACCTGATAGAACTTAAACTTTACATGAACCCCACTAAAAACCTGAAAGATGCTAAACTTTACATGAACTCCACTAAAAACCTGATAGAACCTAAACTTAATATGAACCCCACTAAAAACCCGATAGATCCTAATCTTTACATAATGCCCACTAAAAGCCTGATAGAACCTAAACTTTACATGAACCCCACTAAAAACCTGATAGAACTTAAACTTTACAACAACCCCACTAAAATATGATAGAACCTAAACTTTAAATGAATCTCACTAAAAACCTGATAGAACTTAAACTTTACATGAACCCCACTAAAAACCTGATAGATGCTAAACTTTACATGAACCCCACTTAAAACCTGATAGAAGCTAAACTTTACATGAACCCCACTAAAAACCTGATAAAACTTAAACTTTACATGAACCCCACTAAAAACCTGATAGAAGCTAAACTTTACATGAACTCCACTAAAAACCTGATAGAACCTAAACTTAATATGAACCCCACTAAAAACCCGATAGATCCTAATCTTTACATAATCCCCACTAAAAGCCTGATAGAACCTAAACTTAACATGAACCCCACTAAAAACCTGATAGATCCTAAACTTTACATAATCCCCACTAAAAGCCTGTTACAACTTAAACTTTACATGAACCCCACTAAAAACCTGATAGAACTTAAACTTTACATGAACCCCACTAAAAACCTGATAGAACTTAAACTTTACATGAACCCCACTAAAAACCTGATAGACCCTAAATTTTACATGAACCGCACTAATAACCTGATAGAACCTAAACTTAATATGAACCCCACTAAAAACCCGATAGATCCTAATCTTTACATAATCCCCACTAAAAGCCTGATAGATCCTAAGCTTTACATAATCCCCACTAAAAGCCTGATACAACTTAAACTTTACATGAACCCCACTAAAAACCTGATAGAACTTAAACTTTACATGAACCCCACTAAAAACCTGATAGAACTTAAACTTTACATGAACCCCACTAAAAATCTGATAGAAGCTAAACTTTACATGAACCCCACTAAAAACCTGATAGAACCTAAACTTAATATGAACCCCACTAAAAACCCGATAGATCCTAATCTTTACATAATCCCCACTAAAAGCCTGATAGAACCTAAACTTAACATGAACCCCACTAAAAACCTGATAGATCCTAAGCTTTACATAATGCCCACTAAAAGCCTGATACAACTTAAACTTTACATGAACCCCACTAAAAACCTGATAGAACTTAAACTTTACATGAACCCCACAAAAAACCTGATAGAAGCTAAACTTTACATGAACTCCACTAAAACCTGATAGAACCTAAACTTAATTTGAACCCCACTAAAAACCCGATAGATCCTAATCTTTACATAATCCCCACTAAAAACCTGATAGAACCTAAACTTAACATGAACCCCACTAAAAACCTGATAGAACTTAAACTTTACATGAACCCCACTAAAAACCTGATAGAAGCTAAACTTTACATGAACCCCACTAAAAACCTGATAGAACCTAAACTTTACATCAACCCCACTAAAATATGATAGAACCTAAACTTTACATGAACCCCACTAAAAACCTGATAGACCCTAAATTTTACATGAACCGCACAAATAACCTGATAGAACCTCAACTTTACATGAACCCCCATAAAAACCTGATAGAACCTAAACTTTACATAAACCCCACTAAAAACCTGATAGAACTTAAACTTTACATGAACCCCACTAAAAACCTGATAGAAGCTAAACTTTACATGAACCCCACTAAAAACCTGATAGAAGCTAAACTTTACATGAACCCCACTAAAAACCTGATAGAACTTAAACTTTACATGAACCCCACTAAAAACCTGATAGATTCTAAACTTTACATGAACCCCACTAAAAACCTGATAGAACCTAAACTTAATATGAACCCCACTAAAAACCCGATAGATCCTAATCTTTACATAATCCCCACTAAAAGCCTGATAGAACCTAAACTTTACATGAACCCACTAAAAACCTGATAGAACTTAAACTTTAGATCAACCCCACTAAAATATGATAGAACCTAAACTTTAAATGAATCTCACTAAAAACCTGATAGAACTTAAACTTTACATGAACCCCACTAAAAACCTGATAGAAGCTAAACTTTACATGAACCCCACTAAAAACCTGATAGAAGCTAAACTTTACATGAACCCCACTAAAAACCTGATAGAACTTAAACTTTACATGAACCCCACTAAAAACCTGATAGAAGCTAAACTTTACATGAACTCCACTAAAAACCTGATAGAACCTAAACTTAATATGAACCCACTAAAAACCCCATAGATCCTAATCTTTACATAATCCCCACTAAAAGCCTGATAGAACCTAAACTTAACATGAACCCCACTAAAAACCTGATAGATCCTAAACTTTACATAATCCCCACTAAAAGCCTGATACAACTTAAACTTTACATGAACCCCACTAAAACCTGATAGAACTTAAACTTTACATGAACCCCACTAAAAACCTGATAGAAACTAAACTTTACATGAACTCCACTAAAAACCTGATAGAACCTAAACTTAATATTAACCCCACTAAAAACCCGATAGATCCTAATCTTTACATAATCCCCACTAAAAGCCTGATACAACTTAAACTTTACATGAACCCCACTAAAAACCTGATAGAACTTAAACTTTACATCAACCCCACTAAAATATGATAGAACCTAAACTTTAAATGAATCTCACTAAAAACCTGATAGAACTTAAACTTTACATAATCCCCACTAAAAGCCTGATACAACTTAAACTTTACATGAACCCCACTAAAAACCTGATAGAACTTAAACTTTACATCAACCCCACTAAAATATGATAGAACCTAAACTTTACATGAACCCCACTAAAAACCTGATAGACCCTAAATTTTACATGAACCGCACTAATAACCTGATAGAACCTCAACTTTACATGAACCCCAATAAAAACCTGATAGAACCTAAACTTTACATGAACCCCACTAAAAACCTGATAGAACTTAAACTTTACATGAACCCCACTAAAAACCTGATAGAAGCTAAACTTTACATGAACCCCACTAAAAACCTGATAGAAGCTAAACTTTACATGAACCCCACTAAAAACCTGATAGAACTTAAACTTTACATAAACCCCACTAAAAACCTGATAGATGCTAAACTTTACATGAACTCCACTAAAAACCTGATAGAACCTAAACTTAATATGAACCCCACTAAAAACCCGATAGATCCTAATCTTTACATAATCCCCACTAAAAGCCTGATAGAACCTAAACTTTACATGAACCCCACTAAAAACCTGATAGAACTTAAACTTTACATCAATCCCACTAAAATATGATAGAACCTAAACTTTAAATGAATCTCACTAAAAACCTGATAGAACTTAAACTTTACATGAACCCCACTAAAAACCTGATAGAACCTAAACTTTACATGAACCCCAGTAAAAACCTGATAGAACTTAAACTTTACATGAACCCCACTAAAAACCTGATAGAAGCTAAACTTTACATGAACCCCACTAAAAACCTGATAGAAGCTAAACTTTACATGAACCCCACTAAAAACCTGATAGAACTTAAACTTTACATGAACTCCACTAAAAACCTGATAGAACCTAAACTTTACATCAACCCCACTAAAATATGATAGAACCTAAACTTTACATGAACCCCACTAAAAACCTGATAGACCCTAAATTTTACATGAACCGCACAAATAACCTGATAGAACCTCAACTTTACATGAACCCCAATAAAAACCTGATAGAACCTAAACTTTACATAAACCCCACTAAAAACCTGATAGAACTTAAACTTTACATGAACCCCACTAAAAACCTGATAGAAGCTAAACTTTACATGAACCCCACTAAAAACCTGATAGAAGCTAAACTTTACATGAACCCCACTAAAAACCTGATAGAACTTAAACTTTACATGAACCCCACTAAAAACCTGATAGATTCTAAACTTTACATGAACCCCACTAAAAACCTGATAGAACCTAAACTTAATATGAACCCCACTAAAAACCCGATAGATCCTAATCTTTACATAATCCCCACTAAAAGCCTGATATAACCTAAACTTTACATGAACCCACTAAAAACCTGATAGAACTTAAACTTTAGATAAACCCCACTAAAATATGATAGAACCTAAACTTTAAATGAATCTCACTAAAAACCTGATAGAACTTAAACTTTACATGAACCCCACTAAAAACCTGATAGAAGCTAAACTTTACATGAACCCCACTAAAAACCTGATAGAAGCTAAACTTTACATGAACCCCACTAAAAACCTGATAGAACTTAAACTTTACATGAACTCCACTAAAAACCTGATAGAACCTAAACTTTACATCAACCCCACTAAAATATGATAGAACCTAAACTTTACATGAACCCCACTAAAAACCTGATAGACCCTAAATTTTACATGAACCGCACAAATAACCTGATAGAACCTCAACTTTACATGAACCCCAATAAAAACCTGATAGAACCTAAACTTTACATAAACCCCACTAAAAACCTGATAGAACTTAAACTTTACATGAACCCCACTAAAAACCTGATAGAAGCTAAACTTTACATGAACCCCACTAAAAACCTGATAGAAGCTAAACTTTACATGAACCCCACTAAAAACCTGATAGAACTTAAACTTTACATGAACCCCACTAAAAACCTGATAGATTCTAAACTTTACATGAACCCCACTAAAAACCTGATAGAACCTAAACTTAATATGAACCCCACTAAAAACCCGATAGATCCTAATCTTTACATAATCCCCACTAAAAGCCTGATATAACCTAAACTTTACATGAACCCACTAAAAACCTGATAGAACTTAAACTTTAGATAAACCCCACTAAAATATGATAGAACCTAAACTTTAAATGAATCTCACTAAAAACCTGATAGAACTTAAACTTTACATGAACCCCACTAAAAACCTGATAGAAGCTAAACTTTACATGAACCCCACTAAAAACCTGATAGAAGCTAAACTTTACATGAACCCCACTAAAAACCTGATAGAACTTAAACTTTACATGAACCCCACTAAAAACCTGATAGAAGCTAAACTTTACATGAACTCCACTAAAAACCTGATAGAACCTAAACTTAATATGAACCCACTAAAAACCCCATAGATCCTAATCTTTACATAATCCCCACTAAAAGCCTGATAGAACCTAAACTTAACATGAACCCCACTAAAAACCTGATAGATCCTAAACTTTACATAATCCCCACTAAAAGCCTGATACAACTTAAACTTTACATGAACCCCACTAAAAACCTGATAGAACTTAAACTTTACATGAACCCCACTAAAAACCTGATAGAAACTAAACTTTACATGAACTCCACTAAAAACCTGATAGAACCTAAACTTAATATTAACCCCACTAAAAACCCGATAGATCCTAATCTTTACATAATCCCTACTAAAAGCCTGATAGAACCTAAACTTAACATGAACCCCACTAAAAACCTGATAGATCCTAAACTTTACATGATCCCCACTAAAAGCCTGATACAACTTAAACTTTACATGAACCCCACTAAAAACCTGATAGAACTTAAACTTTACATCAACCCCACTAAAATATGATAGAACCTAAACTTTAAATGAATCTCACTAAAAACCTGATAGAACTTAAACTTTACATAATCCCCACTAAAAGCCTGATACAACTTAAACTTTACATGAACCCCACTAAAAACCTGATAGAACTTAAACTTTACATCAACCCCACTAAAATATGATAGAACCTAAACTTTAAATGAATCTCACTAAAAACCTGATAGAACCTAAACTTTACATGAACAGCACTAATAACCTGATAGAACCTCAACATTACATGAACCCCAATCAAAACCTGATAGAACCTAAACTTTACATGAACCCCACTAAAAGCCTGATACAACTTAAACTTTACATGAACCCCACTAAAAACCTGATAGAACTTAAACTTTACATGAACCCCACTAAAAACCTGATAGAAGCTAAACTTTACATGAACTCCACTAAAAACCTGACAGAACCTAAACTTAATATGAACCCCACTAAATACCCGATAGATCCTAATCTTTACATAATCCCCACTAAAAGCCTGATAGAACCTAAACTTAACATGAACCCCACTAAAAACCTGATACATCCTAAACTTTACATCATCCCCACTAAAAGCCTGATACAACTTAAACTTTACATGAACCCCCACTAAAAACCTGATAGAACTTAAACTTTACATGAACCCCACTAAAATATGATAGAACCTAAACTTTAAATGAATCTCACTAAAAACCTGATAGAACTTAAACTTTACATAATCCCCACTAAAAGCCTGATACAACTTAAACTTTACATGAACCCCACTAAAAACCTGATAGAACTTAAACTTTACATCAACCCCACTAAAATATGATAGAACCTAAACTTTACATGAACCCCACTAAAAACCTGATAGACCCTAAACTTTACATGAATCGCACTAATAACCTGATAGAACCTCAACTTTACATGAACCCCAATAAAAACCTGATAGAACCTAAACTTTACATGAACCCCACTAAAAGTCTGATAGAACTTAAACTTTACATGAACCCCACTAAAAACCTGATAGAAGCTAAACTTTACATGAACCCCACTAAAAACCTGATAGAAACTAAACTTTACATGAACCCCACTAAAAACCTGATAGAACTTAAACTTTACATGAACCCCACTAAAAACCTGAAAGATGCTAAACTTTACATGAACTCCACTAAAAACCTGATAGAACCTAAACTTAATATGAACCCCACTAAAAACCCGATAGATCCAAATCTTTACATAATCCCCACTAAAAGCCTGATAGAACCTAAACTTTACATGAACCCCACTAAAAACCTGATAGAACTTAAACTTTACATCAACCCCACTTAAATATGATAGAACCTAAACTTTAAATGAATCTCACTAAAAACCTGATAGAACCTAAACTTTACATGAACAGCACTAATAACCTGATAGAACCTCAACTTTACATGAACCCCAATCAAAACCTGATAGAACCTCAACTTTACATGAACCCCACTAAAAGCCTGATACAACTTAAACTTTACATGAACCCCACTAAAAACCTGATAGAACTTAAACTTTACATGAACCCCACTAAAAACCTGATAGAAGCTAAACTTTACATGAACTCCACTAAAAACCTGACAGAACCTAAACTTAATATGAACCCCACTAAATACCCGATAGATCCTAATCTTTACATAATCCCCACTAAAAGCCTGATAGAACCTAAACTTAACATGAACCCCACTAAAAACCTGATAGATCCTAAACTTTACATCATCCCCACTAAAAGCCTGATACAACTTAAACTTTACATGAACCCCACTAAAAACCTGATAGAACTTAAACTTTACATCAACCCCACTAAAATATGATAGAACCTAAACTTTAAATGAATCTCACTAAAAACCTGATAGAACTTAAACTTTACATAATCCCCACTAAAAGCCTGATACAACTTAAACTTTACATGAACCCCACTAAAAACCTGATAGAACTTAAACTTTACATCAACCCCACTAAAATATGATAGAACCTAAACTTTACATGAACCCCACTAAAAACCTGATAGACCCTAAACTTTACATGAATCGCACTAATAACCTGATAGAACCTTAACTTTACATGAACCCCAATAAAAACCTGATAGAACCTAAACTTTACATGAACCCCACTAAAAACCTGATAGAACTTAAACTTTACATGAACCCCACTAAAAACCTGATAGAAGCTAAACTTTACATGAACCCCACTAAAAACCTGATAGAAACTAAACTTTACATGAACCCCACTAAAAACCTGATAGAACTTAAACTTTACATGAACCCCACTAAAAACCTGAAAGATGCTAAACTTTACATGAACTCCACTAAAAACCTGATAGAACCTAAACTTAATATGAACCCCACTAAAAACCCGATAGATCCTAATCTTTACATAATGCCCACTAAAAGCCTGATAGAACCTAAACTTTACATGAACCCCACTAAAAACCTGATAGAACTTAAACTTTACAACAACCCCACTAAAATATGATAGAACCTAAACTTTAAATGAATCTCACTAAAAACCTGATAGAACTTAAACTTTACATGAACCCCACTAAAAACCTGATAGATGCTAAACTTTACATGAACCCCACTTAAAACCTGATAGAAGCTAAACTTTACATGAACCCCACTAAAAACCTGATAAAACTTAAACTTTACATGAACCCCACTAAAAACCTGATAGAAGCTAAACTTTACATGAACTCCACTAAAAACCTGATAGAACCTAAACTTAATATGAACCCCACTAAAAACCCGATAGATCCTAATCTTTACATAATCCCCACTAAAAGCCTGATAGAACCTAAACTTAACATGAACCCCACTAAAAACCTGATAGATCCTAAACTTTACATAATCCCCACTAAAAGCCTGTTACAACTTAAACTTTACATGAACCCCACTAAAAACCTGATAGAACTTAAACTTTACATGAACCCCACTAAAAACCTGATAGAACTTAAACTTTACATGAACCCCACTAAAAACCTGATAGACCCTAAATTTTACATGAACCGCACTAATAACCTGATAGAACCTAAACTTAATATGAACCCCACTAAAAACCCGATAGATCCTAATCTTTACATAATCCCCACTAAAAGCCTGATAGATCCTAAGCTTTACATAATCCCCACTAAAAGCCTGATACAACTTAAACTTTACATGAACCCCACTAAAAACCTGATAGAACTTAAACTTTACATGAACCCCACTAAAAACCTGATAGAACTTAAACTTTACATGAACCCCACTAAAAATCTGATAGAAGCTAAACTTTACATGAACCCCACTAAAAACCTGATAGAACCTAAACTTAATATGAACCCCACTAAAAACCCGATAGATCCTAATCTTTACATAATCCCCACTAAAAGCCTGATAGAACCTAAACTTAACATGAACCCCACTAAAAACCTGATAGATCCTAAGCTTTACATAATGCCCACTAAAAGCCTGATACAACTTAAACTTTACATGAACCCCACTAAAAACCTGATAGAACTTAAACTTTACATGAACCCCACAAAAAACCTGATAGAAGCTAAACTTTACATGAACTCCACTAAAACCTGATAGAACCTAAACTTAATTTGAACCCCACTAAAAACCCGATAGATCCTAATCTTTACATAATCCCCACTAAAAACCTGATAGAACCTAAACTTAACATGAACCCCACTAAAAACCTGATAGAACTTAAACTTTACATGAACCCCACTAAAAACCTGATAGAAGCTAAACTTTACATGAACCCCACTAAAAACCTGATAGAACCTAAACTTTACATCAACCCCACTAAAATATGATAGAACCTAAACTTTACATGAACCCCACTAAAAACCTGATAGACCCTAAATTTTACATGAACCGCACAAATAACCTGATAGAACCTCAACTTTACATGAACCCCCATAAAAACCTGATAGAACCTAAACTTTACATAAACCCCACTAAAAACCTGATAGAACTTAAACTTTACATGAACCCCACTAAAAACCTGATAGAAGCTAAACTTTACATGAACCCCACTAAAAACCTGATAGAAGCTAAACTTTACATGAACCCCACTAAAAACCTGATAGAACTTAAACTTTACATGAACCCCACTAAAAACCTGATAGATTCTAAACTTTACATGAACCCCACTAAAAACCTGATAGAACCTAAACTTAATATGAACCCCACTAAAAACCCGATAGATCCTAATCTTTACATAATCCCCACTAAAAGCCTGATAGAACCTAAACTTTACATGAACCCACTAAAAACCTGATAGAACTTAAACTTTAGATCAACCCCACTAAAATATGATAGAACCTAAACTTTAAATGAATCTCACTAAAAACCTGATAGAACTTAAACTTTACATGAACCCCACTAAAAACCTGATAGAAGCTAAACTTTACATGAACCCCACTAAAAACCTGATAGAAGCTAAACTTTACATGAACCCCACTAAAAACCTGATAGAACTTAAACTTTACATGAACCCCACTAAAAACCTGATAGAAGCTAAACTTTACATGAACTCCACTAAAAACCTGATAGAACCTAAACTTAATATGAACCCACTAAAAACCCCATAGATCCTAATCTTTACATAATCCCCACTAAAAGCCTGATAGAACCTAAACTTAACATGAACCCCACTAAAAACCTGATAGATCCTAAACTTTACATAATCCCCACTAAAAGCCTGATACAACTTAAACTTTACATGAACCCCACTAAAACCTGATAGAACTTAAACTTTACATGAACCCCACTAAAAACCTGATAGAAACTAAACTTTACATGAACTCCACTAAAAACCTGATAGAACCTAAACTTAATATTAACCCCACTAAAAACCCGATAGATCCTAATCTTTACATAATCCCCACTAAAAGCCTGATACAACTTAAACTTTACATGAACCCCACTAAAAACCTGATAGAACTTAAACTTTACATCAACCCCACTAAAATATGATAGAACCTAAACTTTAAATGAATCTCACTAAAAACCTGATAGAACTTAAACTTTACATAATCCCCACTAAAAGCCTGATACAACTTAAACTTTACATGAACCCCACTAAAAACCTGATAGAACTTAAACTTTACATCAACCCCACTAAAATATGATAGAACCTAAACTTTACATGAACCCCACTAAAAACCTGATAGACCCTAAATTTTACATGAACCGCACTAATAACCTGATAGAACCTCAACTTTACATGAACCCCAATAAAAACCTGATAGAACCTAAACTTTACATGAACCCCACTAAAAACCTGATAGAACTTAAACTTTACATGAACCCCACTAAAAACCTGATAGAAGCTAAACTTTACATGAACCCCACTAAAAACCTGATAGAAGCTAAACTTTACATGAACCCCACTAAAAACCTGATAGAACTTAAACTTTACATAAACCCCACTAAAAACCTGATAGATGCTAAACTTTACATGAACTCCACTAAAAACCTGATAGAACCTAAACTTAATATGAACCCCACTAAAAACCCGATAGATCCTAATCTTTACATAATCCCCACTAAAAGCCTGATAGAACCTAAACTTTACATGAACCCCACTAAAAACCTGATAGAACTTAAACTTTACATCAATCCCACTAAAATATGATAGAACCTAAACTTTAAATGAATCTCACTAAAAACCTGATAGAACTTAAACTTTACATGAACCCCACTAAAAACCTGATAGAACCTAAACTTTACATGAACCCCAGTAAAAACCTGATAGAACTTAAACTTTACATGAACCCCACTAAAAACCTGATAGAAGCTAAACTTTACATGAACCCCACTAAAAACCTGATAGAAGCTAAACTTTACATGAACCCCACTAAAAACCTGATAGAACTTAAACTTTACATGAACTCCACTAAAAACCTGATAGAACCTAAACTTTACATCAACCCCACTAAAATATGATAGAACCTAAACTTTACATGAACCCCACTAAAAACCTGATAGACCCTAAATTTTACATGAACCGCACAAATAACCTGATAGAACCTCAACTTTACATGAACCCCAATAAAAACCTGATAGAACCTAAACTTTACATAAACCCCACTAAAAACCTGATAGAACTTAAACTTTACATGAACCCCACTAAAAACCTGATAGAAGCTAAACTTTACATGAACCCCACTAAAAACCTGATAGAAGCTAAACTTTACATGAACCCCACTAAAAACCTGATAGAACTTAAACTTTACATGAACCCCACTAAAAACCTGATAGATTCTAAACTTTACATGAACCCCACTAAAAACCTGATAGAACCTAAACTTAATATGAACCCCACTAAAAACCCGATAGATCCTAATCTTTACATAATCCCCACTAAAAGCCTGATATAACCTAAACTTTACATGAACCCACTAAAAACCTGATAGAACTTAAACTTTAGATAAACCCCACTAAAATATGATAGAACCTAAACTTTAAATGAATCTCACTAAAAACCTGATAGAACTTAAACTTTACATGAACCCCACTAAAAACCTGATAGAAGCTAAACTTTACATGAACCCCACTAAAAACCTGATAGAAGCTAAACTTTACATGAACCCCACTAAAAACCTGATAGAACTTAAACTTTACATGAACCCCACTAAAAACCTGATAGAAGCTAAACTTTACATGAACTCCACTAAAAACCTGATAGAACCTAAACTTAATATGAACCCACTAAAAACCCCATAGATCCTAATCTTTACATAATCCCCACTAAAAGCCTGATAGAACCTAAACTTAACATGAACCCCACTAAAAACCTGATAGATCCTAAACTTTACATAATCCCCACTAAAAGCCTGATACAACTTAAACTTTACATGAACCCCACTAAAAACCTGATAGAACTTAAACTTTACATGAACCCCACTAAAAACCTGATAGAAACTAAACTTTACATGAACTCCACTAAAAACCTGATAGAACCTAAACTTAATATTAACCCCACTAAAAACCCGATAGATCCTAATCTTTACATAATCCCTACTAAAAGCCTGATAGAACCTAAACTTAACATGAACCCCACTAAAAACCTGATAGATCCTAAACTTTACATGATCCCCACTAAAAGCCTGATACAACTTAAACTTTACATGAACCCCACTAAAAACCTGATAGAACTTAAACTTTACATCAACCCCACTAAAATATGATAGAACCTAAACTTTAAATGAATCTCACTAAAAACCTGATAGAACTTAAACTTTACATAATCCCCACTAAAAGCCTGATACAACTTAAACTTTACATGAACCCCACTAAAAACCTGATAGAACTTAAACTTTACATCAACCCCACTAAAATATGATAGAACCTAAACTTTACATGAACCCCACTAAAAACCTGATAGACCCTAAATTTTACATGAACCGCACTAATAACCTGATAGAACCTCAACTTTACATGAACCCCAATAAAAACCTGATAGAACCTAAACTTTACATGAACCCCACTAAAAACCTGATAGAACTTAAACTTTACATGAACCCCACTAAAAACCTGATAGAAGCTAAACTTTACATGAACCCCACTAAAAACCTGATAGAAGCTAAACTTTACATGAACCCCACTAAAAACCTGATAGAACTTAAACTTTACATAAACCCCACTAAAAACCTGATAGATGCTAAACTTTACATGAACTCCACTAAAAACCTGATAGAACCTAAACTTAATATGAACCCCACTAAAAACCCGATAGATCCTAATCTTTACATAATCCCCACTAAAAGCCTGATAGAACCTAAACTTTACATGAACCCCACTAAAAACCTGATAGAACTTAAACTTTACATCAATCCCACTAAAATATGATAGAACCTAAACTTTAAATGAATCTCACTAAAAACCTGATAGAACTTAAACTTTACATGAACCCCAATCAAAACCTGATAGAACCTAAACTTTACATGAACCCCAGTAAAAACCTGATAGAAGCTAAACTTTACATGAACCCCACTAAAAACCTGATAGAACTTAAACTTTACATGAACCCCACTAAAAACCTGATAGAAGCTAAACTTTACATGAACTCCACTAAAAACCTGATAGAACCTAAACTTAATATGAACCCCACTAAAAACCCGATAGATCCTAATCTTTACATAATCCCCACTAAAAGCCTGATAGAACCTAAACTTAACATGAACCCCACTAAAAACCTGATAGATCCTAAACTTTACATCATCCCCACTAAAAGCCTGATACAACTTAAACTTTACATGAACCCCACTAAAAACCTGATAGAACTTAAACTTTACATCAACCCCACTAAAATATGATAGAACCTAAACTTTAAATGAATCTCACTAAAAACCTGATAGATCCTAAACTTTACATCATCCCCACTAAAAGCCTGATACAACTTAAACTTTACATGAACCCCACTAAAAACCTGATAGAACTTAAACTTTACATGAACCCCACTAAAAACCTGATAGAAGCTAAACTTTACATGAACTCCACTAAAAACCTGATAGAACCTAAACTTAATATGAACCCACTAAAAACCCCATAGATCCTAATCTTTACATAATCCCCACTAAAAGCCTGATAGAACCTAAACTTAACATGAACCCCCCTAAAAACCTGATAGATCCTAAACTTTACATAATCCCCACTAAAAGCCTGATACAACTTAAACTTTACATGAACCCCACTAAAAACCTGATAGAACTTAAACTTTACATGAACCCCACTAAAAACCTGATAGAAACTAAACTTTACATGAACTGCACTAAAAACCTGATAGAACCTAAACTTAATATTAACCCCACTAAAAACCCGATAGATCCTAATCTTTACATAATCCCCACTAAAAGCCTGATAGAACCTAAACTTAACATGAACCCCACTAAAAACCTGATAGATCCTAAACTTTACATGATCCCCACTAAAAGCCTGATACAACTTAAACTTTACATGAACCCCACTAAAAACCTGATAGAACTTAAACTTTACATCAACCCCACTAAAATATGATAGAACCTAAACTTTAAATGAATCTCACTAAAAACCTGATAGAACTTAAACTTTACATAATCCCCACTAAAAGCCTGATACAACTTAAACTTTACATGAACCCCACTAAAAACCTGATAGAACTTAAACTTTACATCAACCCCACTAAAATATGATAGAACCTAAACTTTACATGAACCCCACTAAAAACCTGATAGACCCTAAATTTTACATGAACCGCACTAATAACCTGATAGAACCTCAACTTTACATGAACCCCAATAAAAACCTGATAGAACCTAAACTTTACATGAACCCCACTAAAAACCTGATAGAACTTAAACTTTACATGAACCCCACTAAAAACCTGATAGAAGCTAAACTTTACATGAACCCCACTAAAAACCTGATAGAAGCTAAACTTTTCATGAACCCCACTAAAAACCTGATAGAACTTAAACTTTACATAAACCCCACTAAAAACCTGATAGATGCTAAACTTTACATGAACTCCACTAAAAACCTGATAGAACCTAAACTTAATATGAACCCCACTAAAAACCCGATAGATCCTAATCTTTACATAATCCCCACTAAAAGCCTGATAGAACCTAAACTTTACATGAACCCCACTAAAAACCTGATAGAACTTAAACTTTACATCAATCCCACTAAAATATGATAGAACCTAAACTTTAAATGAATCTCACTAAAAACCTGATAGAACTTAAACTTTACATGAACCCCACTAAAAACCTGATAGAACCTAAACTTTACATGAACCCCAGTAAAAACCTGATAGAACTTAAACTTTACATGAACCCCACTAAAAACCTGATAGAAGCTAAACTTTACATGAACCCCACTAAAAACCTGATAGAAGCTAAACTTTACATGAACCCCACTAAAAACCTGATAGAACTTAAACTTTACATGAACTCCACTAAAAACCTGATAGAGCCTAAACTTTACATCAACCCCACTAAAATATGATAGAACCTAAACTTTACATGAACCCCACTAAAAACCTGATAGACCCTAAATTTTACATGAACCGCACAAATAACCTGATAGAACCTCAACTTTACATGAACCCCAATAAAAACCTGATAGAACCTAAACTTTACATAAACCCCACTAAAAACCTGATAGAACTTAAACTTTACATGAACCCCACTAAAAACCTGATAGAAGCTAAACTTTACATGAACCACACTAAAAACCTGATAGAAGCTAAACTTTACATGAACCCCACTAAAAACCTGATAGAACTTAAACTTTACATGAACCCCACTAAAAACCTGATAGATTCTAAACTTTACATGAACCCCACTAAAAACCTGATAGAACCTAAACTTAATATGAACCCCACTAAAAACCCGATAGATCCTAATCTTTACATAATCCCCACTAAAAGCCTGATAGAACCTAAACTTTACATGAACCCACTAAAAACCTGATAGAACTTAAACTTTAGATCAACCCCACTAAAATATGATAGAACCTAAACTTTAAATGAATCTCACTAAAAACCTGATAGAACTTAAACTTTACATGAACCCCACTAAAAACCTGATAGAAGCTAAACTTTACATGAACCCCACTAAAAACCTGATAGAAGCTAAACTTTACATGAACCCCACTAAAAACCTGATAGAACTTAAACTTTACATGAACCCCACTAAAAACCTGATAGAAGCTAAACTTTACATGAACTCCACTAAAAACCTGATAGAACCTAAACTTAATATGAACCCACTAAAAACCCCATAGATCCTAATCTTTACATAATCCCCATTAAAAGCCTGATAGAACCTAAACTTAACATGAACCCCACTAAAAACCTGATAGATCCTAAACTTTACATAATCCCCACTAAAAGCCTGATACAACTTAAACTTTACATGAACCCCACTAAAAACCTGATAGAACTTAAACTTTACATGAACCCCACTAAAAACCTGATAGAAACTAAACTTTACATGAACTCCACTAAAAACCTGATAGAACCTAAACTTAATATTAACCCCACTAAAAACCCGATAGATCCTAATCTTTACATAATCCCCACTAAAAGCCTGATAGAACCTAAACTTAACATGAACCCCACTAAAAACCTGATAGATCCTAAACTTTACATGATCCCCACTAAAAGCCTGATACAACTTAAACTTTACATGAACCCCACTAAAAACCTGATAGAACTTAAACTTTACATCAACCCCACTAAAATATGATAGAACCTAAACTTTAAATGAATCTCACTAAAAACCTGATAGAACTTAAACTTTACATAATCCCCACTAAAAGCCTGATACAACTTAAACTTTACATGAACCCCACTAAAAACCTGATAGAACTTACACTTTACATCAACCCCACTAAAATATGATAGAACCTAAACTTTACATGAACCCCACTAAAAACCTGATAGACCCTAAATTTTACATGAACCGCACTAATAACCTGATAGAACCTCAACTTTACATGAACCCCAATAAAAACCTGATAGAACCTAAACTTTACATGAACCCCACTAAAAACCTGATAGAACTTAAACTTTACATGAACCCCACTAAAAACCTGATAGAAGCTAAACTTTACATGAACCCCACTAAAAACCTGATAGAAGCTAAACTTTACATGAACCCCACTAAAAACCTGATAGAACTTAAACTTTACATAAACCCCACTAAAAACCTGATAGATGCTAAACTTTACATGAACTCCACTAAAAACCTGATAGAACCTAAACTTAATATGAACCCCACTAAAAACCCGATAGATCCTAATCTTTACATAATCCCCACTAAAAGCCTGATAGAACCTAAACTTTACATGAACCCCACTAAAAACCTGATAGAACTTAAACTTTACATCAATCCCACTAAAATATGATAGAACCTAAACTTTAAATGAATCTCACTAAAAACCTGATAGAACTTAAACTTTACATGAACCCCAATCAAAACCTGATAGAACCTAAACTTTACATGAACCCCAGTAAAAACCTGATAGAAGCTAAACTTTACATGAACCCCACTAAAAACCTGATAGAACTTAAACTTTACATGAACCCCACTAAAAACCTGATAGAAGCTAAACTTTACATGAACTCCACTAAAAACCTGATAGAACCTAAACTTAATATGAACCCCACTAAAAACCCGATAGATCCTAATCTTTACATAATCCCCACTAAAAGCCTGATAGAACCTAAACTTAACATGAACCCCACTAAAAACCTGATAGATCCTAAACTTTACATCATCCCCACTAAAAGCCTGATACAACTTAAACTTTACATGAACCCCACTAAAAACCTGATAGAACTTAAACTTTACATCAACCCCACTAAAATATGATAGAACCTAAACTTTAAATGAATCTCACTAAAAACCTGATAGATCCTAAACTTTACATCATCCCCACTAAAAGCCTGATACAACTTAAACTTTACATGAACCCCACTAAAAACCTGATAGAACTTAAACTTTACATGAACCCCACTAAAAACCTGATAGAAGCTAAACTTTACATGAACTCCACTAAAAACCTGATAGAACCTAAACTTAATATGAACCCACTAAAAACCCCATAGATCCTAATCTTTACATAATCCCCACTAAAAGCCTGATAGAACCTAAACTTAACATGAACCCCACTAAAAACCTGATAGATCCTAAACTTTACATAATCCCCACTAAAAGCCTGATACAACTTAAACTTTACATGAACCCCACTAAAAACCTGATAGAACTTAAACTTTACATGAACCCCACTAAAAACCTGATAGAAACTAAACTTTACATGAACTGCACTAAAAACCTGATAGAACCTAAACTTAATATTAACCCCACTAAAAACCCGATAGATCCTAATCTTTACATAATCCCCACTAAAAGCCTGATAGAACCTAAACTTAACATGAACCCCACTAAAAACCTGATAGATCCTAAACTTTACATGATCCCCACTAAAAGCCTGATACAACTTAAACTTTACATGAACACCACTAAAAACCTGATAGAACTTAAACTTTACATCAACCCCACTAAAATATGATAGAACCTAAACTTTAAATGAATCTCACTAAAAACCTGATAGAACTTAAACTTTACATAATCCCCACTAAAAGCCTGATACAACTTAAACTTTACATGAACCCCACTAAAAACCTGATAGAACTTAAACTTTACATCAACCCCACTAAAATATGATAGAACCTAAACTTTACATGAACCCCACTAAAAACCTGATAGACCCTAAATTTTACATGAACCGCACTAATAACCTGATAGAACCTCAACTTTACATGAACCCCAATAAAAACCTGATAGAACCTAAACTTTACATGAACCCCACTAAAAACCTGATAGAACTTAAACTTTACATGAACCCCACTAAAAACCTGATAGAAGCTAAACTTTACATGAACCCCACTAAAAACCTGATAGAAGCTAAACTTTACATGAACCCCACTAAAAACCTGATAGAACTTAAACTTTACATAAACCCCACTAAAAACCTGATAGATGCTAAACTTTACATGAACTCCACTAAAAACCTGATAGAACCTAAACTTAATATGAACCCCACTAAAAACCCGATAGATCCTAATCTTTACATAATCCCCACTAAAAGCCTGATAGAACCTAAACTTTACATGAACCCCACTAAAAACCTGATAGAACTTAAACTTTACATCAATCCCACTAAAATATGATAGAACCTAAACTTTAAATGAATCTCACTAAAAACCTGATAGAACTTAAACTTTACATGAACCCCACTAAAAACCTGATAGAACCTAAACTTTACATGAACCCCAGTAAAAACCTGATAGAAGCTAAACTTTACATGAACCCCACTAAAAACCTGATAGAACTTAAACTTTACATGAACCCCACTAAAAACCTGATAGAAGCTAAACTTTACATGAACTCCACTAAAAACCTGATAGAACCTAAACTTAATATGAACCCCACTAAAAACCCGATAGATCCTAATCTTTACATAATCCCCACTAAAAGCCTGATAGAACCTAAACTTAACATGAACCCCACTAAAAACCTGATAGATCCTAAACTTTACATCATCCCCACTAAAAGCCTGATACAACTTAAACTTTACATGAACCCCACTAAAAACCTGATAGAACTTAAACTTTACATCAACCCCACTAAAATATGATAGAACCTAAACTTTAAATGAATCTCACTAAAAACCTGATAGATCCTAAACTTTACATCATCCCCACTAAAAGCCTGATACAACTTAAACTTTACATGAACCCCACTAAAAACCTGATAGAACTTAAACTTTACATGAACCCCACTAAAAACCTGATAGAAGATAAACTTTACATGAACTCCACTAAAAACCTGATAGAACCTAAACTTAATATGAACCCACTAAAAACCCCATAGATCCTAATCTTTACATAATCCCCACTAAAAGGCTGATAGAACCTAAACTTAACATGAACCCCACTAAAAACCTGATAGATCCTAAACTTTACATAATCCCCACTAAAAGCCTGATACAACTTAAACTTTACATGAACCCCACTAAAAACCTGATAGAAGCTAAACTTTACATGAACCCCACTAAAAACCTGATAGAAGCTAAACTTTACATGAACCCCACTAAAAACCTGATAGAACTTAAACTTTACATAAACCCCACTAAAAACCTGATAGATGCTAAACTTTACATGAACTCCACTAAAAACCTGATAGAACCTAAACTTAATATGAACCCCACTAAAAACCCGATAGATCCTAATCTTTACATAATCCCCACTAAAAGCCTGATAGAACCTAAACTTTACATGAACCCCACTAAAAACCTGATAGAACTTAAACTTTACATCAATCCCACTAAAATATGATAGAACCTAAACTTTAAATGAATCTCACTAAAAACCTGATAGAACTTAAACTTTACATGAACCCCACTAAAAACCTGATAGAACCTAAACTTTACATGAACCCCAGTAAAAACCTGATAGAACTTAAACTTTACATGAACCCCACTAAAAACCTGATAGAAGCTAAACTTTACATGAACCCCACTAAAAACCTGATAGAAGCTAAACTTTACATGAACCCCACTAAAAACCTGATAGAACTTAAACTTTACATGAACTCCACTAAAAACCTGATAGAACCTAAACTTTACATCAACCCCACTAAAATATGATAGAACCTAAACTTTACATGAACCCCACTAAAAACCTGATAGACCCTAAATTTTACATGAACCGCACAAATAACCTGATAGAACCTCAACTTTACATGAACCCCAATAAAAACCTGATAGAACCTAAACTTTACATAAACCCCACTAAAAACCTGATAGAACTTAAACTTTACATGAACCCCACTAAAAACCTGATAGAAGCTAAACTTTACATGAACCCCACTAAAAACCTGATAGAAGCTAAACTTTACATGAACCCCACTAAAAACCTGATAGAACTTAAACTTTACATGAACCCCACTAAAAACCTGATAGATTCTAAACTTTACATGAACCCCACTAAAAACCTGATAGAACCTAAACTTAATATGAACCCCACTAAAAACCCGATATATCCTAATCTTTACATAATCCCCACTAAAAGCCTGATAGAACCTAAACTTTACATGAACCCACTAAAAACCTGATAGAACTTAAACTTTAGATCAACCCCACTAAAATATGATAGAACCTAAACTTTAAATGAATCTCACTAAAAACCTGATAGAACTTAAACTTTACATGAACCCCACTAAAAACCTGATAGAAGCTAAACTTTACATGAACCCCACTAAAAACCTGATAGAAGCTAAACTTTACATGAACCCCACTAAAAACCTGATAGAACTTAAACTTTACATGAACCCCACTAAAAACCTGATAGAAGCTAAACTTTACATGAACTCCACTAAAAACCTGATAGAACCTAAACTTAATATGAACCCACTAAAAACCCCATAGATCCTAATCTTTACATAATCCCCACTAAAAGCCTGATAGAACCTAAACTTAACATGAACCCCACTAAAAACCTGATAGATCCTAAACTTTACATAATCCCCACTAAAAGCCTGATACAACTTAAACTTTACATGAACCCCACTAAAAACCTGATAGAACTTAAACTTTACATGAACCCCACTAAAAACCTGATAGAAACTAAACTTTACATGAACTCCACTAAAAACCTGATACAACTTAAACTTTACATGAACCCCACTAAAAACCTGATAGAACTTAAACTTTACATCAACCCCACTAAAATATGATAGAACCTAAACTTTAAATGAATCTCACTAAAAACCTGATAGAACTTAAACTTTACATAATCCCCACTAAAAGCCTGATACAACTTAAACTTTACATGAACCCCACTAAAAACCTGATAGAACTTAAACTTTACATCAACCCCACTAAAATATGATAGAACCTAAACTTTACATGAACCCCACTAAAAACCTGATAGACCCTAAATTTTACATGAACCGCACTAATAACCTGATAGAACCTCAACTTTACATGAACCCCAATAAAAACCTGATAGAACCTAAACTTTACATGAACCCCACTAAAAACCTGATAGAACTTAAACTTTACATGAACCCCACTAAAAACCTGATAGAAGCTAAACTTTACATGAACCCCACTAAAAACCTGATAGAAGCTAAACTTTACATGAACCCCACTAAAAACCTGATAGAACTTAAACTTTACATAAACCCCACTAAAAACCTGATAGATGCTAAACTTTACATGAACTCCACTAAAAACCTGATAGAACCTAAACTTAATATGAACCCCACTAAAAACCCGATAGATCCTAATCTTTACATAATCCCCACTAAAAGCCTGATAGAACCTAAACTTTACATGAACCCCACTAAAAACCTGATAGAACTTAAACTTTACATCAATCCCACTAAAATATGATAGAACCTAAACTTTAAATGAATCTCACTAAAAACCTGATAGAACTTAAACTTTACATGAACCCCAATCAAAACCTGATAGAACCTAAACTTTACATGAACCCCAGTAAAAACCTGATAGAAGCTAAACTTTACATGAACCCCACTAAAAACCTGATAGAACTTAAACTTTACATGAACCCCACTAAAAACCTGATAGAAGCTAAACTTTACATGAACTCCACTAAAAACCTGATAGAACCTAAACTTAATATGAACCCCACTAAAAACCCGATAGATCCTAATCTTTACATAATCCCCACTAAAAGCCTGATAGAACCTAAACTTAACATGAACCCCACTAAAAACCTGATAGATCCTAAACTTTACATCATCCCCACTAAAAGCCTGATACAACTTAAACTTTACATGAACCCCACTAAAAACCTGATAGAACTTAAACTTTACATCAACCCCACTAAAATATGATAGAACCTAAACTTTAAATGAATCTCACTAAAAACCTGATAGATCCTAAACTTTACATCATCCCCACTAAAAGCCTGATACAACTTAAACTTTACATGAACCCCACTAAAAACCTGATAGAACTTAAACTTTACATGAACCCCACTAACAACCTGATAGAAGCTAAACTTTACATGAACTCCACTAAAAACCTGATAGAACCTAAACTTAATATGAACCCACTAAAAACCCCATAGATCCTAATCTTTACATAATCCCCACTAAAAGCCTGATACAACTTAAACTTTACATGAACCCCACTAAAAACCTGATAGAACTTAAACTTTACATGAACCCCACTAAAAACCTGATAGAAACTAAACTTTACATGAACTGCACTAAAAACCTGATAGAACCTAAACTTAATATTAACCCCACTAAAAACCCGATAGATCCTAATCTTTACATAATCCCCACTAAAAGCCTGATAGAACCTAAACTTAACATGAACCCCACTAAAAACCTGATAGATCCTAAACTTTACATGATCCCCACTAAAAGCCTGATACAACTTAAACTTTACATGAACACCACTAAAAACCTGATAGAACTTAAACTTTACATCAACCCCACTAAAATATGATAGAACCTAAACTTTAAATGAATCTCACTAAAAACCTGATAGAACTTAAACTTTACATAATCCCCACTAAAAGCCTGATACAACTTAAACTTTACATGAACCCCACTAAAAACCTGATAGAACTTAAACTTTACATCAACCCCACTAAAATATGATAGAACCTAAACTTTACATGAACCCCACTAAAAACCTGATAGACCCTAAATTTTACATGAACCGCACTAATAACCTGATAGAACCTCAACTTTACATGAACCCCAATAAAAACCTGATAGAACCTAAACTTTACATGAACCCCACTAAAAACCTGATAGAACTTAAACTTTACATGAACCCCACTAAAAACCTGATAGAAGCTAAACTTTACATGAACCCCACTAAAAACCTGATAGAAGCTAAACTTTACATGAACCCCACTAAAAACCTGATAGAACTTAAACTTTACATAAACCCCACTAAAAACCTGATAGATGCTAAACTTTACATGAACTCCACTAAAAACCTGATAGAACCTAAACTTAATATGAACCCCACTAAAAACCCGATAGATCCTAATCTTTACATAATCCCCACTAAAAGCCTGATAGAACCTAAACTTTACATGAACCCCACTAAAAACCTGATAGAACTTAAACTTTACATCAATCCCACTAAAATATGATAGAACCTAAACTTTAAATGAATCTCACTAAAAACCTGATAGAACTTAAACTTTACATGAACCCCACTAAAAACCTGATAGAACCTAAACTTTACATGAACCCCAGTAAAAACCTGATAGAAGCTAAACTTTACATGAACCCCACTAAAAACCTGATAGAACTTAAACTTTACATGAACCCCACTAAAAACCTGATAGAAGCTAAACTTTACATGAACTCCACTAAAAACCTGATAGAACCTAAACTTAATATGAACCCCACTAAAAACCCGATAGATCCTAATCTTTACATAATCCCCACTAAAAGCCTGATAGAACCTAAACTTAACATGAACCCCACTAAAAACCTGATAGATCCTAAACTTTACATCATCCCCACTAAAAGCCTGATACAACTTAAACTTTACATGAACCCCACTAAAAACTTGATAGAACTTAAACTTTACATCAACCCCACTAAAATATGATAGAACCTAAACTTTAAATGAATCTCACTAAAAACCTGATAGATCCTAAACTTTACATCATCCCCACTAAAAGCCTGATACAACTTAAACTTTACATGAACCCCACTAAAAACCTGATAGAACTTAAACTTTACATGAACCCCACTAAAAACCTGATAGAAGCTAAACTTTACATGAACTCCACTAAAAACCTGATAGAACCTAAACTTAATATGAACCCACTAAAAACCCCATAGATCCTAATCTTTACATAATCCCCACTAAAAGCCTGATAGAACCTAAACTTAACATGAACCCCACTAAAAACCTGATAGATCCTAAACTTTACATAATCCCCACTAAAAGCCTGATACAACTTAAACTTTACATGAACCCCACTAAAAACCTGATAGAACTTAAACTTTACATGAACCCCACTAAAAACCTGATAGAAACTAAACTTTACATGAACTGCACTAAAAACCTGATAGAACCTAAACTTAATATTAACCCCACTAAAAACCCGATAGATCCTAATCTTTACATAATCCCCACTAAAAGCCTGATAGAACCTAAACTTAACATGAACCCCACTAAAAACCTGATAGATCCTAAACTTTACATGATCCCCACTAAAAGCCTGATACAACTTAAACTTTACATGAACACCACTAAAAACCTGATAGAACTTAAACTTTACATCAACCCCACTAAAATATGATAGAACCTAAACTTTAAATGAATCTGACTAAAAACCTGATAGAACTTAAACTTTACATAATCCCCACTAAAAGCCTGATACAACTTAAACTTTACATGAACCCCACTAAAAACCTGATAGAACTTAAACTTTACATCAACCCCACTAAAATATGATAGAACCTAAACTTTACATGAACCCCACTAAAAACCTGATAGACCCTAAATTTTACATGAACCGCACTAATAACCTGATAGAACCTCAACTTTACATGAACCCCAATAAAAACCTGATAGAACCTAAACTTTACATGAACCCCACTAAAAACCTGATAGAACTTAAACTTTACATGAACCCCACTAAAAACCTGATAGAAGCTAAACTTTACATGAACCCCACTAAAAACCTGATAGAAGCTAAACTTTACATGAACCCCACTAAAAACCTGATAGAACTTAAACTTTACATAAACCCCACTAAAAACCTGATAGATGCTAAACTTTACATGAACTCCACTAAAAACCTGATAGAACCTAAACTTAATATGAACCCCACTAAAAACCCGATAGATCCTAATCTTTACATAATCCCCACTAAAAGCCTGATAGAACCTAAACTTTACATGAACCCCACTAAAAACCTGATAGAACTTAAACTTTACATCAATCCCACTAAAATATGATAGAACCTAAACTTTAAATGAATCTCACTAAAAACCTGATAGAACTTAAACTTTACATGAACCCCACTAAAAACCTGATAGAACCTAAACTTTACATGAACCCCAGTAAAAACCTGATAGAAGCTAAACTTTACATGAACCCCACTAAAAACCTGATAGAACTTAAACTTTACATGAACCCCACTAAAAACCTGATAGAACCTAAACTTAACATGAACCCCACTAAAAACCTGATAGATCCTAAACTTTACATCATCCCCACTAAAAGCCTGATACAACTTAAACTTTACATGAACCCCACTAAAAACCTGATAGAACTTAAACTTTACATCAACCCCACTAAAATATGATAGAACCTAAACTTTAAATGAATCTCACTAAAAACCTGATAGATCCTAAACTTTACATCATCCCCACTAAAAGCCTGATACAACTTAAACTTTACATGAACCCCACTAAAAACCTGATAGAACTTAAACTTTACATCAACCCCACTAAAAACCTGATGGATGCTAAACTTTACATGAACTCCACTAAAAACCTGATAGAACCTAAACTTAATATGAACCCCACTAAAAACCCGATAGATCCTAATCTTTACATAATCCCCACTAAAAGCCCGATAGAACCTAAATTTAACATGAACCCCACTAAAAACCCGATAGATCCTAAACTTTACATAATCCCCACTAAAAGCCTGATACAACTTAAATTTTACATGAACCCCACTAAAAACCTGATAGAACTTAAACTTTACATCAACCCCACTAAAATATGATAGAACCTAAACATTACATGAACCCCACTAAAAACCTGATAGACCCTAAATTTTACATGAACCGCACTAATAACCTGATAGAACCTCAACTTTACATGAACCCCAATAAAAACCTGATAGAACCTAAACTTTACATGAACCCCACTAAAAACCTGATAGAACTTAAACTTTACATGAACCCCACTAAAAACCTGATAGAAGCTAAACTTTACATGAACCCCACTAAAAACCTGATAGAAGCTAAACTTTACATGAACCCCACTAAAAACCTGAGAGAACTTAAACTTTACATGAACCCCACTAAAAACCTGATAGATGCTAAACTTTACATGAACCCCACTAAAAACCTGATAGATGCTAAACTTTACATGAACCCCACTAAAAACCTGATAGAACTTAAACTTTACATCAACCCCACTAAAATATGATAGAACCTAAACTTTAAATGAATCTCACTAAAAACCTGATAGAACCTAAACTTTACATGAACCCCAATCAAAACCTGATAGAACCTAAACTTTACATGAACCCCACTAAAAGCCTGATACAACTTAAACTTTACATGAACCCCACTAAAAACCTGATAGAACTTAAACTTTACATGAACCCCACTAAAAACCTGATAGAAGCTAAACTTTACATGAACTCCACTAAAAACCTGACAGAACCTAAACTTAATATGAACCCCACTAAATACCCGATAGATCCTAATCTTTACATAATCCCCACTAAAAGCCTGATAGAACCTAAACTTAACATGAACCCCACTAAAAACCTGATAGATCCTAAACTTTACATCATCCCCACTAAAAGCCTGATACAACTTAAACTTTACATGAACCCCACTAAAAACCTGATAGAACTTAAACTTTACATCAACCCCACTAAAATATGATAGAACCTAAACTTTAAATGAATCTCACTAAAAACCTGATAGAACTTAAACTTTACATCAACCCCACTAAAATATGATAGAACCTAAACTTTACATGAACCCCACTAAAAACCTGATAGACCCTAAACTTTACATGAATCGCACTAATAACCTGATAGAACCTCAACTTTACATGAACCCCAATAAAAACCTGATAGAACCTAAACTTTACATGAACCCCACTAAAAACCTGATAGAACTTAAACTTTACATGAACCCCACTAAAAACCTGATAGAAGCTAAACTTTACATGAACCCCACTAAAAACCTGATAGAAACTAAACTTTACATGAACCCCACTAAAAACCTGATAGAACTTAAACTTTACATGAACCCCACTAAAAACCTGAAAGATGCTAAACTTTACATGAACTCCACTAAAAACCTGATAGAACCTAAACTTAATATGAACCCCACTAAAAACCCGATAGATCCTAATCTTTACATAATCCCCACTAAAAGCCTGATAGAACCTAAACTTTACATGAACCCCACTAAAAACCTGATAGAACTTAAACTTTACAACAACCCCACTAAAATATGATAGAACCTAAACTTTAAATGAATCTCACTAAAAACCTGATAGAACTTAAACTTTACATGAACCCCACTAAAAACCTGATAGATGCTAAACTTTACCTGAACCTCACTAAAAACCTGATAGAAGCTAAACTTTACATGAACCCCACTAAAAACCTGATAAAACTTAAACTTTACATGAACCCCACTAAAAACCTGATAGAAGCTAAACTTTACATGAACTCCACTAAAAACCTGATAGAACCTAAACTTAATATGAACCCCACTAAAAACCCGATAGATCCTAATCTTTACATAATCCCCACTGAAAGCCTGATAGAACCTAAACTTAACATGAACCCCACTAAAAACCTGAAAGATCCTAAACTTTACATAATCCCCACTAAAAGCCTGATACAACTTAAACTTTACATGAACCCCACTAAAAACCTGATTGAACTTAAACTTTACATGAACCCCACTAAAATCCTGATAGAACTTAAACTTTACATGAACCCCACTAAAAACCTGATAGAAGCTAAACTTTACATGAACCCCACTAAAAACCTGATAGAAGCTAAACTTTACATGAACCCCACTAAAAACCTGAGAGAACTTAAACTTTACATGAACCCCACTAAAAACCTGATAGATGCTAAACTTTACATGAACCCCACTAAAAACCTGATAGATGCTAAACTTTACATGAACCCCACTAAAAACCTGATAGAACTTAAACTTTACATCAACCCCACTAAAATATGATAGAACCTAAACTTTAAATGAATCTCACTAAAAACCTGATAGAACCTAAACTTTACATGAACAGCACTAATAACCTGATAGAACCTCAACTTTACATGAACCCCAATCAAAACCTGATAGAACCTAAACTTTACATGAACCCCACTAAAAGCCTGATACAACTTAAACTTTTCATGAACCCCACTAAAAACCTGATAGAACTTAAACTTTACATGAACCCCACTAAAAACCTGATAGAAGCTAAACTTTACATGAACTCCACTAAAAACCTGACAGAACCTAAACATAATATGAACCCCACTAAATACCCGATAGATCCTAATCTTTACATAATCCCCACTAAAAGCCTGATAGAACCTAAACTTAACATGAACCCCACTAAAAACCTGATAGATCCTAAACTTTACATCATCCCCACTAAAAGCCTGATACAACTTAAACTTTACATGAACCCCACTAAAAACCTGATAGAACTTAAGCTTTACATCAACCCCACTAAAATATGATAGAACCTAAACTTTAAATGAATCTCACTAAAAACCTGATAGAACTTAAACTTTACATAATCCCCACTAAAAGCCTGATACAACTTAAACTTTACATGAACCCCACTAAAAACCTGATAGAACTTAAACTTTACATCAACCCCACTAAAATATGATAGAACCTAAACTTTACATGAACCCCACTAAAAACCTGATAGACCCTAAACTTTACATGAATCGCACTAATAACCTGATAGAACCTCAACTTTACATGAACCCCAATAAAAACCTGATAGAACCTAAACTTTACATGAACCCCACTAAAAACCTGATAGAACTTAAACTTTACATGAACCCCACTAAAAACCTGATAGAAGCTAAACTTTACATGAACCCCACTAAAAACCTGATAGAAACTAAACTTTACATGAACCCCACTAAAAACCTGATAGAACGTAAACTTTACATGAACCCCACTAAAAACCTGAAAGATGCTAAACTTTACATGAACTCCACTAAAAACCTGATAGAACCTAAACTTAATATGAACCCCACTAAAAACCCGATAGATCCTAATCTTTACATAATCCCCACTAAAAGCCTGATAGAACCTAAACTTTACATGAACCCCACTAAAAACCTGATAGAACTTAAACTTTACATCAACCCCACTTAAATATGATAGAACCTAAACTTTAAATGAATCTCACTAAAAACCTGATAGAACCTAAACTTTACATGAACAGCACTAATAACCTGATAGAACCTCAACTTTACATGAACCCCAATCAAAACCTGATAGAACCTCAACTTTACATGAACCCCACTAAAAGCCTGATACAACTTAAACTTTACATGAACCCCACTAAAAACCTGATAGAACTTAAACTTTACATGAACCCCACTAAAAACCTGATAGAAGCTAAACTTTACATGAACTCCACTAAAAACCTGACAGAACCTAAACTTAATATGAACCCCACTAAATACCCGATAGATCCTAATCTTTACATAATCCCCACTAAAAGCCTGATAGAACCTAAACTTAACATGAACCCCACTAAAAACCTGATAGATCCTAAACTTTACATCATCCCCACTAAAAGCCTGATACAACTTAAACTTTACATGAACCCCACTAAAAACCTGATAGAACTTAAACTTTACATCAACCCCACTAAAATATGATAGAACCTAAACTTTAAATGAATCTCACTAAAATCCTGATAGAACTTAAACTTTACATAATCCCCACTAAAAGCCTGATACAACTTAAACTTTACATGAACCCCCCTAAAAACCTGATAGAACTTAAACTTTACATCAACCCCACTAAAATATGATAGAACCTAAACTTTACATGAACCCCACTAAAAACCTGATAGACCCTAAACTTTACATGAATCGCACTAATAACCTGATAGAACCTCAACTTTACATGAACCCCAATAAAAACCTGATAGAACCTAAACTTTACATGAACCCCACTAAAAACCTGATAGAACTTAAACTTTACATGAACCCCACTAAAAACCTGATAGAAGCTAAACTTTACATGAACCCCACTAAAAACCTGATAGAAACTAAACTTTACATGAACCCCACTAAAAACCTGATAGAACTTAAACTTTACATGAACCCCACTAAAAACCTGAAAGATGCTAAACTTTACATGAACTCCACTAAAAACCTGATAGAACCTAAACTTAATATGAACCCCACTAAAAACCCGATAGATCCTAATCTTTACATAATCCCCACTAAAAGCCTGATAGAACCTAAACTTTACATGAACCCCACTAAAAACCTGATAGAACTTAAACTTTACAACAACCCCACTAAAATATGATAGAACCTAAACTTTAAATGAATCTCACTAAAAACCTGATAGAACTTAAACTTTACATGAACCCCACTAAAAACCTGATAGATGCTAAACTTTACATGAACCCCACTTAAAACCTGATAGAAGCTAAACTTTACATGAACCCCACTAAAAACCTGATAAAACTTAAACTTTACATGAACCCCACTAAAAACCTGATAGAAGCTAAACTTTACATGAACTCCACTAAAAACCTGATAGAACCTAAACTTAATATGAACCCCACTAAAAACCCGATAGATCCTAATCTTTACATAATCCCCACTAAAAGCCTGATAGAACCTAAACTTAACATGAACCCCACTAAAAACCTGATAGATCCTAAACTTTACATAATCCCCACTAAAAGCCTGATACAACTTAAACTTTACATGAACCCCACTAAAAACCTGATAGAACTTAAACTTTACATGAACCCCACTAAAAACCTGATACAACTTAAACTTTACATGAACCCCACTAAAAACCTGATAGACCCTAAATTTTACATGAACCGCACTAATAACCTGATAGAACCTAAACTTAATATGAACCCCACTAAAAACCCGATAGATCCTAATCTTTACATAATCCCCACTAAAAGCCTGATAGATCCTAAGCTTTACATAATCCCCACTAAAAGCCTGATACAACTTAAACTTTACATGAACCCCACTAAAAACCTGATAGAACTTAAACTTTACATGAACCCCACTAAAAATCTGATAGAAGCTAAACTTTACATGAACCCCACTAAAAACCTGATAGAACCTAAACTTAATATGAACCCCACTAAAAACCCGATAGATCCTAATCTTTACATAATCCCCACTAAAAGCCTGATAGAACCTAAACTTAACATGAACCCCACTAAAAACCTGATAGATCCTAAGCTTTACATAATGCCCACTAAAAGCCTGATACAACTTAAACTTTACATGAACCCCACTAAAAACCTGATAGAACTTAAACTTTACATGAACCCCACAAAAAACCTGATAGAAGCTAAACTTTACATGAACTCCACTAAAACCTGATAGAACCTAAACTTAATTTGAACCCCACTAAAAACCCGATAGATCCTAATCTTTACATAATCCCCACTAAAAACCTGATAGAACCTAAACTTAACATGAACCCCACTAAAAACCTGATAGAACTTAAACTTTACATGAACCCCACTAAAAACCTGATAGAAGCTAAACTTTACATGAACCCCACTAAAAACCTGATAGAAGCTAAACTTTACATGAACCCCACTAAAAACCTGATAGAACTTAAACTTTACATGAACTCCACTATAAACCTGATAGAACCTAAACTTTACATCAACCCCACTAAAATATGATAGAACCTAAACTTTACATGAACCCCACTAAAAACCTGATAGACCCTAAATTTTACATGAACCGCACAAATAACCTGATAGAACCTCAACTTTACATGAACCCCAATAAAAACCTGATAGAACCTAAACTTTACATAAACCCCACTAAAAACCTGATAGAACTTAAACTTTACATGAACCCCACTAAAAACCTGATAGAAGCTAAACTTTACATGAACCCCACTAAAAACCTGATAGAACCTAAACTTAACATGAACCCCACTAAAAATCTGATAGATCCTAAACTTTACATCATCCCCACTAAAAGCCTGATACAACTTAAACTTTACATGAACCCCACTAAAAACCTGATAGAACTTAAATTTTACATCAACCCCACTAAAATATGATAGAACCTAAACTTTAAATGAATCTCACTAAAAACCTGATAGAACTTAAACTTTACATAATCCCCACTAAAAGCCTGATACAACTTAAACTTTACATGAACCCCACTAAAAACCTGATAGAACTTAAACTTTACATCAACCCCACTAAAATATGATAGAACCTAAACTTTACATGAACCCCACTAAAAACCTGATAGACCCTAAACTTTACATGAATCGCACTAATAACCTGATAGAACCTCAACTTTACATGAACCCCAATAAAAACCTGATAGAAGCTAAACTTTACATGAACCCCCACTAGAAACCTGATAGAACTTAAACTTTACATGAACCCCACTAAAAACCGGAAAGATGCTAAACTTTACATGAACTCCACTAAAAACCTGATAGAACCTAAACTTAATATGAACCCCACTAAAAACCCGATAGATCCTAATCTTTACATAATGCCCACTAAAAGCCTGATACAACTTAAACTTTACATGAACCCCACTAAAAACCTGATAGAACTTAAACTTTACATGAACCCCACAAAAAACCTGATAGAAGCTAAACTTTACATGAACTCAACTAAAACCTGATAGAACCTAAACTTAATATGAACCCCACTAAAAACCCGATAGATCCTAATCTTTACATAATCCCCACTAAAAACCTGATAGAACCTAAACTTAACATGAACCCCACTAAAAACCTGATAGAACTTAAACTTTACATGAACCCCACTAAAAACCTGATAGAAGCTAAACTTTACATGAACCCCACTAAAAACCTGATAGAAGCAAAACTTTACATGAACCCCACTAAAAACCTGATAGAAGCTAAACTTTACATGAACTCCACTAAAAACCTGATAGAAACTAAACTTAATATGAACCCCACTAAAAACCCGATAGATCCTAATCTTTACATAATCCCCACCAAAAGCCTGATACAACTTAAACTTTACATGAACCCCACTAAAAACCTGATAGAACTTAAACTTTACATGAACCCCACTAAAAACCTGATAGAAGCTAAACTTTACATGAACTCCACTAAAAACCTGATAGAACCTAAACTTAATATGAACCCCCCTAAAAACCCGATAGATCCTAATCTTTACATAATCCCCACTAAAAGCCTGATAGAACCTAAACTTAACATGAAACCCACTAAAAACCTGACAGATCCTAAACTTTACATCATCCCCACTAAAAGCCTGATACAACTTAAACTTTACATGAACCCCACTAAAAACCTGATAGAACTTAAACTTTACATCAACCCCACTACAATATGATAGAACCTAAACTTTAAATGAATCTCACTAAAAACCTGATAGAACATAAACTTTACATAATCCCCACTAAAAGCCTGATACAACTTAAACTTTACATGAACCCCACTAAAAACCTGATAGAACTTAAACTTTACATCAACCCCACTAAAAACCTGATAGATGCTAAACTTTACATGAACTCCACTAAAAACCTGATAGAACCTAAACTTAATATGAACCCCACTAAAAACCCGATAGATCCTAATCTTTACATAATCCCCACTAAAAGCCCGATAGAACCTAAACTTAACATGAACCCCACTAAAAACCCGATAGATCCTAAACTTTACATAATCCCCACTAAAAGCCTGATACAAATTAAATTTTACATGAACCCCACTAAAAACCTGATAGAACTTAAACTTTACATGAACCCCACAAAAAACCTGATAGAAGCTAAACTTTACATGAACTCAACTAAAACCTGATAGAACCTAAACTTAATATGAACCCCACTAAAAACCCGATAGATCCTAATCTTTACATAATCCCCACTAAAAACCTGATAGAACCTAAACTTAACATGAACCCCACTAAAAACCTGATAGAACTTAAACTTTACATGAACCCCACTAAAAACCTGATAGAAGCTAAACTTTACATGAACCCCACTAAAAACCTGATAGAAGCAAAACTTTACATGAACCCCACTAAAAACCTGATAGAAGCTAAAATTTACATGAACTCCACTAAAAACCTGATAGAAACTAAACTTAATATGAACCCCACTAAAAACCCGATAGATCCTAATCTTTACATAATCCCCACCAAAAGCCTGATACAACTTAAACTTTACATGAACCCCACTAAAAACCTGATAGAACTTAAACTTTACATGAACCCCACTAAAAACCTGATAGAAGCTAAACTTTACATGAACTCCACTAAAAACCTGATAGAACCTAAACTTAATATGAACCCCCCTAAAAACCCGATAGATCCTAATCTTTACATAATCCCCACTAAAAGCCTGATAGAACCTAAACTTAACATGAAACCCACTAAAAACCTGACAGATCCTAAACTTTACATCATCCCCACTAAAAGCCTGATACAACTTAAACTTTACATGAACCCCACTAAAAACCTGATAGAACTTAAACTTTACATCAACCCCACTACAATATGATAGAACCTAAACTTTAAATGAATCTCACTAAAAACCTGATAGAACTTAAACTTTACATAATCCCCACTAAAAGCCTGATACAACTTAAACTTTACATGAACCCCACTAAAAACCTGATAGAACTTAAACTTTACATCAACCCCACTAAAAACCTGATAGATGCTAAACTTTACATGAACTCCACTAAAAACCTGATAGAACCTAAACTTAATATGAACCCCACTAAAAACCCGATAGATCCTAATCTTTACATAATCCCCACTAAAAGCCCGATAGAACCTAAACTTAACATGAACCCCACTAAAAACCCGATAGATCCTAAACTTTACATAATCCCCACTAAAAGCCTGATACAAATTAAATTTTACATGAACCCCACTAAAAACCTGATAGAACTTAAACTTTACATCAACCCCACTAAAATATGATAGAACCTAAACATTACATGAACCCCACTAAAAACCAGATAGACCCTAAATTTTACATGAACCGCACTAATAACCTGATAGAACCTCAACTTTACATGAACCCCAATAAAAACCTGATAGAACCTAAACTTTACATGAACCCCACTAAAAACCTGATAGAACTTAAACTTTACATGAACCCCACTAAAAACCTGATAGAAGCTAAACTTTACATGAACCCCACTAAAAACCTGATAGAAGCTAAACTTTACATGAACCCCACTAAAAACCTGATAGAACTTAAACTTTACATGAACCCCACTAAAAACCTGATAGATGCTAAACTTTACATGAACTCCACTAAAAACCTGATAGAACCTAAGCTTAATATGAACCCCACTAAAAACTCGATAGATCCTAATCTTTACATAATCCCCACTAAAAGCCTGATAGAACCTAAACTTTACATGAACCCCACTAAAAACCTGATAGAACTTAAACTTTACATCAACCCCACTAAAATATGATAGAACCTAAACTTTAAATGAATCTCACTAAAAACCTGATAGAACCTAAACTTTACATGAACAGCACTAATAACCTGATAGAACCTCAACTTTACATGAACCCCAATCAAAACCTGATAGAACCTAAACTTTACATGAACCCCACTAAAAGCCTGATACAACTTAAACTTTACATGAACCCCACTAAAAACCTGATAGAACTTAAACTTTACATGAACCCCACTAAAAACCTGATAGAAGCTAAACTTTACATGAACTCCACTAAAAACCTGACAGAACCTAAACTTAATATGAACCCCACTAAATACCCGATAGATCCTAATCTTTACATAATCCCCACTAAAAGCCTGATAGAACCTAAACTTAACATGAACCCCACTAAAAACCTGATAGATCCTAAACTTTACATCATCCCCACTAAAAGCCTGATACAACTTAAACTTTACATGAACCCCACTAAAAACCTGATAGAACTTAAACTTTACATCAACCCCACTAAAATATGATAGAACCTAAACTTTAATTGAATCTCACTAAAAACCTGATAGAACTTAAACTTTACATAATCCCCACTAAAAGCCTGATACAACTTAAACTTTACATGAACCCCACTAAAAACCTGATAGAACTTAAACTTTACATCAACCCCACTAAAATATGATAGAACCTAAACTTTACATGAACCCCACTAAAAACCTGATAGACCCTAAACTTTACATGAATCGCACTAATAACCTGATAGAACCTCAACTTTACATGAACCCCAATAAAAACCTGATAGAACCTAAACTTTACATGAACCCCACTAAAAACCTGATAGAACTTAAACTTTACATGAACCCCACTAAAAACCTGATAGATGCTAAACTTTACATGAACCCCACTAAAAACCTGATAGAAGCTAAACTTTACATGAACCCCACTAAAAACCTGATAAAACTTAAACTTTACATGAACCCCACTAAAAACCTGATAGAAGCTAAACTTTACATGAACTCCACTAAAAACCTGATAGAACCTAAACTTAATATGAACCCCACTAAAAACCCGATAGATCCTAATATTTACATAATCCCCACTAAAAGCCTGATAGATCCTAAACTTTACATAATCCCCACTAAAAGCCTGATACAACTTAAACTTTACATGAACCCCACTAAAAACCTGATAGAACTTAAACTTTACATGAACCCCACTAAAAATCTGATAGAAGCTAAACTTTACATGAACCCCACTAAAAACCTGATAGAACCTAAACTTAATATGAACCCCACTAAAAACCCGATAGATCCTAATCTTTACATAATCCCCACTAAAAGCTTGATAGAATCTAAACTTAACATGAACCCCACTAAAAACCTGATAGATCCTAAACTTTACATAATGCCCACTAAAAGCCTGATACAACTTAAACTTTACATGAACCCCACTAAAAACCTGATAGAACTTAAACTTTACATGAACCCCACAAAAAACCTGATAGAAGCTAAACTTTACATGAACTCAACTAAAACCTGATAGAACCTAAACTTAATATGAACCCTACTAAAAACCCGATAGATCCTAATCTTTACATAATCCCCACTAAAAGCCTGATAGATCCTAAACTTTACATAATCCCCACTAAAAGCCTGATACAACTTAAACTTTACATGAACCCCACTAAAAACCTGATAGAACTTAAACTTTACATGAACCCCACTAAAAATCTGATAGAAGCTAAACTTTACATGAACCCCACTAAAAACCTGATAGAACCTAAACTTAATATGAACCCCACTAAAAACCCGATAGATCCTAATCTTTACATAATCCCCACTAAAAGCCTGATAGAACCTAAACTTAACATGAACCCCACTAAAAACCTGATAGATCCTAAACTTTACATAATGCCCACTAAAAGCCTGATACAACTTAAACTTTACATGAACCCCACTAAAAACCTGATAGAACTTAAACTTTACATGAACCCCACAACAAACCTGATAGAAGCTAAACTTTACATGAACTCAACTAAAACCTGATAGAACCTAAACTTAATATGAACCCCACTAAAAACCCGATAGATCCTAATCTTTACATAATCCCCACTAAAAACCTGATAGAACCTAAACTTAACATGAACCCCACTAAAAACCTGATAGAACTTAAACTTTACATGAACCCCATTAAAAACCTGATAGAAGCTAAACTTTACATGAACCCCACTAAAAACCTGATAGAAGCTAAACTTTACATGAACTCCACTAAAAACCTGATAGAAACTAAACTTAATATGAACCCCACTAAAAACCCGATAGATCCTAATCTTTACATAATCCCCACCAAAAGCCTGATACAACTTAAACTTTACATGAACCCCACTAAAAGCCTGATACAACTTAAATTTTACATGAACCCCACTAAAAACCTGATAGAACTTAAACTTTACATCAACCCCACTAAAATATGATAGAACCTAAACATTACATGAACCCCACTAAAAACCTGATAGACCCTAAATTTTACATGAACCGCACTAATAACCTGATAGAACCTCAACTTTACATGAACCCCAATAAAAACCTGATAGAACCTAAACTTTACATGAACCCCACTAAAAACCTGATAGAACTTAAACTTTACATGAACCCCACTAAAAACCTGATAGAAGCTAAACTTTACATGAACCCCACTAAAAACCTGATAGAAGCTAAACTTTACATGAACCCCACTAAAAACCTGATAGAACTTAAACTTTACATGAACCCCACTAAAAACCTGATAGATGCTAAACTTTACATGAACTCCACTAAAAACCTGATAGAACCTAAACTTAATATGAACCCCACTAAAAACTCGATAGATCCTAATCTTTACATAATCCCCACTAAAAGCCTGATAGAACCTAAACTTTACATGAACCCCACTAAAAACCTGATAGAACTTAAACTTTACATCAACCCCACTAAAATATGATAGAACCTAAACTTTAAATGAATCTCACTAAAAACCTGATAGAACCTAAACTTTACATGAACAGCACTAATAACCTGATAGAACCTCAACTTTACATGAACCCCAATCAAAACCTGATAGAACCTAAACTTTACATGAACCCCACTAAAAGCCTGATACAACTTAAACTTTACATGAACCCCACTAAAAACCTGATAGAACTTAAACTTTACATGAACCCCACTAAAAACCTGATAGAAGCTAAACTTTACATGAACTCCACTAAAAACCTGACAGAACCTAAACTTAATATGAACCCCACTAAATACCCGATAGATCCTAATCTTTACATAATCCCCACTAAAAGCCTGATAGATCCAAAACTTTACATAATCCCCACTAAAAGCCTGATACAACTTAAACTTTACATGAACCCCACTAAAAACCTGATAGAACTTAAACTTTACATGAACCCCACAACAAACCTGATAGAAGCTAAACTTTACATGAACTCAACTAAAACCTGATAGAACCTAAACTTAATATGAACCCCACTAAAAACCCGATAGATCCTAATCTTTACATAATCCCCACTAAAAACCTGATAGAACCTAAACTTAACATGAACCCCACTAAAAACCTGATAGAACTTAAACTTTACATGAACCCCATTAAAAACCTGATAGAAGCTAAACTTTACATGAACCCCACTAAAAACCTGATAGAAGCTAAACTTTACATGAACTCCACTAAAAACCTGATAGAAACTAAACTTAATATGAACCCCACTAAAAACCCGATAGATCCTAATCTTTACATAATCCCCACCAAAAGCCTGATACAACTTAAACTTTACATGAACCCCACTAAAAGCCTGATACAACTTAAATTTTACATGAACCCCACTAAAAACCTGATAGAACTTAAACTTTACATCAACCCCACTAAAATATGATAGAACCTAAACATTACATGAACCCCACTAAAAACCTGATAGACCCTAAATTTTACATGAACCGCACTAATAACCTGATAGAACCTCAACTTTACATGAACCCCAATAAAAACCTGATAGAACCTAAACTTTACATGAACCCCACTAAAAACCTGATAGAACTTAAACTTTACATGAACCCCACTAAAAACCTGATAGAAGCTAAACTTTACATGAACCCCACTAAAAACCTGATAGAAGCTAAACTTTACATGAACCCCACTAAAAACCTGATAGAACTTAAACTTTACATGAACCCCACTAAAAACCTGATAGATGCTAAACTTTACATGAACTCCACTAAAAACCTGATAGAACCTAAACTTAATATGAACCCCACTAAAAACTCGATAGATCCTAATCTTTACATAATCCCCACTAAAAGCCTGATAGAACCTAAACTTTACATGAACCCCACTAAAAACCTGATAGAACTTAAACTTTACATCAACCCCACTAAAATATGATAGAACCTAAACTTTAAATGAATCTCACTAAAAACCTGATAGAACCTAAACTTTACATGAACAGCACTAATAACCTGATAGAACCTCAACTTTACATGAACCCCAATCAAAACCTGATAGAACCTAAACTTTACATGAACCCCACTAAAAGCCTGATACAACTTAAACTTTACATGAACCCCACTAAAAACCTGATAGAACTTAAACTTTACATGAACCCCACTAAAAACCTGATAGAAGCTAAACTTTACATGAACTCCACTAAAAACCTGACAGAACCTAAACTTAATATGAACCCCACTAAATACCCGATAGATCCTAATCTTTACATAATCCCCACTAAAAGCCTGATAGATCCTAAACTTTACATAATCCCCACTAAAAGCCTGATACAACTTAAACTTTACATGAACCCCACTAAAAACCTGATAGAACTTAAACTTTACATGAACCCCACTAAAAATCTGATAGAAGCTAAACTTTACATGAACCCCACTAAAAACCTGATAGAACCTAAACTTAATATGAACCCCACTAAAAACCCGATAGATCCTAATCTTTACATAATCCCCACTAAAAGCCTGATAGAACCTAAACTTAACATGAACCCCACTAAAAACCTGATAGATCCTAAACTTTACATAATGCCCACTAAAAGCCTGATACAACTTAAACTTTACATGAACCCCACTAAAAACCTGATAGAACTTAAACTTTACATGAACCACACAACAAACCTGATAGAAGCTAAACTTTACATGAACTCAACTAAAACCTGATAGAACCTAAACTTAATATGAACCCCACTAAAAACCCGATAGATCCTAATCTTTACATAATCCCCACTAAAAACCTGATAGAACCTAAACTTAACATGAACCCCACTAAAAACCTGATAGAACTTAAACTTTACATGAACCCCACTAAAAACCTGATAGAAGCTAAACTTTACATGAACCCCATTAAAAACCTGATAGAAGCTAAACTTTACATGAACCCCACTAAAAACCTGATAGAAGCTAAACTTTACATGAACTCCACTAAAAACCTGATAGAAACTAAACTTAATATGAACCCCACTAAAAACCCGATAGATCCTAATCTTTACATAATCCCCACCAAAAGCCTGATACAACTTAAACTTTACATGAACCCCACTAAAAGCCTGATACAACTTAAATTTTACATGAACCCCACTAAAAACCTGATAGAACTTAAACTTTACATCAACCCCACTAAAATATGATAGAACCTAAACATTACATGAACCCCACTAAAAACCTGATAGACCCTAAATTTTACATGAACCGCACTAATAACCTGATAGAACCTCAACTTTACATGAACCCCAATAAAAACCTGATAGAACCTAAACTTTACATGAACCCCACTAAAAACCTGATAGAACTTAAACTTTACATGAACCCCACTAAAAACCTGATAGAAGCTAAACTTTACATGAACCCCACTAAAAACCTGATAGAAGCTAAACTTTACATGAACCCCACTAAAAACCTGATAGAACTTAAACTTTACATGAACCCCACTAAAAACCTGATAGATGCTAAACTTTACATGAACTCCACTAAAAACCTGATAGAACCTAAACTTAATATGAACCCCACTAAAAACTCGATAGATCCTAATCTTTACATAATCCCCACTAAAAGCCTGATAGAACCTAAACTTTACATGAACCCCACTAAAAACCTGATAGAACTTAAACTTTACATCAACCCCACTAAAATATGATAGAACCTAAACTTTAAATGAATCTCACTAAAAACCTGATAGAACCTAAACTTTACATGAACAGCACTAATAACCTGATAGAACCTCAACTTTACATGAACCCCAATCAAAACCTGATAGAACCTAAACTTTACATGAACCCCACTAAAAGCCTGATACAACTTAAACTTTACATGAACCCCACTAAAAACCTGATAGAACTTAAACTTTACATGAACGCCACTAAAAACCTGATAGAAGCTAAACTTTACATGAACTCCACTAAAAACCTGACAGAACCTAAACTTAATATGAACCCCACTAAATACCCGATAGATCCTAATCTTTACATAATCCCCACTAAAAGCCTGATAGATCCTAAACTTTACATAATCCCCACTAAAAGCCTGATACAACTTAAACTTTACATGAACCCCACTAAAAACCTGATAGAACTTAAACTTTACATGAACCCCACTAAAAATCTGATAGAAGCTAAACTTTACATGAACCCCACTAAAAACCTGATAGAACCTAAACTTAATATGAACCCCACTAAAAACCCGATAGATCCTAATCTTTACATAATCCCCACTAAAAGCCTGATAGAACCTAAACTTAACATGAACCCCACTAAAAACCTGATAGATCCTAAACTTTACATAATGCCCACTAAAAGCCTGATACAACTTAAACTTTACATGAACCCCACTAAAAACCTGATAGAACTTAAACTTTACATGAACCCCACAACAAACCTGATAGAAGCTAAACTTTACATGAACTCAACTAAAACCTGATAGAACCTAAACTTAATATGAACCCCACTAAAAACCCGATAGATCCTAATCTTTACATAATCCCCACTAAAAACCTGATAGAACCTAAACTTAACATGAACCCCACTAAAAACCTGATAGAACTTAAACTTTACATGAACCCCACTAAAAACCTGATAGAAGCTAAACTTTACATGAACCCCACTAAAAACCTGATAGAAGCTAAACTTTACATGAACCCCACTAAAAACATGATAGAAGCTAAACTTTACATGAACTCCACTAAAAACCTGATAGAAACTAAACTTAATATGAACCCCACTAAAAACCCGATAGATCCTAATCTTTACATAATCCCCACCAAAAGCCTGATACAACTTAAACTTTACATGAACCCCCCTAAAAGCCTGATACAACTTAAATTTTACATGAACCCCACTAAAAACCTGATAGAACTTAAACTTTACATCAACCCCACTAAAATATGATAGAACCTAAACATTACATGAACCCCACTAAAAACCTGATAGACCCTAAATTTTACATGAACCGCACTAATAACCTGATAGAACCTCAACTTTACATGAACCCCAATAAAAACCTGATAGAACCTAAACTTTACATGAACCCCACTAAAAACCTGATAGAACTTAAACTTTACATCAACCCCACTAAAATATGATAGAACCTAAACTTTAAATGAATCTCACTAAAAACCTGATAGAACCTAAACTTTACATGAACAGCACTAATAACCTGATAGAACCTCAACTTTACATGAACCCCAATCAAAACCTGATAGAACCTAAACTTTACATGAACCCCACTAAAAGCCTGATACAACTTAAACTTTACATGAACCCCACTAAAAACCTGATAGAACTTAAACTTTACATGAACCCCACTAAAAACCTGATAGAAGCTAAACTTTACATGAACTCCACTAAAAACCTGACAGAACCTAAACTTAATATGAACCCCACTAAATACCCGATAGATCCTAATCTTTACATAATCCCCACTAAAAGCCTGATAGATCCAAAACTTTACATAATCCCCACTAAAAGCCTGATACAACTTAAACTTTACATGAACCCCACTAAAAACCTGATAGAACTTAAACTTTACATGAACCCCACAACAAACCTGATAGAAGCTAAACTTTACATGAACTCAACTAAAACCTGATAGAACCTAAACTTAATATGAACCCCACTAAAAACCCGATAGATCCTAATCTTTACATAATCCCCACTAAAAACCTGATAGAACCTAAACTTAACATGAACCCCACTAAAAACCTGATAGAACTTAAACTTTACATGAACCCCATTAAAAACCTGATAGAAGCTAAACTTTACATGAACCCCACTAAAAACCTGATAGAAGCTAAACTTTACATGAACTCCACTAAAAACCTGATAGAAACTAAACTTAATATGAACCCCACTAAAAACCCGATAGATCCTAATCTTTACATAATCCCCACCAAAAGCCTGATACAACTTAAACTTTACATGAACCCCACTAAAAGCCTGATACAACTTATATTTTACATGAACCCCACTAAAAACCTGATAGAACTTAAACTTTACATCAACCCCACTAAAATATGATAGAACCTAAACATTACATGAACCCCACTAAAAACCTGATAGACCCTAAATTTTACATGAACCGCACTAATAACCTGATAGAACCTCAACTTTACATGAACCCCAATAAAAACCTGATAGAACCTAAACTTTACATGAACCCCACTAAAAACCTGATAGAACTTAAACTTTACATGAACCCCACTAAAAACCTGATAGAAGCTAAACTTTACATGAACCCCACTAAAAACCTGATAGAAGCTAAACTTTACATGAACCCCACTAAAAACCTGATAGAACTTAAACTTTACATGAACCCCACTAAAAACCTGATAGATGCTAAACTTTACATGAACTCCACTAAAAACCTGATAGAACCTAAACTTAATATGAACCCCACTAAAAACTCGATAGATCCTAATCTTTACATAATCCCCACTAAAAGCCTGATAGAACCTAAACTTTACATGAACCCCACTAAAAACCTGATAGAACTTAAACTTTACATCAACCCCACTAAAATATGATAGAACCTAAACTTTAAATGAATCTCACTAAAAACCTGATAGAACCTAAACTTTACATGAACAGCACTAATAACCTGATAGAACCTCAACTTTACATGAACCCCAATCAAAACCTGATAGAACCTAAACTTTACATGAACCCCACTAAAAGCCTGATACAACTTAAACTTTACATGAACCCCACTAAAAACCTGATAGAACTTAAACTTTACATGAACCCCACTAAAAACCTGATAGAAGCTAAACTTTACATGAACTCCACTAAAAACCTGACAGAACCTAAACTTAATATGAACCCCACTAAATACCCGATAGATCCTAATCTTTACATAATCCCCACTAAAAGCCTGATAGATCCTAAACTTTACATAATCCCCACTAAAAGCCTGATACAACTTAAACTTTACATGAACCCCACTAAAAACCTGATAGAACTTAAACTTTACATGAACCCCACTAAAAATCTGATAGAAGCTAAACTTTACATGAACCCCACTAAAAACCTGATAGAACCTAAACTTAATATGAACCCCACTAAAAACCCGATAGATCCTAATCTTTACATAATCCCCACTAAAAGCCTGATAGAACCTAAACTTAACATGAACCCCACTAAAAACCTGATAGATCCTAAACTTTACATAATGCCCACTAAAAGCCTGATACAACTTAAACTTTACATGAACCCCACTAAAAACCTGATAGAACTTAAACTTTACATGAACCACACAACAAACCTGATAGAAGCTAAACTTTACATGAACTCAACTAAAACCTGATAGAACCTAAACTTAATATGAACCCCACTAAAAACCCGATAGATCCTAATCTTTACATAATCCCCACTAAAAACCTGATAGAACCTAAACTTAACATGAACCCCACTAAAAACCTGATAGAACTTAAACTTTACATGAACCCCACTAAAAACCTGATAGAAGCTAAACTTTACATGAACCCCATTAAAAACCTGATAGAAGCTAAACTTTACATGAACCCCACTAAAAACCTGATAGAAGCTAAACTTTACATGAACTCCACTAAAAACCTGATAGAAACTAAACTTAATATGAACCCCACTAAAAACCCGATAGATCCTAATCTTTACATAATCCCCACCAAAAGCCTGATACAACTTAAACTTTACATGAACCCCACTAAAAGCCTGATACAACTTAAATTTTACATGAACCCCACTAAAAACCTGATAGAACTTAAACTTTACATCAACCCCACTAAAATATGATAGAACCTAAACATTACATGAACCCCACTAAAAACCTGATAGACCCTAAATTTTACATGAACCGCACTAATAACCTGATAGAACCTCAACTTTACATGAACCCCAATAAAAACCTGATAGAACCTAAACTTTACATGAACCCCACTAAAAACCTGATAGAACTTAAACTTTACATGAACCCCACTAAAAACCTGATAGAAGCTAAACTTTACATGAACCCCACTAAAAACCTGATAGAAGCTAAACTTTACATGAACCCCACTAAAAACCTGATAGAACTTAAACTTTACATGAACCCCACTAAAAACCTGATAGATGCTAAACTTTACATGAACTCCACTAAAAACCTGATAGAACCTAAACTTAATATGAACCCCACTAAAAACTCGATAGATCCTAATCTTTACATAATCCCCACTAAAAGCCTGATAGAACCTAAACTTTACATGAACCCCACTAAAAACCTGATAGAACTTAAACTTTACATCAACCCCACTAAAATATGATAGAACCTAAACTTTAAATGAATCTCACTAAAAACCTGATAGAACCTAAACTTTACATGAACAGCACTAATAACCTGATAGAACCTCAACTTTACATGAACCCCAATCAAAACCTGATAGAACCTAAACTTTACATGAACCCCACTAAAAGCCTGATACAACTTAAACTTTACATGAACCCCACTAAAAACCTGATAGAACTTAAACTTTACATGAACGCCACTAAAAACCTGATAGAAGCTAAACTTTACATGAACTCCACTAAAAACCTGACAGAACCTAAACTTAATATGAACCCCACTAAATACCCGATAGATCCTAATCTTTACATAATCCCCACTAAAAGCCTGATAGATCCTAAACTTTACATAATCCCCACTAAAAGCCTGATACAACTTAAACTTTACATGAACCCCACTAAAAACCTGATAGAACTTAAACTTTACATGAACCCCACTAAAAATCTGATAGAAGCTAAACTTTACATGAACCCCACTAAAAACCTGATAGAACCTAAACTTAATATGAACCCCACTAAAAACCCGATAGATCCTAATCTTTACATAATCCCCAATAAAAGCCTGATAGAACCTAAACTTAACATGAACCCCACTAAAAACCTGATAGATCCTAAACTTTACATAATGCCCACTAAAAGCCTGATACAACTTAAACTTTACATGAACCCCACTAAAAACCTGATAGAACTTAAACTTTACATGAACCCCACAACAAACCTGATAGAAGCTAAACTTTACATGAACTCAACTAAAACCTGATAGAACCTAAACTTAATATGAACCCCACTAAAAACCCGATAGATCCTAATCTTTACATAATCCCCACTAAAAACCTGATAGAACCTAAACTTAACATGAACCCCACTAAAAACCTGATAGAACTTAAACTTTACATGAACCCCACTAAAAACCTGATAGAAGCTAAACTTTACATGAACCCCACTAAAAACCTGATAGAAGCTAAACTTTACATGAACCCCACTAAAAACATGATAGAAGCTAAACTTTACATGAACTCCACTAAAAACCTGATAGAAACTAAACTTAATATGAACCCCACTAAAAACCCGATAGATCCTAATCTTTACATAATCCCCACCAAAAGCCTGATACAACTTAAACTTTACATGAACCCCCCTAAAAGCCTGATACAACTTAAATTTTACATGAACCCCACTAAAAACCTGATAGAACTTAAACTTTACATCAACCCCACTAAAATATGATAGAACCTAAACATTACATGAACCCCACTAAAAACCTGATAGACCCTAAATTTTACATGAACCGCACTAATAACCTGATAGAACCTCAACTTTACATGAACCCCAATAAAAACCTGATAGAACCTAAACTTTACATGAACCCCACTAAAAACCTGATAGAACTTAAACTTTACATGAACCCCACTAAAAACCTGATAGAAGCTAAACTTTACATGAACCCCACTAAAAACCTGATAGAAGCTAAACTTTACATGAACCCCACTAAAAACCTGATAGAACTTAAACTTTACATGAACCCCACTAAAAACCTGATAGATGCTAAACTTTACATGAACTCCACTAAAAACCTGATAGAACCTAAACTTAATATGAACCCCACTAAAAACTCGATAGATCCTAATCTTTACATAATCCCCACTAAAAGCCTGATAGAACCTAAACTTTACATGAACCCCACTAAAAACCTGATAGAACTTAAACTTTACATCAACCCCACTAAAATATGATAGAACCTAAACTTTAAATGAATCTCACTAAAAACCTGATAGAACCTAAACTTTACATGAACAGCACTAATAACCTGATAGAACCTCAACTTTACATGAACCCCAATCAAAACCTGATAGAACCTAAACTTTACATGAACCCCACTAAAAGCCTGATACAACTTAAACTTTACATGAACCCCACTAAAAACCTGATAGAACTTAAACTTTACATGAACCCCACTAAAAACCTGATAGAAGCTAAACTTTACATGAACTCCACTAAAAACCTGACAGAACCTAAACTTAATATGAACCCCACTAAATACCCGATAGATCCTAATCTTTACATAATCCCCACTAAAAGCCTGATAGAACCTAAACTTAACATGAACCCCACTAAAAACCTGATAGATCCTAAACTTTACATCATCCCCACTAAAAGCCTGATACAACTTAAACTTTACATGAACCCCACTAAAAACCTGATAGAACTTAAACTTTACATCAACCCCACTAAAATATGATAGAACCTAAACTTTAAATGAATCTCACTAAAAACCTGATAGAACTTAAACTTTACATAATCCCCACTAAAAGCCTGATACAACTTAAACTTTACATGAACCCCACTAAAAACCTGATAGAACTTAAACTTTACATCAACCACACTAAAATATGATAGAACCTAAACTTTACATGAACCCCACTAAAAACCTGATAGACCCTAAACTTTACATGAATCGCACTAATAACCTGATAGAACCTCAACTTTACATGAACCCCAATAAAAACCTGATAGAACCTAAACTTTACATGAACCCCACTAAAAACCTGATAGAACTTAAACTTTACATGAACCCCACTAAAAACCTGATAGAAGCTAAACTTTACATGAACCCCACTAAAAACCTGATAGAAGCTAAACTTTACATGAACCCCACTAAAAACCTGATAGAACTTAAACTTTACATGAACCCCACTAAAAACCGGAAAGATGCTAAACTTTACATGAACTCCACTAAAAACCTGATAGAACCTAAACTTAATATGAACCCCACTAAAAACCCGATAGATCCTAATCTTTACATAATCCCCACTAAAAGCCTGATAGAACCTAAACTTTACATGAACCCCACTAAAAACCTGATAGAACTTAAACTTTACAACAACCCCACTAAAATATGATAGAACCTAAACTTTAAATGAATCTCACTAAAAACCTGATAGAACTTAAACTTTACATGAACCCCACTAAAAACCTGATAGATGCTAAACTTTACATGAACCCCACTAAAAACCTGATAGAAGCTAAACTTTACATGAACCCCACTAAAAACCTGATAAAACTTAAACTTTACATGAACCCCACTAAAAACCTGATAGAAGCTAAACTTTACATGAACTCCACTAAAAACCTGATAGAACCTAAACTTAATATGAACCCCACTAAAAACCCGATAGATCCTAATCTTTACATAATCCCCACTAAAAGCCTGATAGATCCTAAACTTTACATAATCCCCACTAAAAGCCTGATACAACTTAAACTTTACATGAACCCCACTAAAAACCTGATAGAACTTAAACTTTACATGAACCCCACTAAAAATCTGATAGAAGCTAAACTTTACATGAACCCCACTAAAAACCTGATAGAAACTAAACTTAATATGAACCCCACTAAAAACCCGATAGATCCTAATCTTTACATAATCCCCACCAAAAGCCTGATACAACTTAAACTTTACATGAACCCCACTAAAAGCCTGATACAACTTAAATTTTACATGAACCCCACTAAAAACCTGATAGAACTTAAACTTTACATCAACCCCACTAAAATATGATAGAACCTAAACATTACATGAACCCCACTAAAAACCTGATAGACCCTAAATTTTACATGAACCGCACTAATAACCTGATAGAACCTCAACTTTACATGAACCCCAATAAAAACCTGATAGAACCTAAACTTTACATGAACCCCACTAAAAACCTGATAGAACTTAAACTTTACATGAACCCCACTAAAAACCTGATAGAAGCTAAACTTTACATGAACCCCACTAAAAACCTGATAGAAGCTAAACTTTACATGAACCCCACTAAAAACCTGATAGAACTTAAACTTTACATGAACCCCACTAAAAACCTGATAGATGCTAAACTTTACATGAACTCCACTAAAAACCTGATAGAACCTAAACTTAATATGAACCCCACTAAAAACTCGATAGATCCTAATCTTTACATAATCCCCACTAAAAGCCTGATAGAACCTAAACTTTACATGAACCCCACTAAAAACCTGATAGAACTTAAACTTTACATCAACCCCACTAAAATATGATAGAACCTAAACTTTAAATGAATCTCACTAAAAACCTGATAGAACCTAAACTTTACATGAACAGCACTAATAACCTGATAGAACCTCAACTTTACATGAACCCCAATCAAAACCTGATAGAACCTAAACTTTACATGAACCCCACTAAAAGCCTGATACAACTTAAACTTTACATGAACCCCACTAAAAACCTGATAGAACTTAAACTTTACATGAACCCCACTAAAAACCTGATAGAAGCTAAACTTTACATGAACTCCACTAAAAACCTGACAGAACCTAAACTTAATATGAACCCCACTAAATACCCGATAGATCCTAATCTTTACATAATCCCCACTAAAAGCCTGATAGAACCTAAACTTAACATGAACCCCACTAAAAACCTGATAGATCCTAAACTTTACATCATCCCCACTAAAAGCCTGATACAACTTAAACTTTACATGAACCCCACTAAAAACCTGATAGAACTTAAACTTTACATCAACCCCACTAAAATATGATAGAACCTAAACTTTAAATGAATCTCACTAAAAACCTGATAGAACTTAAACTTTACATAATCCCCACTAAAAGCCTGATACAACTTAAACTTTACATGAACCCCACTAAAAACCTGATAGAACTTAAACTTTACATCAACCCCACTAAAATATGATAGAACCTAAACTTTACATGAACCCCACTAAAAACCTGATAGACCCTAAACTTTACATGAATCGCACTAATAACCTGATAGAACCTCAACTTTACATGAACCCCAATAAAAACCTGATAGAACCTAAACTTTACATGAACCCCACTAAAAACCTGATAGAACTTAAACTTTACATGAACCCCACTAAAAACCTGATAGAAGCTAAACTTTACATGAACCCCACTAAAAACCTGATAGAAGCTAAACTTTACATGAACCCCACTAAAAACCTGATAGAACTTAAACTTTACATGAACCCCACTAAAAACCGGAAAGATGCTAAACTTTACATGAACTCCACTAAAAACCTGATAGAACCTAAACTTAATATGAACCCCACTAAAAACCCGATAGATCCTAATCTTTACATAATCCCCACTAAAAGCCTGATAGAACCTAAACTTTACATGAACCCCACTAAAAACCTGATAGAACTTAAACTTTACAACAACCCCACTAAAATATGATAGAACCTAAACTTTAAATGAATCTCACTAAAAACCTGATAGAACTTAAACTTTACATGAACCCCACTAAAAACCTGATAGATGCTAAACTTTACATGAACCCCACTAAAAACCTGATAGAAGCTAAACTTTACATGAACCCCACTAAAAACCTGATAAAACTTAAACTTTACATGAACCCCACTAAAAACCTGATAGAAGCTAAACTTTACATGAACTCCACTAAAAACCTGATAGAACCTAAACTTAATATGAACCCCACTAAAAACCCGATAGATCCTAATCTTTACATAATCCCCACTAAAAGCCTGATAGATCCTAAACTTTACATAATCCCCACTAAAAGCCTGATACAACTTAAACTTTACATGAACCCCACTAAAAACCTGATAGAACTTAAACTTTACATGAACCCCACTAAAAATCTGATAGAAGCTAAACTTTACATGAACCCCACTAAAAACCTGATAGAACCTAAACTTAATATGAACCCCACTAAAAACCCGATAGATCCTAATCTTTACATAATCCCCACTAAAAGCTTGATAGAACCTAAACTTAACATGAACCCCACTAAAAACCTGATAGATCCTAAACTTTACATAATGCCCACTAAAAGCCTGATACAACTTAAACTTTACATGAACCCCACTAAAAACCTGATAGAACTTAAACTTTACATGAACCCCACAAAAAACCTGATAGAAGCTAAACTTTACATGAACTCAACTAAAACCTGATAGAACCTAAACTTAATATGAACCCCACTAAAAACCCGATAGATCCTAATCTTTACATAATCCCCACTAAAAGCCTGATAGATCCTAAACTTTACATAATCCCCACTAAAAGCCTGATACAACTTAAACTTTACATGAACCCCACTAAAAACCTGATAGAACTTAAACTTTACATGAACCCCACTAAAAATCTGATAGAAGCTAAACTTTACATGAACCCCACTAAAAACCTGATAGAACCTAAACTTAATATGAACCCCACTAAAAACCCGATAGATCCTAATCTTTACATAATCCCCACTAAAAGCCTGATAGAACCTAAACTTAACATGAACCCCACTAAAAACCTGATAGAACTTAAACTTTACATGAACCCCACAACAAACCTGATAGAAGCTAAACTTTACATGAACTCAACTAAAACCTGATAGAACCTAAACTTAATATGAACCCCACTAAAAACCCGATAGATCCTAATCTTTACATAATCCCCACTAAAAACCTGATAGAACCTAAACTTAACATGAACCCCACTAAAAACCTGATAGAACTTAAACTTTACATGAACCCCACTAAAAACCTGATAGAAGCTAAACTTTACATGAACCCCACTAAAAACCTGATAGAAGCTAAACTTTACATGAACCCCACTAAAAACCTGATAGAAGCTAAACTTTACATGAACTCCACTAAAAACCTGATAGAAACTAAACTTAATATGAACCCCACTAAAAACCCGATAGATCCTAATCTTTACATAATCCCCACCAAAAGCCTGATACAACTTAAACTTTACATGAACCCCACTAAAAACCTGATAGAACTTATACTTTACATGAACCCCACTAAAAACCTGATAGAAGCTAAACTTTACATGAACTCCACTAAAACCCTGATAGAACCTAAACTTAATATGAACCCCACTAAAAACCCGATAGATCCTAATCTTTACATAATCCCCACTAAAAGCCTGATAGAACCTAAACTTAACATGAAACCCACTAAAAACCTGACAGATCCTAAACTTTACATCATCGCACTAAAAGCCTGATACAACTTAAACTTTACATGAACCCCACTAAAAACCTGATAGAACTTAAACTTTACATCAACCCCACTACAATATGATAGAACCTAAACTTTAAATGAATCTCACTAAAAACCTGATAGAACTTAAACTTTACATAATCCCCACTAAAAGCCTGATACAACTTAAACTTTACATGAACCCCACTAAAAACCTGATAGAACTTAAACTTTACATCAACCCCACTACAATATGATAGAACCTAAACTTTAAATGAATCTCACTAAAAACCTGATAGAACTTAAACTTTACATAATCCCCACTAAAAGCCTGATACAACTTAAACTTTACATGAACCCCACTAAAAACCTGATAGAACTTAAACTTTACATCAACCCCACTAAAAACCTGATAGATGCTAAACTTTACATGAACTCCACTAAAAACCTGATAGAACCTAAACTTTACATGAACAGCACTAATAACCTGATAGAACCTAAACTTTACATGAACCCCACTAAAAGCCTGATACAACTTAAACTTTACATGAACCCCACTAAAAACCTGATAGAACTTAAACTTTACATGAACCCCACTAAAAACCTGATAGAAGCTAAACTTTACATGAACCCCACTAAAAACCTGATAGAAGCTAAACTTTACATGAACCCCACTAAAAACCTGATAGAACTTAAACTTTACATGAACCCCACTAAAAACCTGATAGATGCTAAACTTTACATGAACTCCACTAAAAACCTGATAGAACCTAAACTTAATATGAACCCCACTAAAAACTCGATAGATCCTAATCTTTACATAATCCCCACTAAAAGCCTGATAGAACCTAAACTTTACATGAACCCCACTAAAAACCTGATAGAACTTAAACTTTACATCAACCCCACTAAAATATGATAGAACCTAAACTTTAAATGAATCTCACTAAAAACCTGATAGAACCTAAACTTTACATGAACAGCACTAATAACCTGATAGAACCTCAACTTTACATGAACCCCAATCAAAACCTGATAGAACCTAAACTTTACATGAACCCCACTAAAAGCCTGATACAACTTAAACTTTGCATGAACCCCACTAAAAACCTGATAGAACTTAAACTTTACATGAACCCCACTAAAAACCTGATAGAAGCTAAACTTTACATGAACTCCACTAAAAACCTGACAGAACCTAAACTTAATATGAACCCCACTAAATACCCGATAGATCCTAATCTTTACATAATCCCCACTAAAAGCCTGATAGAACCTAAACTTAACATGAACCCCACTAAAAACCTGATAGATCCTAAACTTTACATCATCCCCACTAAAAGCCTGATACAACTTAAACTTTACATGAACCCCACTAAAAACCTGATAGAACTTAAACTTTACATCAACCCCACTAAAATATGATAGAACCTAAACTTTAAATGAATCTCACTAAAAACCTGATAGAACTTAAACTTTACATAATCCCCACTAAAAGCCTGATACAACTTAAACTTTACATGAACCCCACTAAAAACCTGATAGAACTTAAACTTTACATCAACCCCACTAAAATATGATAGAACCTAAACTTTACATGAACCCCACTAAAAACCTGATAGACCCTAAACTTTACATGAATCGCACTAATAACCTGATAGAACCTCAACTTTACATGAACCCCAATAAAAACCTGATAGAACCTAAACTTTACATGAACCCCACTAAAAACCTGATAGAACTTAAACTTTACATGAACCCCACTAAAAACCTGATAGAAGCTAAACTTTACATGAACCCCACTAAAAACCTGATAGAAGCTAAACTTTACATGAACCCCACTAAAAACCTGATAGAACTTAAACTTTACATGAACCCCACTAAAAACCGGAAAGATGCTAAACTTTACATGAACTCCACTAAAAACCTGATAGAACCTAAACTTAATATGAACCCCACTAAAAACCCGATAGATCCTAATCTTTACATAATCCCCACTAAAAGCCTGATAGAACCTAAACTTTACATGAACCCCACTAAAAACCTGATAGAACTTAAACTTTACAACAACCCCACTAAAATATGATAGAACCTAAACTTTAAATGAATCTCACTAAAAACCTGATAGAACTTAAACTTTACATGAACCCCACTAAAAACCTGATAGATGCTAAACTTTACATGAACCCCACTAAAAACCTGATAGAAGCTAAACTTTACATGAACCCCACTAAAAACCTGATAAAACTTAAACTTTACATGAACCCCACTAAAAACCTGATAGAAGCTAAACTTTACATGAACTCCACTAAAAACCTGATAGAAACTAAACTTAATATGAACCCCACTAAAAACCCGATAGATCCTAATCTTTACATAATCCCCACCAAAAGCCTGATACAACTTAAACTTTACATGAACCCCACTAAAAACCTGATAGAACTTATACTTTACATGAACCCCACTAAAAACCTGATAGAAGCTAAACTTTACATGAACTCCACTAAAACCCTGATAGAACCTAAACTTAATATGAACCCCACTAAAAACCCGATAGATCCTAATCTTTACATAATCCCCACTAAAAGCCTGATAGAACCTAAACTTAACATGAAACCCACTAAAAACCTGACAGATCCTAAACTTTACATCATCGCACTAAAAGCCTGATACAACTTAAACTTTACATGAACCCCACTAAAAACCTGATAGAACCTAAACTTTACATGAACCCCATTAAAAACCTGATAGAACTTAAACTTTACATCAACCCCACTAAAAACCTGATAGAAGCTAAACTTTACATGAACCCCACTAAAAACCTGATAGAAGCTAAACTTTACATGAACCCCACTAAAAACCTGATAGAACTTAAACTTTACATGAACCCCACTAAAAACCGGAAAGATGCTAAACTTTACATGAACTCCACTAAAAACCTGATAGAACCTAAACTTAATATGAACCCCACTAAAAACCCGATAGATCCTAATCTTTACATAATCCCCACTAAAAGCCTGATAGAACCTAAACTTTACATGAACCCCACTAAAAACCTGATAGAACTTAAACTTTACAACAACCCCACTAAAATATGATAGAACCTAAACTTTAAATGAATCTCACTAAAAACCTGATAGAACTTAAACTTTACATGAACCCCACTAAAAACCTGATAGATGCTAAACTTTACATGAACCCCACTAAAAACCTGATAGAAGCTAAACTTTACATGAACCCCACTAAAAACCTGATAAAACTTAAACTTTACATGAACCCCACTAAAAACCTGATAGAAGCTAAACTTTACATGAACTCCACTAAAAACCTGATAGATCCTAAACTTTACATAATGCCCACTAAAAGCCTGATACAACTTAAACTTTACATGAACCCCACTAAAAACCTGATAGAACTTAAACTTTACATGAACCCCACAAAAAACCTGATAGAAGCTAAACTTTACATGAACTCAACTAAAACCTGATAGAACCTAAACTTAATATGAACCCCACTAAAAACCCGATAGATCCTAATCTTTACATAATCCCCACTAAAAGCCTGATAGATCCTAAACTTTACATAATCCCCACTAAAAGCCTGATACAACTTAAACTTTACATGAACCCCACTAAAAACCTGATAGAACTTAAACTTTACATGAACCCCACTAAAAATCTGATAGAAGCTAAACTTTACATGAACCCCACTAAAAACCTGATAGAACCTAAACTTAATATGAACCCCACTAAAAACCCGATAGATCCTAATCTTTACATAATCCCCACTAAAAGCCTGATAGAACCTAAACTTAACATGAACCCCACTAAAAACCTGATAGATCCTAAACTTTACATAATGCCCACTAAAAGCCTGATACAACTTAAACTTTACATGAACCCCACTAAAAACCTGATAGAACTTAAACTTTACATGAACCCCACAACAAACCTGATAGAAGCTAAACTTTACATGAACTCAACTAAAACCTGATAGAACCTAAACTTAATATGAACCCCACTAAAAACCCGATAGATCCTAATCTTTACATAATCCCCACTAAAAACCTGATAGAACCTAAACTTAACATGAACCCCACTAAAAACCTGATAGAACTTAAACTTTACATGAACCCCATTAAAAACCTGATAGAAGCTAAACTTTACATGAACCCCACTAAAAACCTGATAGAAGCTAAACTTTACATGAACTCCACTAAAAACCTGATAGAAACTAAACTTAATATGAACCCCACTAAAAACCCGATAGATCCTAATCTTTACATAATCCCCACCAAAAGCCTGATACAACTTAAACTTTACATGAACCCCACTAAAAGCCTGATACAACTTAAATTTTACATGAACCCCACTAAAAACCTGATAGAACTTAAACTTTACATCAACCCCACTAAAATATGATAGAACCTAAACATTACATGAACCCCACTAAAAACCTGATAGACCCTAAATTTTACATGAACCGCACTAATAACCTGATAGAACCTCAACTTTACATGAACCCCAATAAAAACCTGATAGAACCTAAACTTTACATGAACCCCACTAAAAACCTGATAGAACTTAAACTTTACATGAACCCCACTAAAAACCTGATAGAAGCTAAACTTTACATGAACCCCACTAAAAACCTGATAGAAGCTAAACTTTACATGAACCCCACTAAAAACCTGATAGAACTTAAACTTTACATGAACCCCACTAAAAACCTGATAGATGCTAAACTTTACATGAACTCCACTAAAAACCTGATAGAACCTAAACTTAATATGAACCCCACTAAAAACTCGATAGATCCTAATCTTTACATAATCCCCACTAAAAGCCTGATAGAACCTAAACTTTACATGAACCCCACTAAAAACCTGATAGAACTTAAACTTTACATCAACCCCACTAAAATATGATAGAACCTAAACTTTAAATGAATCTCACTAAAAACCTGATAGAACCTAAACTTTACATGAACAGCACTAATAACCTGATAGAACCTCAACTTTACATGAACCCCAATCAAAACCTGATAGAACCTAAACTTTACATGAACCCCACTAAAAGCCTGATACAACTTAAACTTTACATGAACCCCACTAAAAACCTGATAGAACTTAAACTTTACATGAACCCCACTAAAAACCTGATAGAAGCTAAACTTTACATGAACTCCACTAAAAACCTGACAGAACCTAAACTTAATATGAACCCCACTAAATACCCGATAGATCCTAATCTTTACATAATCCCCACTAAAAGCCTGATAGATCCTAAACTTTACATAATCCCCACTAAAAGCCTGATACAACTTAAACTTTACATGAACCCCACTAAAAACCTGATAGAACTTAAACTTTACATGAACCCCACTAAAAATCTGATAGAAGCTAAACTTTACATGAACCCCACTAAAAACCTGATAGAACCTAAACTTAATATGAACCCCACTAAAAACCCGATAGATCCTAATCTTTACATAATCCCCACTAAAAGCCTGATAGAACCTAAACTTAACATGAACCCCACTAAAAACCTGATAGATCCTAAACTTTACATAATGCCCACTAAAAGCCTGATACAACTTAAACTTTACATGAACCCCACTAAAAACCTGATAGAACTTAAACTTTACATGAACCACACAACAAACCTGATAGAAGCTAAACTTTACATGAACTCAACTAAAACCTGATAGAACCTAAACTTAATATGAACCCCACTAAAAACCCGATAGATCCTAATCTTTACATAATCCCCACTAAAAACCTGATAGAACCTAAACTTAACATGAACCCCACTAAAAACCTGATAGAACTTAAACTTTACATGAACCCCACTAAAAACCTGATAGAAGCTAAACTTTACATGAACCCCATTAAAAACCTGATAGAAGCTAAACTTTACATGAACCCCACTAAAAACCTGATAGAAGCTAAACTTTACATGAACTCCACTAAAAACCTGATAGAAACTAAACTTAATATGAACCCCACTAAAAACCCGATAGATCCTAATCTTTACATAATCCCCACCAAAAGCCTGATACAACTTAAACTTTACATGAACCCCACTAAAAGCCTGATACAACTTAAATTTTACATGAACCCCACTAAAAACCTGATAGAACTTAAACTTTACATCAACCCCACTAAAATATGATAGAACCTAAACATTACATGAACCCCACTAAAAACCTGATAGACCCTAAATTTTACATGAACCGCACTAATAACCTGATAGAACCTCAACTTTACATGAACCCCAATAAAAACCTGATAGAACCTAAACTTTACATGAACCCCACTAAAAACCTGATAGAACTTAAACTTTACATGAACCCCACTAAAAACCTGATAGAAGCTAAACTTTACATGAACCCCACTAAAAACCTGATAGAAGCTAAACTTTACATGAACCCCACTAAAAACCTGATAGAACTTAAACTTTACATGAACCCCACTAAAAACCTGATAGATGCTAAACTTTACATGAACTCCACTAAAAACCTGATAGAACCTAAACTTAATATGAACCCCACTAAAAACTCGATAGATCCTAATCTTTACATAATCCCCACTAAAAGCCTGATAGAACCTAAACTTTACATGAACCCCACTAAAAACCTGATAGAACTTAAACTTTACATCAACCCCACTAAAATATGATAGAACCTAAACTTTAAATGAATCTCACTAAAAACCTGATAGAACCTAAACTTTACATGAACAGCACTAATAACCTGATAGAACCTCAACTTTACATGAACCCCAATCAAAACCTGATAGAACCTAAACTTTACATGAACCCCACTAAAAGCCTAATACAACTTAAACTTTACATGAACCCCACTAAAAACCTGATAGAACTTAAACTTTACATGAACGCCACTAAAAACCTGATAGAAGCTAAACTTTACATGAACTCCACTAAAAACCTGACAGAACCTAAACTTAATATGAACCCCACTAAATACCCGATAGATCCTAATCTTTACATAATCCCCACTAAAAGCCTGATAGATCCTAAACTTTACATAATCCCCACTAAAAGCCTGATACAACTTAAACTTTACATGAACCCCACTAAAAACCTGATAGAACTTAAACTTTACATGAACCCCACTAAAAATCTGATAGAAGCTAAACTTTACATGAACCCCACTAAAAACCTGATAGAACCTAAACTTAATATGAACCCCACTAAAAACCCGATAGATCCTAATCTTTACATAATCCCCACTAAAAGCCTGATAGAACCTAAACTTAACATGAACCCCACTAAAAACCTGATAGATCCTAAACTTTACATAATGCCCACTAAAAGCCTGATACAACTTAAACTTTACATGAACCCCACTAAAAACCTGATAGAACTTAAACTTTACATGAACCCCACAACAAACCTGATAGAAGCTAAACTTTACATGAACTCAACTAAAACCTGATAGAACCTAAACTTAATATGAACCCCACTAAAAACCCGATAGATCCTAATCTTTACATAATCCCCACTAAAAACCTGATAGAACCTAAACTTAACATGAACCCCACTAAAAACCTGATAGAACTTAAACTTTACATGAACCCCACTAAAAACCTGATAGAAGCTAAACTTTACATGAACCCCACTAAAAACCTGATAGAAGCTAAACTTTACATGAACCCCACTAAAAACATGATAGAAGCTAAACTTTACATGAACTCCACTAAAAACCTGATAGAAACTAAACTTAATATGAACCCCACTAAAAACCCGATAGATCCTAATCTTTACATAATCCCCACCAAAAGCCTGATACAACTTAAACTTTACATGAACCCCACTAAAAGCCTGATACAACTTAAATTTTACATGAACCCCACTAAAAACCTGATAGAACTTAAACTTTACATCAACCCCACTAAAATATGATAGAACCTAAACATTACATGAACCCCACTAAAAACCTGATAGACCCTAAATTTTACATGAACCGCACTAATAACCTGATAGAACCTCAACTTTACATGAACCCCAATAAAAACCTGATAGAACCTAAACTTTACATGAACCCCACTAAAAACCTGATAGAACTTAAACTTTACATGAACCCCACTAAAAACCTGATAGAAGCTAAACTTTACATGAACCCCACTAAAAACCTGATAGAAGCTAAACTTTACATGAACCCCACTAAAAACCTGATAGAACTTAAACTTTACATGAACCCCACTAAAAACCTGATAGATGCTAAACTTTACATGAACTCCACTAAAAACCTGATAGAACCTAAACTTAATATGAACCCCACTAAAAACTCGATAGATCCTAATCTTTACATAATCCCCACTAAAAGCCTGATAGAACCTAAACTTTACATGAACCCCACTAAAAACCTGATAGAACTTAAACTTTACATCAACCCCACTAAAATATGATAGAACCTAAACTTTAAATGAATCTCACTAAAAACCTGATAGAACCTAAACTTTACATGAACAGCACTAATAACCTGATAGAACCTCAACTTTACATGAACCCCAATCAAAACCTGATAGAACCTAAACTTTACATGAACCCCACTAAAAGCCTGATACAACTTAAACTTTACATGAACCCCACTAAAAACCTGATAGAACTTAAACTTTACATGAACCCCACTAAAAACCTGATAGAAGCTAAACTTTACATGAACTCCACTAAAAACCTGACAGAACCTAAACTTAATATGAACCCCACTAAATACCCGATAGATCCTAATCTTTACATAATCCCCACTAAAAGCCTGATAGATCCTAAACTTTACATAATCCCCACTAAAAGCCTGATACAACTTAAACTTTACATGAACCCCACTAAAAACCTGATAGAACTTAAACTTTACATGAACCCCACTAAAAATCTGATAGAAGCTAAACTTTACATGAACCCCACTAAAAACCTGATAGAACCTAAACTTAATATGAACCCCACTAAAAACCCGATAGATCCTAATCTTTACATAATCCCCACTAAAAGCCTGATAGAACCTAAACTTAACATGAACCCCACTAAAAACCTGATAGATCCTAAACTTTACATAATGCCCACTAAAAGCCTGATACAACTTAAACTTTACATGAACCCCACTAAAAACCTGATAGAATTTAAACTTTACATGAACCACACAACAAACCTGATAGAAGCTAAACTTTACATGAACTCAACTAAAACCTGATAGAACCTAAACTTAATATGAACCCCACTAAAAACCCGATAGATCCTAATCTTTACATAATCCCCACTAAAAACCTGATAGAACCTAAACTTAACATGAACCCCACTAAAAACCTGATAGAACTTAAACTTTACATGAACCCCACTAAAAACCTGATAGAAGCTAAACTTTACATGAACCCCATTAAAAACCTGATAGAAGCTAAACTTTACATGAACCCCACTAAAAACCTGATAGAAGCTAAACTTTACATGAACTCCACTAAAAACCTGATAGAAACTAAACTTAATATGAACCCCACTAAAAACCCGATAGATCCTAATCTTTACATAATCCCCACCAAAAGCCTGATACAACTTAAACTTTACATGAACCCCACTAAAAGCCTGATACAACTTAAATTTTACATGAACCCCACTAAAAACCTGATAGAACTTAAACTTACATCAACCCCACTAAAATATGATAGAACCTAAACATTACATGAACCCCACTAAAAACCTGATAGACCCTAAATTTTACATGAACCGCACTAATAACCTGATAGAACCTCAACTTTACATGAACCCCAATAAAAACCTGATAGAACCTAAACTTTACATGAACCCCACTAAAAACCTGATAGAACTTAAACTTTACATGAACCCCACTAAAAACCTGATAGAAGCTAAACTTTACATGAACCCCACTAAAAACCTGATAGAAGCTAAACTTTACATGAACCCCACTAAAAACCTGATAGAACTTAAACTTTACATGAACCCCACTAAAAACCTGATAGATGCTAAACTTTACATGAACTCCACTAAAAACCTGATAGAACCTAAACTTAATATGAACCCCACTAAAAACTCGATAGATCCTAATCTTTACATAATCCCCACTAAAAGCCTGATAGAACCTAAACTTTACATGAACCCCACTAAAAACCTGATAGAACTTAAACTTTACATCAACCCCACTAAAATATGATAGAACCTAAACTTTAAATGAATCTCACTAAAAACCTGATAGAACCTAAACTTTACATGAACAGCACTAATAACCTGATAGACCCTCAACTTTACATGAACCCCAATCAAAACCTGATAGAACCTAAACTTTACATGAACCCCACTAAAAGCCTAATACAACTTAAACTTTACATGAACCCCACTAAAAACCTGATAGAACTTAAACTTTACATGAACGCCACTAAAAACCTGATAGAAGCTAAACTTTACATGAACTCCACTAAAAACCTGACAGAACCTAAACTTAATATGAACCCCACTAAATACCCGATAGATCCTAATCTTTACATAATCCCCACTAAAAGCCTGATAGATCCTAAACTTTACATAATCCCCACTAAAAGCCTGATACAACTTAAACTTTACATGAACCCCACTAAAAACCTGATAGAACTTAAACTTTACATGAACCCCACTAAAAATCTGATAGAAGCTAAACTTTACATGAACCCCACTAAAAACCTGATAGAACCTAAACTTAATATGAACCCCACTAAAAACCCGATAGATCCTAATCTTTACATAATCCCCACTAAAAGCCTGATAGAACCTAAACTTAACATGAACCCCACTAAAAACCTGATAGATCCTAAACTTTACATAATGCCCACTAAAAGCCTGATACAACTTAAACTTTACATGAACCCCACTAAAAACCTGATAGAACTTAAACTTTACATGAACCACACAACAAACCTGATAGAAGCTAAACTTTACATGAACTCAACTAAAACCTGATAGAACCTAAACTTAATATGAACCCCACTAAAAACCCGATAGATCCTAATCTTTACATAATCCCCACTAAAAACCTGATAGAACCTAAACTTAACATGAACCCCACTAAAAACCTGATAGAACTTAAACTTTACATGAACCCCACTAAAAACCTGATAGAAGCTAAACTTTACATGAACCCCACTAAAAACCTGATAGAACTTAAACTTTACATGAACCCCACTAAAAACCGGAAAGATGCTAAACTTTACATGAACTCCACTAAAAACCTGATAGAACCTAAACTTAATATGAACCCCACTAAAAACCCGATAGATCCTAATCTTTACATAATCCCCACTAAAAGCCTGATAGAACCTAAACTTTACATGAACCCCACTAAAAACCTGATAGAACTTAAACTTTACAACAACCCCACTAAAATATGATAGAACCTAAACTTTAAATGAATCTCACTAAAAACCTGATAGAACTTAAACTTTACATGAACCCCACTAAAAACCTGATAGATGCTAAACTTTACATGAACCCCACTAAAAACCTGATAGAAGCTAAACTTTACATGAACCCCACTAAAAACCTGATAAAACTTAAACTTTACATGAACCCCACTAAAAACCTGATAGAAGCTAAACTTTACATGAACTCCACTAAAAACCTGATAGAACCTAAACTTAATATGAACCCCACTAAAAACCCGATAGATCCTAATCTTTACATAATCCCCACTAAAAGCCTGATAGATCCTAAACTTTACATAATCCCCACTAAAAGCCTGATACAACTTAAACTTTACATGAACCCCACTAAAAACCTGATAGAACTTAAACTTTACATGAACCCCACTAAAAATCTGATAGAAGCTAAACTTTACATGAACCCCACTAAAAACCTGATAGAAACTAAACTTAATATGAACCCCACTAAAAACCCGATAGATCCTAATCTTTACATAATCCCCACCAAAAGCCTGATACAACTTAAACTTTACATGAACCCCACTAAAAGCCTGATACAACTTAAATTTTACATGAACCCCACTAAAAACCTGATAGAACTTAAACTTTACATCAACCCCACTAAAATATGATAGAACCTAAACATTACATGAACCCCACTAAAAACCTGATAGACCCTAAATTTTACATGAACCGCACTAATAACCTGATAGAACCTCAACTTTACATGAACCCCAATAAAAACCTGATAGAACCTAAACTTTACATGAACCCCACTAAAAACCTGATAGAACTTAAACTTTACATGAACCCCACTAAAAACCTGATAGAAGCTAAACTTTACATGAACCCCACTAAAAACCTGATAGAAGCTAAACTTTACATGAACCCCACTAAAAACCTGATAGAACTTAAACTTTACATGAACCCCACTAAAAACCTGATAGATGCTAAACTTTACATGAACTCCACTAAAAACCTGATAGAACCTAAACTTAATATGAACCCCACTAAAAACTCGATAGATCCTAATCTTTACATAATCCCCACTAAAAGCCTGATAGAACCTAAACTTTACATGAACCCCACTAAAAACCTGATAGAACTTAAACTTTACATCAACCCCACTAAAATATGATAGAACCTAAACTTTAAATGAATCTCACTAAAAACCTGATAGAACCTAAACTTTACATGAACAGCACTAATAACCTGATAGAACCTCAACTTTACATGAACCCCAATCAAAACCTGATAGAACCTAAACTTTACATGAACCCCACTAAAAGCCTGATACAACTTAAACTTTACATGAACCCCACTAAAAACCTGATAGAACTTAAACTTTACATGAACCCCACTAAAAACCTGATAGAAGCTAAACTTTACATGAACTCCACTAAAAACCTGACAGAACCTAAACTTAATATGAACCCCACTAAATACCCGATAGATCCTAATCTTTACATAATCCCCACTAAAAGCCTGATAGAACCTAAACTTAACATGAACCCCACTAAAAACCTGATAGATCCTAAACTTTACATCATCCCCACTAAAAGCCTGATACAACTTAAACTTTACATGAACCCCACTAAAAACCTGATAGAACTTAAACTTTACATCAACCCCACTAAAATATGATAGAACCTAAACTTTAAATGAATCTCACTAAAAACCTGATAGAACTTAAACTTTACATAATCCCCACTAAAAGCCTGATACAACTTAAACTTTACATGAACCCCACTAAAAACCTGATAGAACTTAAACTTTACATCAACCCCACTAAAATATGATAGAACCTAAACTTTACATGAACCCCACTAAAAACCTGATAGACCCTAAACTTTACATGAATCGCACTAATAACCTGATAGAACCTCAACTTTACATGAACCCCAATAAAAACCTGATAGAACCTAAACTTTACATGAACCCCACTAAAAACCTGATAGAACTTAAACTTTACATGAACCCCACTAAAAACCTGATAGAAGCTAAACTTTACATGAACCCCACTAAAAACCTGATAGAAGCTAAACTTTACATGAACCCCACTAAAAACCTGATAGAACTTAAACTTTACATGAACCCCACTAAAAACCGGAAAGATGCTAAACTTTACATGAACTCCACTAAAAACCTGATAGAACCTAAACTTAATATGAACCCCACTAAAAACCCGATAGATCCTAATCTTTACATAATCCCCACTAAAAGCCTGATAGAACCTAAACTTTACATGAACCCCACTAAAAACCTGATAGAACTTAAACTTTACAACAACCCCACTAAAATATGATAGAACCTAAACTTTAAATGAATCTCACTAAAAACCTGATAGAACTTAAACTTTACATGAACCCCACTAAAAACCTGATAGATGCTAAACTTTACATGAACCCCACTAAAAACCTGATAGAAGCTAAACTTTACATGAACCCCACTAAAAACCTGATAAAACTTAAACTTTACATGAACCCCACTAAAAACCTGATAGAAGCTAAACTTTACATGAACTCCACTAAAAACCTGATAGAACCTAAACTTAATATGAACCCCACTAAAAACCCGATAGATCCTAATCTTTACATAATCCCCACTAAAAGCCTGATAGATCCTAAACTTTACATAATCCCCACTAAAAGCCTGATACAACTTAAACTTTACATGAACCCCACTAAAAACCTGATAGAACTTAAACTTTACATGAACCCCACTAAAAATCTGATAGAAGCTAAACTTTACATGAACCCCACTAAAAACCTGATAGAACCTAAACTTAATATGAACCCCACTAAAAACCCGATAGATCCTAATCTTTACATAATCCCCACTAAAAGCTTGATAGAACCTAAACTTAACATGAACCCCACTAAAAACCTGATAGATCCTAAACTTTACATAATGCCCACTAAAAGCCTGATACAACTTAAACTTTACATGAACCCCACTAAAAACCTGATAGAACTTAAACTTTACATGAACCCCACAAAAAACCTGATAGAAGCTAAACTTTACATGAACTCAACTAAAACCTGATAGAACCTAAACTTAATATGAACCCCACTAAAAACCCGATAGATCCTAATCTTTACATAATCCCCACTAAAAGCCTGATAGATCCTAAACTTTACATAATCCCCACTAAAAGCCTGATACAACTTAAACTTTACATGAACCCCACTAAAAACCTGATAGAACTTAAACTTTACATGAACCCCACTAAAAATCTGATAGAAGCTAAACTTTACATGAACCCCACTAAAAACCTGATAGAACCTAAACTTAATATGAACCCCACTAAAAACCCGATAGATCCTAATCTTTACATAATCCCCACTAAAAGCCTGATAGAACCTAAACTTAACATGAACCCCACTAAAAACCTGATAGATCCTAAACTTTACATAATGCCCACTAAAAGCCTGATACAATTTAAACTTTACATGAACCCCACTAAAAACCTGATAGAACTTAAACTTTACATGAACCCCACAACAAACCTGATAGAAGCTAAACTTTACATGAACTCAACTAAAACCTGATAGAACCTAAACTTAATATGAACCCCACTAAAAACCCGATAGATCCTAATCTTTACATAATCCCCAATAAAAACCTGATAGAACCTAAACTTAACATGAACCCCACTAAAAACCTGATAGAACTTAAACTTTACATGAACCCCACTAAAAACCTGATAGAAGCTAAACTTTACATGAACCCCACTAAAAACCTGATAGAAGCTAAACTTTACATGAACCCCACTAAAAACCTGATAGAAGCTAAACTTTACATGAACTCCACTAAAAACCTGATAGAAACTAAACTTAATATGAACCCCACTAAAAACCTGATAGATCCTAATCTTTACATAATCCCCACCAAAAGCCTGATACAACTTAAACTTTACATGAACCCCACTAAAAACCTGATAGAACTTATACTTTACATGAACCCCACTAAAAACCTGATAGAAGCTAAACTTTACATGAACTCCACTAAAACCCTGATAGAACCTAAACTTAATATGAACCCCACTAAAAACCCGATAGATCCTAATCTTTACATAATCCCCACTAAAAGCCTGATAGAACCTAAACTTAACATGAAACCCACTAAAAACCTGACAGATCCTAAACTTTACATCATCGCACTAAAAGCCTGATACAACTTAAACTTTACATGAACCCCACTAAAAACCTGATAGAACTTAAACTTTACATCAACCCCACTACAATATGATAGAACCTAAACTTTAAATGAATCTCACTAAAAACCTGATAGAACTTAAACTTTACATAATCCCCACTAAAAGCCTGATACAACTTAAACTTTACATGAACCCCACTAAAAACCTGATAGAACTTAAACTTTACATCAACCCCACTACAATATGATAGAACCTAAACTTTAAATGAATCTCACTAAAAACCTGATAGAACTTAAACTTTACATAATCCCCACTAAAAGCCTGATACAACTTAAACTTTACATGAACCCCACTAAAAACCTGATAGAACTTAAACTTTACATCAACCCCACTAAAAACCTGATAGATGCTAAACTTTACATGAACTCCACTAAAAACCTGATAGAACCTAAACTTTACATGAACAGCACTAATAACCTGATAGAACCTAAACTTTACATGAACCCCACTAAAAGCCTGATACAACTTAAACTTTACATGAACCCCACTAAAAACCTGATAGAACTTAAACTTTACATGAACCCCACTAAAAACCTGATAGAAGCTAAACTTTACATGAACCCCACTAAAAACCTGATAGAAGCTAAACTTTACATGAACCCCACTAAAAACCTGATAGAACTTAAACTTTACATGAACCCCACTAAAAACCTGATAGATGCTAAACTTTACATGAACTCCACTAAAAACCTGATAGAACCTAAACTTAATATGAACCCCACTAAAAACTCGATAGATCCTAATCTTTACATAATCCCCACTAAAAGCCTGATAGAACCTAAACTTTACATGAACCCCACTAAAAACCTGATAGAACTTAAACTTTACATCAACCCCACTAAAATATGATAGAACCTAAACTTTAAATGAATCTCACTAAAAACCTGATAGAACCTAAACTTTACATGAACAGCACTAATAACCTGATAGAACCTCAACTTTACATGAACCCCAATCAAAACCTGATAGAACCTAAACTTTACATGAACCCCACTAAAAGCCTGATACAACTTAAACTTTGCATGAACCCCACTAAAAACCTGATAGAACTTAAACTTTACATGAACCCCACTAAAAACCTGATAGAAGCTAAACTTTACATGAACTCCACTAAAAACCTGACAGAACCTAAACTTAATATGAACCCCACTAAATACCCGATAGATCCTAATCTTTACATAATCCCCACTAAAAGCCTGATAGAACCTAAACTTAACATGAACCCCACTAAAAACCTGATAGATCCTAAACTTTACATCATCCCCACTAAAAGCCTGATACAACTTAAACTTTACATGAACCCCACTAAAAACCTGATAGAACTTAAACTTTACATCAACCCCACTAAAATATGATAGAACCTAAACTTTAAATGAATCTCACTAAAAACCTGATAGAACTTAAACTTTACATAATCCCCACTAAAAGCCTGATACAACTTAAACTTTACATGAACCCCACTAAAAACCTGATAGAACTTAAACTTTACATCAACCCCACTAAAATATGATAGAACCTAAACTTTACATGAACCCCACTAAAAACCTGATAGACCCTAAACTTTACATGAATCGCACTAATAACCTGATAGAACCTCAACTTTACATGAACCCCAATAAAAACCTGATAGAACCTAAACTTTACATGAACCCCACTAAAAACCTGATAGAACTTAAACTTTACATGAACCCCACTAAAAACCTGATAGAAGCTAAACTTTACATGAACCCCACTAAAAACCTGATAGAAGCTAAACTTTACATGAACCCCACTAAAAACCTGATAGAACTTAAACTTTACATGAACCCCACTAAAAACCGGAAAGATGCTAAACTTTACATGAACTCCACTAAAAACCTGATAGAACCTAAACTTAATATGAACCCCACTAAAAACCCGATAGATCCTAATCTTTACATAATCCCCACTAAAAGCCTGATAGAACCTAAACTTTACATGAACCCCACTAAAAACCTGATAGAACTTAAACTTTACAACAACCCCACTAAAATATGATAGAACCTAAACTTTAAATGAATCTCACTAAAAACCTGATAGAACTTAAACTTTACATGAACCCCACTAAAAACCTGATAGATGCTAAACTTTACATGAACCCCACTAAAAACCTGATAGAAGCTAAACTTTACATGAACCCCACTAAAAACCTGATAAAACTTAAACTTTACATGAACCCCACTAAAAACCTGATAGAAGCTAAACTTTACATGAACTCCACTAAAAACCTGATAGAAACTAAACTTAATATGAACCCCACTAAAAACCCGATAGATCCTAATCTTTACATAATCCCCACCAAAAGCCTGATACAACTTAAACTTTACATGAACCCCACTAAAAACCTGATAGAACTTATACTTTACATGAACCCCACTAAAAACCTGATAGAAGCTAAACTTTACATGAACTCCACTAAAACCCTGATAGAACCTAAACTTAATATGAACCCCACTAAAAACCCGATAGATCCTAATCTTTACATAATCCCCACTAAAAGCCTGATAGAACCTAAACTTAACATGAAACCCACTAAAAACCTGACAGATCCTAAACTTTACATCATCGCACTAAAAGCCTGATACAACTTAAACTTTACATGAACCCCACTAAAAACCTGATAGAACTTAAACTTTACATCAACCCCACTACAATATGATAGAACCTAAACTTTAAATGAATCTCACTAAAAACCTGATAGAACTTAAACTTTACATAATCCCCACTAAAAGCCTGATACAACTTAAACTTTACATGAACCCCACTAAAAACCTGATAGAACTTAAACTTTACATCAACCCCACTACAATATGATAGAACCTAAACTTTAAATGAATCTCACTAAAAACCTGATAGAACTTAAACTTTACATAATCCCCACTAAAAGCCTGATACAACTTAAACTTTACATGAACCCCACTAAAAACCTGATAGAACTTAAACTTTACATCAACCCCACTAAAAACCTGATAGATGCTAAACTTTACATGAACTCCACTAAAAACCTGATAGAACCTAAACTTTACATGAACAGCACTAATAACCTGATAGAACCTAAACTTTACATGAACCCCACTAAAAGCCTGATACAACTTAAACTTTACATGAACCCCACTAAAAACCTGATAGAACTTAAACTTTACATGAACCCCACTAAAAACCTGATAGAAGCTAAACTTTACATGAACCCCACTAAAAACCTGATAGAAACTAAACTTTACATGAACCCCACTAAAAACCTGATAGAACTTAAACTTTACATGAACCCCACTAAAAACCTGATAGATGCTAAACTTTACATGAACTCCACTAAAAACCTGATAGAACCTAAACTTAATATGAACCCCACTAAAAACTCGATAGATCCTAATCTTTACATAATCCCCACTAAAAGCCTGATAGAACCTAAACTTTACATGAACCCCACTAAAAACCTGATAGAACTTAAACTTTACATCAACCCCACTAAAATATGATAGAACCTAAACTTTAAATGAATCTCACTAAAAATCTGATAGAACCTAAACTTTACATGAACAGCACTAATAACCTGATAGAACCTCAACTTTACATGAACCCCAATCAAAACCTGATAGAACCTAAACTTTACATGAACCCCACTAAAAGCCTGATACAACTTAAACTTTACATGAACCCCACTAAAAACCTGATAGAACTTAAACTTTACATGAACCCCACTAAAAACCTGATAGAAGCTAAACTTTACATGAACTCCACTAAAAACCTGACAGAACCTAAACTTAATATGAACCCCACTAAATACCCGATAGATCCTAATCTTTACATAATCCCCACTAAAAGCCTGATAGAACCTAAACTTAACATGAACCCCACTAAAAACCTGATAGATCCTAAACTTTACATCATCCCCACTAAAAGCCTGATACAACTTAAACTTTACATGAACCCCACTAAAAACCTGATAGAACTTAAACTTTACATCAACCCCACTAAAATATGATAGAACCTAAACTTTAAATGAATCTCACTAAAAACCTGATAGAACTTAAACTTTACATAATCCCCACTAAAAGCCTGATACAACTTAAACTTTACATGAACCCCACTAAAAACCTGATAGAACTTAAACTTTACATCAACCCCACTAAAATATGATAGAACCTAAACTTTACATGAACCCCACTAAAAACCTGATAGACCCTAAACTTTACATGAATCGCACTAATAACCTGATAGAACCTCAACTTTACATGAACCCCAATAAAAACCTGATAGAACCTAAACTTTACATGAACCCCACTAAAAACCTGATAGAACTTAAACTTTACATGAACCCCACTAAAAACCTGATAGAAGCTAAACTTTACATGAACCCCACTAAAAACCTGATAGAAGCTAAACTTTACATGAACCCCACTAAAAACCTGATAGAACTTAAACTTTACATGAACCCCACTAAAAACCGGAAAGATGCTAAACTTTACATGAACTCCACTAAAAACCTGATAGAACCTAAACTTAATATGAACCCCACTAAAAACCCGATAGATCCTAATCTTTACATAATCCCCACTAAAAGCCTGATAGAACCTAAACTTTACATGAACCCCACTAAAAACCTGATAGAACTTAAACTTTACAACAACCCCACTAAAATATGATAGAACCTAAACTTTAAATGAATCTCACTAAAAACCTGATAGAACTTAAACTTTACATGAACCCCACTAAAAACCTGATAGATGCTAAACTTTACATGAACCCCACTAAAAACCTGATAGAAGCTAAACTTTACATGAACCCCACTAAAAACCTGATAAAACTTAAACTTTACATGAACCCCACTAAAAACCTGATAGAAGCTAAACTTTACATGAACTCCACTAAAAACCTGATAGAACCTAAACTTAATATGAACCCCACTAAAAACCCGATAGATCCTAATCTTTACATAATCCCCACTAAAAGCCTGATAGATCCTAAACTTTACATAATCCCCACTAAAAGCCTGATACAACTTAAACTTTACATGAACCCCACTAAAAACCTGATAGAACTTAAACTTTACATGAACCCCACTAAAAATCTGATAGAAGCTAAACTTTACATGAACTCAACTAAAACCTGATAGAACCTAAACTTAATATGAACCCCACTAAAAACCCGATAGATCCTAATCTTTACATAATCCCCACTAAAAGCCTGATAGATCCTAAACTTTACATAATCCCCACTAAAAGCCTGATACAACTTAAACTTTACATGAACCCCACTAAAAACCTGATAGAACTTAAACTTTACATGAACCCCACTAAAAATCTGATAGAAGCTAAACTTTACATGAACCCCACTAAAAACCTGATAGAACCTAAACTTAATATGAACCCCACTAAAAACCCGATAGATCCTAATCTTTACATAATCCCCACTAAAAGCCTGATAGAACCTAAACTTAACATGAACCCCACTAAAAACCTGATAGATCCTAAACTTTACATAATGCCCACTAAAAGCCTGATACAACTTAAACTTTACATGAACCCCACTAAAAACCTGATAGAACTTAAACTTTACATGAACCCCACAACAAACCTGATAGAAGCTAAACTTTACATGAACTCAACTAAAACCTGATAGAACCTAAACTTAATATGAACCCCACTAAAAACCCGATAGATCCTAATCTTTACATAATCCCCACTAAAAACCTGATAGAACCTAAACTTAACATGAACCCCACTAAAAACCTGATAGAACTTAAACTTTACATGAACCCCACTAAAAACCTGATAGAAGCTAAACTTTACATGAACCCCACTAAAAACCTGATAGAAGCTAAACTTTACATGAACCCCACTAAAAACCTGATAGAAGCTAAACTTTACATGAACTCCACTAAAAACCTGATAGAAACTAAACTTAATATGAACCCCACTAAAAACCCGATAGATCCTAATCTTTACATAATCCCCACCAAAAGCCTGATACAACTTAAACTTTACATGAACCCCACTAAAAACCTGATAGAACTTATACTTTACATGAACCCCACTAAAAACCTGATAGAAGCTAAACTTTACATGAACTCCACTAAAACCCTGATAGAACCTAAACTTAATATGAACCCCACTAAAAACCCGATAGATCCTAATCTTTACATAATCCCCACTAAAAGCCTGATAGAACCTAAACTTAACATGAAACCCACTAAAAACCTGACAGATCCTAAACTTTACATCATCGCACTAAAAGCCTGATACAACTTAAACTTTACATGAACCCCACTAAAAACCTGATAGAACTTAAACTTTACATCAACCCCACTACAATATGATAGAACCTAAACTTTAAATGAATCTCACTAAAAACCTGATAGAACTTAAACTTTACATAATCCCCACTAAAAGCCTGATACAACTTAAACTTTACATGAACCCCACTAAAAACCTGATAGAACTTAAACTTTACATCAACCCCACTACAATATGATAGAACCTAAACTTTAAATGAATCTCACTAAAAACCTGATAGAACTTAAACTTTACATAATCCCCACTAAAAGCCTGATACAACTTAAACTTTACATGAACCCCACTAAAAACCTGATAGAACTTAAACTTTACATCAACCCCACTAAAAACCTGATAGATGCTAAACTTTACATGAACTCCACTAAAAACCTGATAGAACCTAAACTTTACATGAACAGCACTAATAACCTGATAGAACCTAAACTTTACATGAACCCCACTAAAAGCCTGATACAACTTAAACTTTACATGAACCCCACTAAAAACCTGATAGAACTTAAACTTTACATGAACCCCACTAAAAACCTGATAGAAGCTAAACTTTACATGAACCCCACTAAAAACCTGATAGAAGCTAAACTTTACATGAACCCCACTAAAAACCTGATAGAACTTAAACTTTACATGAACCCCACTAAAAACCTGATAGATGCTAAACTTTACATGAACTCCACTAAAAACCTGATAGAACCTAAACTTAATATGAACCCCACTAAAAACTCGATAGATCCTAATCTTTACATAATCCCCACTAAAAGCCTGATAGAACCTAAACTTTACATGAACCCCACTAAAAACCTGATAGAACTTAAACTTTACATCAACCCCACTAAAATATGATAGAACCTAAACTTTAAATGAATCTCACTAAAAACCTGATAGAACCTAAACTTTACATGAACAGCACTAATAACCTGATAGAACCTCAACTTTACATGAACCCCAATCAAAACCTGATAGAACCTAAACTTTACATGAACCCCACTAAAAGCCTGATACAACTTAAACTTTGCATGAACCCCACTAAAAACCTGATAGAACTTAAACTTTACATGAACCCCACTAAAAACCTGATAGAAGCTAAACTTTACATGAACTCCACTAAAAACCTGACAGAACCTAAACTTAATATGAACCCCACTAAATACCCGATAGATCCTAATCTTTACATAATCCCCACTAAAAGCCTGATAGAACCTAAACTTAACATGAACCCCACTAAAAACCTGATAGATCCTAAACTTTACATCATCCCCACTAAAAGCCTGATACAACTTAAACTTTACATGAACCCCACTAAAAACCTGATAGAACTTAAACTTTACATCAACCCCACTAAAATATGATAGAACCTAAACTTTAAATGAATCTCACTAAAAACCTGATAGAACTTAAACTTTACATAATCCCCACTAAAAGCCTGATACAACTTAAACTTTACATGAACCCCACTAAAAACCTGATAGAACTTAAACTTTACATCAACCCCACTAAAATATGATAGAACCTAAACTTTACATGAACCCCACTAAAAACCTGATAGACCCTAAACTTTACATGAATCGCACTAATAACCTGATAGAACCTCAACTTTACATGAACCCCAATAAAAACCTGATAGAACCTAAACTTTACATGAACCCCACTAAAAACCTGATAGAACTTAAACTTTACATGAACCCCACTAAAAACCTGATAGAAGCTAAACTTTACATGAACCCCACTAAAAACCTGATAGAAGCTAAACTTTACATGAACCCCACTAAAAACCTGATAGAACTTAAACTTTACATGAACCCCACTAAAAACCGGAAAGATGCTAAACTTTACATGAACTCCACTAAAAACCTGATAGAACCTAAACTTAATATGAACCCCACTAAAAACCCGATAGATCCTAATCTTTACATAATCCCCACTAAAAGCCTGATAGAACCTAAACTTTACATGAACCCCACTAAAAACCTGATAGAACTTAAACTTTACAACAACCCCACTAAAATATGATAGAACCTAAACTTTAAATGAATCTCACTAAAAACCTGATAGAACTTAAACTTTACATGAACCCCACTAAAAACCTGATAGATGCTAAACTTTACATGAACCCCACTAAAAACCTGATAGAAGCTAAACTTTACATGAACCCCACTAAAAACCTGATAAAACTTAAACTTTACATGAACCCCACTAAAAACCTGATAGAAGCTAAACTTTACATGAACTCCACTAAAAACCTGATAGAACCTAAACTTAATATGAACCCCACTAAAAACCCGATAGATCCTAATCTTTACATAATCCCCACTAAAAGCCTGATAGATCCTAAACTTTACATAATCCCCACTAAAAGCCTGATACAACTTAAACTTTACATGAACCCCACTAAAAACCTGATAGAACTTAAACTTTACATGAACCCCACTAAAAATCTGATAGAAGCTAAACTTTACATGAACCCACTAAAAACCTGATAGAACTTAAACTTTACATCAACCCCACTAAAAACCTGATAGATGCTAAACTTTACATGAACTCCACTAAAAACCTGATAGAACCTAAACTTTACATGAACAGCACTAATAACCTGATAGAACCTAAACTTTACATGAACCCCACTAAAAGCCTGATACAACTTAAACTTTACATGAACCCCACTAAAAACCTGATAGAACTTAAACTTTACATGAACCCCACTAAAAACCTGATAGAAGCTAAACTTTACATGAACCCCACTAAAAACCTGATAGAAGCTAAACTTTACATGAACCCCACTAAAAACCTGATAGAACTTAAACTTTACATGAACCCCACTAAAAACCTGATAGATGCTAAACTTTACATGAACTCCACTAAAAACCTGATAGAACCTAAACTTAATATGAACCCCACTAAAAACTCGATAGATCCTAATCTTTACATAATCCCCACTAAAAGCCTGATAGAACCTAAACTTTACATGAACCCCACTAAAAACCTGATAGAACTTAAACTTTACATCAACCCCACTAAAATATGATAGAACCTAAACTTTAAATGAATCTCACTAAAAACCTGATAGAACCTAAACTTTACATGAACAGCACTAATAACCTGATAGAACCTCAACTTTACATGAACCCCAATCAAAACCTGATAGAACCTAAACTTTACATGAACCCCACTAAAAGCCTGATACAACTTAAACTTTGCATGAACCCCACTAAAAACCTGATAGAACTTAAACTTTACATGAACCCCACTAAAAACCTGATAGAAGCTAAACTTTACATGAACTCCACTAAAAACCTGACAGAACCTAAACTTAATATGAACCCCACTAAATACCCGATAGATCCTAATCTTTACATAATCCCCACTAAAAGCCTGATAGAACCTAAACTTAACATGAACCCCACTAAAAACCTGATAGATCCTAAACTTTACATCATCCCCACTAAAAGCCTGATACAACTTAAACTTTACATGAACCCCACTAAAAACCTGATAGAACTTAAACTTTACATCAACCCCACTAAAATATGATAGAACCTAAACTTTAAATGAATCTCACTAAAAACCTGATAGAACTTAAACTTTACATAATCCCCACTAAAAGCCTGATACAACTTAAACTTTACATGAACCCCACTAAAAACCTGATAGAACTTAAACTTTACATCAACCCCACTAAAATATGATAGAACCTAAACTTTACATGAACCCCACTAAAAACCTGATAGACCCTAAACTTTACATGAATCGCACTAATAACCTGATAGAACCTCAACTTTACATGAACCCCAATAAAAACCTGATAGAACCTAAACTTTACATGAACCCCACTAAAAACCTGATAGAACTTAAACTTTACATGAACCCCACTAAAAACCTGATAGAAGCTAAACTTTACATGAACCCCACTAAAAACCTGATAGAAGCTAAACTTTACATGAACCCCACTAAAAACCTGATAGAACTTAAACTTTACATGAACCCCACTAAAAACCGGAAAGATGCTAAACTTTACATGAACTCCACTAAAAACCTGATAGAACCTAAACTTAATATGAACCCCACTAAAAACCCGATAGATCCTAATCTTTACATAATCCCCACTAAAAGCCTGATAGAACCTAAACTTTACATGAACCCCACTAAAAACCTGATAGAACTTAAACTTTACAACAACCCCACTAAAATATGATAGAACCTAAACTTTAAATGAATCTCACTAAAAACCTGATAGAACTTAAACTTTACATGAACCCCACTAAAAACCTGATAGATGCTAAACTTTACATGAACCCCACTAAAAACCTGATAGAAGCTAAACTTTACATGAACCCCACTAAAAACCTGATAAAACTTAAACTTTACATGAACCCCACTAAAAACCTGATAGAAGCTAAACTTTACATGAACTCCACTAAAAACCTGATAGAACCTAAACTTAATATGAACCCCACTAAAAACCCGATAGATCCTAATCTTTACATAATCCCCACTAAAAGCCTGATAGATCCTAAACTTTACATAATCCCCACTAAAAGCCTGATACAACTTAAACTTTACATGAACCCCACTAAAAACCTGATAGAACTTAAACTTTACATGAACCCCACTAAAAATCTGATAGAAGCTAAACTTTACATGAACCCCACTAAAAACCTGATAGAACCTAAACTTAATATGAACCCCACTAAAAACCCGATAGATCCTAATCTTTACATAATCCCCACTAAAAGCTTGATAGAACCTAAACTTAACATGAACCCCACTAAAAACCTGATAGATCCTAAACTTTACATAATGCCCACTAAAAGCCTGATACAACTTAAACTTTACATGAACCCCACTAAAAACCTGATAGAACTTAAACTTTACATGAACCCCACAAAAAACCTGATAGAAGCTAAACTTTACATGAACTCAACTAAAACCTGATAGAACCTAAACTTAATATGAACCCCACTAAAAACCCGATAGATCCTAATCTTTACATAATCCCCACTAAAAGCCTGATAGATCCTAAACTTTACATAATCCCCACTAAAAGCCTGATACAACTTAAACTTTACATGAACCCCACTAAAAACCTGATAGAACTTAAACTTTACATGAACCCCACTAAAAACCTGATAGAAGCTAAACTTTACATGAACTCAACTAAAAACCTGATAGAACCTAAACTTAATATGAACCCCACTAAAAACCCGATAGATCCTAATCTTTACATAATCCCCACTAAAAACCTGATAGAACCTAAACTTAACATGAACCCCACTAAAAACCTGATAGAACTTAAACTTTACATGAACCCCACTAAAAACCTGATAGAAGCTAAACTTTACATGAACCCCACTAAAAACCTGATAGAAGCTAAACTTTACATGAACCCCACTAAAAACCTGATAGAAGCTAAACTTTACATGAACTCCACTAAAAACCTGATAGAAACTAAACTTAATATGAACCCCACTAAAAACCCGATAGATCCTAATCTTTACATAATCCCCACCAAAAGCCTGATACAACTTAAACTTTACATGAACCCCACTAAAAACCTGATAGAACTTATACTTTACATGAACCCCACTAAAAACCTGATAGAAGCTAAACTTTACATGAACTCAACTAAAACCCTGATAGAACCTAAACTTAATATGAACCCCACTAAAAACCCGATAGATCCTAATCTTTACATAATCCCCATTAAAAGCCTGATAGAACCTAAACTTAACATGAAACCCACTAAAAACCTGACAGATCCTAAACTTTACATCATCGCACTAAAAGCCTGATACAACTTAAACTTTACATGAACCCCACTAAAAACCTGATAGAACTTAAACTTTACATCAACCCCACTACAATATGATAGAACCTAAACTTTAAATGAATCTCACTAAAAACCTGATAGAACTTAAACTTTACATAATCCCCACTAAAAGCCTGATACAACTTAAACTTTACATGAACCCCACTAAAAACCTGATAGAACTTAAACTTTACATCAACCCCACTAAAATATGATAGAACCTAAACTTTACATGAACCCCACTAAAAACCTGATAGACCCTAAACTTTACATGAATCGCACTAATAACCTGATAGAACCTCAACTTTACATGAACCCCAATAAAAACCTGATAGAACCTAAACTTTACATGAACCCCACTAAAAACCTGATAGAACTTAAACTTTACATGAACCCCACTAAAAACCTGATAGAAGCTAAACTTTACATGAACCCCACTAAAAACCTGATAGAAGCTAAACTTTACATGAACCCCACTAAAAACCTGATAGAACTTAAACTTTACATGAACCCCACTAAAAACCGGAAAGATGCTAAACTTTACATGAACTCCACTAAAAACCTGATAGAACCTAAACTTAATATGAACCCCACTAAAAACCCGATAGATCCTAATCTTTACATAATCCCCACTAAAAGCCTGATAGAACCTAAACTTTACATGAACCCCACTAAAAACCTGATAGAACTTAAACTTTACAACAACCCCACTAAAATATGATAGAACCTAAACTTTAAATGAATCTCACTAAAAACCTGATAGAACTTAAACTTTACATGAACCCCACTAAAAACCTGATAGATGCTAAACTTTACATGAACCCCACTAAAAACCTGATAGAAGCTAAACTTTACATGAACCCCACTAAAAACCTGATAAAACTTAAACTTTACATGAACCCCACTAAAAACCTGATAGAAGCTAAACTTTACATGAACTCCACTAAAAACCTGATAGAACCTAAACTTAATATGAACCCCACTAAAAACCCGATAGATCCTAATCTTTACATAATCCCCACTAAAAGCCTGATAGATCCTAAACTTTACATAATCCCCACTAAAAGCCTGATACAACTTAAACTTTACATGAACCCCACTAAAAACCTGATAGAACTTAAACTTTACATGAACCCCACTAAAAATCTGATAGAAGCTAAACTTTACATGAACCCCACTAAAAACCTGATAGAACCTAAACTTAATATGAACCCCACTAAAAACCCGATAGATCCTAATCTTTACATAATCCCCACTAAAAGCTTGATAGAACCTAAACTTAACATGAACCCCACTAAAAACCTGATAGATCCTAAACTTTACATAATGCCCACTAAAAGCCTGATACAACTTAAACTTTACATGAACCCCACTAAAAACCTGATAGAACTTAAACTTTACATGAACCCCACAAAAAACCTGATAGAAGCTAAACTTTACATGAACTCAACTAAAACCTGATAGAACCTAAACTTAATATGAACCCCACTAAAAACCCGATAGATCCTAATCTTTACATAATCCCCACTAAAAGCCTGATAGATCCTAAACTTTACATAATCCCCACTAAAAGCCTGATACAACTTAAACTTTACATGAACCCCACTAAAAACCTGATAGAACTTAAACTTTACATGAACCCCACTAAAAACCTGATAGAAGCTAAACTTTACATGAACTCAACTAAAAACCTGATAGAACCTAAACTTAATATGAACCCCACTAAAAACCCGATAGATCCTAATCTTTACATAATCCCCACTAAAAACCTGATAGAACCTAAACTTAACATGAACCCCACTAAAAACCTGATAGAACTTAAACTTTACATGAACCCCACTAAAAACCTGATAGAAGCTAAACTTTACATGAACCCCACTAAAAACCTGATAGAAGCTAAACTTTACATGAACCCCACTAAAAACCTGATAGAAGCTAAACTTTACATGAACTCCACTAAAAACCTGATAGAAACTAAACTTAATATGAACCCCACTAAAAACCCGATAGATCCTAATCTTTACATAATCCCCACCAAAAGCCTGATACAACTTAAACTTTACATGAACCCCACTAAAAACCTGATAGAACTTATACTTTACATGAACCCCACTAAAAACCTGATAGAAGCTAAACTTTACATGAACTCAACTAAAACCCTGATAGAACCTAAACTTAATATGAACCCCACTAAAAACCCGATAGATCCTAATCTTTACATAATCCCCATTAAAAGCCTGATAGAACCTAAACTTAACATGAAACCCACTAAAAACCTGACAGATCCTAAACTTTACATCATCGCACTAAAAGCCTGATACAACTTAAACTTTACATGAACCCCACTAAAAACCTGATAGAACTTAAACTTTACATCAACCCCACTACAATATGATAGAACCTAAACTTTAAATGAATCTCACTAAAAACCTGATAGAACTTAAACTTTACATAATCCCCACTAAAAGCCTGATACAACTTAAACTTTACATGAACCCCACTAAAAACCTGATAGAACTTAAACTTTACATCAACCCCACTACAATATGATAGAATCTAAACTTTAAATGAATCTCACTAAAAACCTGATAGAACTTAAACTTTACATAATCCCCACTAAAAGCCTGATACAACTTAAACTTTACATGAACCCCACTAAAAACCTGATAGAACTTAAACTTTACATCAACCCCACTAAAAACCTGATAGATGCTAAACTTTACATGAACTCCACTAAAAACCTGATAGAACCTAAACTTTACATGAACAGCACTAATAACCTGATAGAACCTAAACTTTACATGAACCCCACTAAAAGCCTGATACAACTTAAACTTTACATGAACCCCACTAAAAACCTGATAGAACTTAAACTTTACATGAACCCCACTAAAAACCTGATAGAAGCTAAACTTTACATGAACTCCACTAAAAACCTGACAGAACCTAAACTTAATATGAACCCCACTAAATACCCGATAGATCCTAATCTTTACATAATCCCCACTAAAAGCCTGATAGAACCTAAACTTTACATGAACCCCACTAAAAACCTGATAGAACTTAAACTTTACATCAACCCCACTAAAATATGATAGAACCTAAACTTTAAATGAATCTCACTAAAACCTGATAGAACCTAAACTTTACATGAATAGCACTAATAACCTGATAGAACCTCAACTTTACATGAACCCCAATCAAAACCTGATAGAACCTAAACTTTACATGAACCCCACTAAAAGCCTGATACAACTTAAACTTTACATGAACCCCACTAAAAACCTGATAGAACTTAAACTTTACATGAACCCCACTAAAAACCTGATAGAAGCTAAACTTTACATGAACTCCACTAAAAACCTGACAGAACCTAAACTTAATATGAACCCCACTAAATACCCGATAGATCCTAATCTTTACATAATCCCCACTAAAAGCCTGATAGAACCTAAACTTAACATGAACCCCACTAAAAACCTGATAGATCCTAAACTTTACATCATCCCCACTAAAAGCCTGATACAACTTAAACTTTACATGAACCCCACTAAAAACCTGATAGAACTTAAACTTTACATCAACCCCACTAAAATATGATAGAACCTAAACTTTAAATGAATCTCACTAAAAACCTGATAGAACTTAAACTTTACATAATCCCCACTAAAAGCCTGATACAACTTAAACTTTACATGAACCCCACTAAAAACCTGATAGAACTTAAACTTTACATCAACCCCACTAAAATATGATAGAACCTAAACTTTACATGAACCCCACTAAAAACCTGATAGACCCTAAACTTTACATGAATCGCACTAATAACCTGATAGAACCTCAACTTTACATGAACCCCAATAAAAACCTGATAGAACCTAAACTTTACATGAACCCCACTAAAAACCTGATAGAACTTAAACTTTACATGAACCCCACTAAAAACCTGATAGAAGCTAAACTTTACATGAACCCCACTAAAAACCTGATAGAAGCTAAACTTTACATGAACCCCACTAAAAACCTGATAGAACTTAAACTTTACATGAACCCCACTAAAAACCGGAAAGATGCTAAACTTTACATGAACTCCACTAAAAACCTGATAGAACCTAAACTTAATATGAACCCCACTAAAAACCCGATAGATCCTAATCTTTACATAATCCCCACTAAAAGCCTGATAGAACCTAAACTTTACATGAACCCCACTAAAAACCTGATAGAACTTAAACTTTACAACAACCCCACTAAAATATGATAGAACCTAAACTTTAAATGAATCTCACTAAAAACCTGATAGAACTTAAACTTTACATGAACCCCACTAAAAACCTGATAGATGCTAAACTTTACATGAACCCCACTAAAAACCTGATAGAAGCTAAACTTTACATGAACCCCACTAAAAACCTGATAAAACTTAAACTTTACATGAACCCCACTAAAAACCTGATAGAAGCTAAACTTTACATGAACTCCACTAAAAACCTGATAGAACCTAAACTTAATATGAACCCCACTAAAAACCCGATAGATCCTAATCTTTACATAATCCCCACTAAAAGCCTGATAGATCCTAAACTTTACATAATCCCCACTAAAAGCCTGATACAACTTAAACTTTACATGAACCCCACTAAAAACCTGATAGAACTTAAACTTTACATGAACCCCACTAAAAATCTGATAGAAGCTAAACTTTACATGAACCCCACTAAAAACCTGATAGAACCTAAACTTAATATGAACCCCACTAAAAACCCGATAGATCCTAATCTTTACATAATCCCCACTAAAAGCTTGATAGAACCTAAACTTAACATGAACCCCACTAAAAACCTGATAGATCCTAAACTTTACATAATGCCCACTAAAAGCCTGATACAACTTAAACTTTACATGAACCCCACTAAAAACCTGATAGAACTTAAACTTTACATGAACCCCACAAAAAACCTGATAGAAGCTAAACTTTACATGAACTCAACTAAAACCTGATAGAACCTAAACTTAATATGAACCCCACTAAAAACCCGATAGATCCTAATCTTTACATAATCCCCACTAAAAGCCTGATAGATCCTAAACTTTACATAATCCCCACTAAAAGCCTGATACAACTTAAACTTTACATGAACCCCACTAAAAACCTGATAGAACTTAAACTTTACATGAACCCCACTAAAAACCTGATAGAAGCTAAACTTTACATGAACTCAACTAAAAACCTGATAGAACCTAAACTTAATATGAACCCCACTAAAAACCCGATAGATCCTAATCTTTACATAATCCCCACTAAAAACCTGATAGAACCTAAACTTAACATGAACCCCACTAAAAACCTGATAGAACTTAAACTTTACATGAACCCCACTAAAAACCTGATAGAAGCTAAACTTTACATGAACCCCACTAAAAACCTGATAGAAGCTAAACTTTACATGAACCCCACTAAAAACCTGATAGAAGCTAAACTTTACATGAACTCCACTAAAAACCTGATAGAAACTAAACTTAATATGAACCCCACTAAAAACCCGATAGATCCTAATCTTTACATAATCCCCACCAAAAGCCTGATACAACTTAAACTTTACATGAACCCCACTAAAAACCTGATAGAACTTATACTTTACATGAACCCCACTAAAAACCTGATAGAAGCTAAACTTTACATGAACTCAACTAAAACCCTGATAGAACCTAAACTTAATATGAACCCCACTAAAAACCCGATAGATCCTAATCTTTACATAATCCCCATTAAAAGCCTGATAGAACCTAAACTTAACATGAAACCCACTAAAAACCTGACAGATCCTAAACTTTACATCATCGCACTAAAAGCCTGATACAACTTAAACTTTACAGGAACCCCACTAAAAACCTGATAGAACTTAAACTTTACATCAACCCCACTACAATATGATAGAACCTAAACTTTAAATGAATCTCACTAAAAACCTGATAGAACTTAAACTTTACATAATCCCCACTAAAAGCCTGATACAACTTAAACTTTACATGAACCCCACTAAAAACCTGATAGAACTTAAACTTTACATCAACCCCACTACAATATGATAGAATCTAAACTTTAAATGAATCTCACTAAAAACCTGATAGAACTTAAACTTTACATAATCCCCACTAAAAGCCTGATACAACTTAAACTTTACATGAACCCCACTAAAAACCTGATAGAACTTAAACTTTACATCAACCCCACTAAAAACCTGATAGATGCTAAACTTTACATGAACTCCACTAAAAACCTGATAGAACCTAAACTTTACATGAACAGCACTAATAACCTGATAGAACCTAAACTTTACATGAACCCCACTAAAAGCCTGATACAACTTAAACTTTACATGAACCCCACTAAAAACCTGATAGAACTTAAACTTTACATGAACCCCACTAAAAACCTGATAGAAGCTAAACTTTACATGAACTCCACTAAAAACCTGACAGAACCTAAACTTAATATGAACCCCACTAAATACCCGATAGATCCTAATCTTTACATAATCCCCACTAAAAGCCTGATAGAACCTAAACTTAACATGAACCCCACTAAAAACCTGATAGATCCTAAACTTTACATCATCCCCACTAAAAGCCTGATACAACTTAAACTTTACATGAACCCCACTAAAAACCTGATATAACTTAAACTTTACATCAACCCCACTAAAATATGATAGAACCTAAAACGTTAAATGAATCTCACTAAAAACCTGATAGAACTTAAACTTTACATAATCCCCACTAAAAGCCTGATACAACTTAACTTTACATGAACCCCACTAAAAACCTGATAGAACTTAAACTTTACATCAACCCCACTAAAATATGATAGAACCTAAACTTTACATGAACCCCACTAAAAACCTGATAGACCCTAAACTTTACATGAATCGCACTAATAACCTGATAGAACCTCAACTTTACATGAACCCCAATAAAAACCTGATAGAACCTAAACTTTACATGAACCCCACTAAAAACCTGATAGAACTTAAACTTTACATGAACCCCACTAAAAACCTGATAGAAGCTAAACTTTACATGAACACCACTAAAAACCTGATAGAAACTAAACTTTACATGAACCCCACTACAATATGATAGAACCTAAACTTTAAATGAATCTCACTAAAAACCTGATAGAACTTAAACTTTACATAATCCCCACTAAAAGCCTGATACAACTTAAACTTTACATGAACCCCACTAAAAACCTGATAGAACTTAAACTTTACATCAACCCCACTACAATATGATAGAACCTAAACTTTAAATGAATCTCACTAAAAACCTGATAGAACTTAAACTTTACATAATCCCCACTAAAAGCCTGATACAACTTAAACTTTACATGAACCCCACTAAAAACCTGATAGAACTTAAACTTTACATCAACCCCACTAAAAACCTGATAGATGCTAAACTTTACATGAACTCCACTAAAAACCTGATAGAACCTAAACTTAATATGAACCCCACTAAAAACCTGATAGAACTTAAACTTTACATAATGCCCACTAAAAGCCTGATACAACTTAAACTTTACATGAACCCCACTAAAAACCTGATAGAACTTAAACTTTACATGAACCCCACAACAAACCTGATAGAAGCTAAACTTTACATGAACTCAACTAAAACCTGATAGAACCTAAACTTAATATGAACCCCACTAAAAACCCGATAGATCCTAATCTTTACATAATCCCCACTAAAAACCTGATAGAACCTAAACTTAACATGAACCCCACTAAAAACCTGATAGAACTTAAACTTTACATGAACCCCACTAAAAACCTGATAGAAGCTAAACTTTACATGAACCCCACTAAAAACCTGATAGAAGCTAAACTTTACATGAACCCCACTAAAAACCTGATAGAAGCTAAACTTTACATGAACTCCACTAAAAACCTGATAGAAACTAAACTTAATATGAACCCCACTAAAAACCCGATAGATCCTAATCTTTACATAATCCCCACCAAAAGCCTGATACAACTTAAACTTTATATGAACCCCACTAAAAACCTGATAGAACTTATACTTTACATGAACCCCACTAAAAACCTGATAGAAGCTAAACTTTACATGAACTCCACTAAAACCCTGATAGAACCTAAACTTAATATGAACCCCACTAAAAACCCGATAGATCCTAATCTTTACATAATCCCCACTAAAAGCCTGATAGAACCTAAACTTAACATGAAACCCACTAAAAACCTGACAGATCCTAAACTTTACATCATCGCACTAAAAGCCTGATACAACTTAAACTTTACATGAACCCCACTAAAAACCTGATAGAACTTAAACTTTACATCAACCCCACTACAATATGATAGAACCTAAACTTTAAATGAATCTCACTAAAAACCTGATAGAACTTAAACTTTACATAATCCCCACTAAAAGCCTGATACAACTTAAACTTTACATGAACCCCACTAAAAACCTGATAGAACTTAAACTTTACATCAACCCCACTACAATATGATAGAACCTAAACTTTAAATGAATCTCACTAAAAACCTGATAGAACTTAAACTTTACATAATCCCCACTAAAAGCCTGATACAACTTAAACTTTACATGAACCCCACTAAAAACCTGATAGAACTTAAACTTTACATCAACCCCACTAAAAACCTGATAGATGCTAAACTTTACATGAACTCCACTAAAAACCTGATAGAACCTAAACTTTACATGAACAGCACTAATAACCTGATAGAACCTAAACTTTACATGAACCCCACTAAAAGCCTGATACAACTTAAACTTTACATGAACCCCACTAAAAACCTGATAGAACTTAAACTTTACATGAACCCCACTAAAAACCTGATAGAAGCTAAACTTTACATGAACTCCACTAAAAACCTGACAGAACCTAAACTTAATATGAACCCCACTAAATACCCGATAGATCCTAATCTTTACATAATCCCCACTAAAAGCCTGATAGAACCTAAACTTAACATGAACCCCACTAAAAACCTGATAGATCCTAAACTTTACATCATCCCCACTAAAAGCCTGATACAACTTAAACTTTACATGAACCCCACTAAAAACCTGATAGAACTTAAACTTTACATCAACCCCACTAATATATGATAGAACCTAAACTTTACATGAACCCCACTAAAAACCTGATAGACCCTAAACTTTACATGAATCGCACTAATAACCTGATAGAACCTCAACTTTACATGAACCCCAATAAAAACCTGATAGAACCTAAACTTTACATGAACCCCACTAAAAACCTGATAGAACTTAAACTTTACATGAACCCCACTAAAAACCTGATAGAAGCTAAACTTTACATGAACCCCACTAAAAACCTGATAGAAACTAAACTTTACATGAACCCCACTACAATATGATAGAACCTAAACTTTAAATGAATCTCACTAAAAACCTGATAGAACTTAAACTTTACATAATCCCCACTAAAAGCCTGATACAACTTAAACTTTACATGAACCCCACTAAAAACCTGATAGAACTTAAACTTTACATCAACCCCACTACAATATGATAGAACCTAAACTTTAAATGAATCTCACTAAAAACCTGATAGAACTTAAACTTTACATAATCCCCACTAAAAGCCTGATACAACTTAAACTTTACATGAACCCCACTAAAAACCTGATAGAACTTAAACTTTACATCAACCCCACTAAAAACCTGATAGATGCTAAACTTTACATGAACTCCACTAAAAACCTGATAGAACCTAAACTTAATATGAACCCCACTAAAAACCCGATAGATCCTAATCTTTACATAATCCCCACTAAAAGCCTGATAGAACCTAAACTTTACATGAACCCCACTAAAAACCTGATAGAACTTAAACTTTACAACAACCCCACTAAAATATGATAGAACCTAAACTTTAAATGAATCTCACTAAAAACCTGATAGAACTTAAACTTTACATGAACCCCACTAAAAACCTGATAGATGCTAAACTTTACATGAACCCCACTAAAAACCTGATAGAAGCTAAACTTTACATGAACCCCACTAAAAACCTGATAAAACTTAAACTTTACATGAACCCCACTAAAAACCTGATAGAAGCTAAACTTTACATGAACTCCACTAAAAACCTGATAGAACCTAAACTTAATATGAACCCCACTAAAAACCCGATAGATCCTAATCTTTATATAATCCCCACCAAAAGCCTGATACAACTTAAACTTTACATGAACCCACTAAAAACCTGATAGAACTTAAACTTTACATGAACCCCACTAAAAACCTGATAGAAGCTAAACTTTACATGAACTCCACTAAAACCCTGATAGAACCTAAACTTAATATGAACCCCACTAAAAACCCGATAGATCCTAATCTTTACATAATCCCCACTAAAAGCCTGATAGAACCTAAACTTAATATGAAACCCACTAAAAACCTGACAGATCCTAAACTTTACATCATCCGCACTAAAAGCCTGATACAACTTAAACTTTACATGAACCCCACTAAAAACCTGATAGAACTTAAACTTTACATCAACCCCACTACAATATGATAGAACCTAAACTTTAAATGAATCTCACTAAAAACCTGATGGAACTTAAACTTTACATAATCCCCACTAAAAGCCTGATACAACTTAAACTTTACATGAACCCCACTAAAAACCTGATAGAACTTAAACTTTTCATCAACCCCACTACAATATGATAGAACCTAAACTTTAAATGAATCTCACTAAAAACCTGATAGAACTTAAACTTTACATAATCCCCACTAAAAGCCTGATACAACTTAAACTTTACATGAACCCCACTAAAAACCTGATAGAACTTAAACTTTACATCAACCCCACTAAAAACCTGATAGATGCTAAACTTTACATGAACTCCACTAAAAACCTGATAGAACCTAAACTTTACATGAACAGCACTAATAACCTGATAGAACCTAAACTTTACATGAACCCCACTAAAAGCCTGATACAACTTAAACTTTACATGAACCCCACTAAAAACCTGATAGAACTTAAACTTTACATGAACCCCACTAAAAACCTGATAGAAGCTAAACTTTACATGAACTCCACTAAAAACCTGACAGAACCTAAACTTAATATGAACCCCACTAAATACCCGATAGATCCTAATCTTTACATAATCCCCACTAAAATCCTGATAGAACCTAAACTTAACATGAACCCCACTAAAAACCTGATAGATCCTAAACTTTACATCATCCCCACTAAAAGCCTGATACAACTTAAACTTTACATGAACCCCACTAAAAACCTGATATAACTTAAACTTTACATCAACCCCACTAAAATATGATAGAACCTAAACTTTGAATGAATCTCACTAAAAACCTGATAGAACTTAAACTTTACATAATTCCCACTAAAAGCCTGATACAACTTAAACTTTACATGAACCCCACTAAAAACCTGATAGAACTTAAACTTTACATCAACCCCACTAAAATATGATAGAACCTAAACTTTACATGAACCCCACTAAAAACCTGATAGACCCTAAACTTTACATGAATCGCACTAATAACCTGATAGAACCTCAACTTTACATGAACCCCAATAAAAACCTGATAGAACCTAAACTTTACATGAACCCCACTAAAAACCTGATAGAACTTAAACTTTACATGAACCCCACTAAAAACCTGATAGAAGCTAAACTTTACATGAACCCCACTAAAAACCTGATAGAACTTAAACTTTACATAAACCCCACTAAAAACCTGATAGATGCTAAACTTTACATGAACTCCACTAAAAACCTGATAGAACCTAAGCTTAATATGAACCCCACTAAAAACCCGATAGATCCTAATCTTTACATAATCTCCACTAAAAGCTTGATAGAACCTAAACTTAACATGAACCCCACTAAAAACCTGATAGATCCTAAACTTTACATAATGCCCACTAAAAGCCTGATACAACTTAAACTTTACATGAACCCCACTAAAAACCTGATAGAACTTAAACTTTACATGAACCCCACAAAAAACCTGATAGAAGCTAAACTTTACATGAACTCAACTAAAACCTGATAGAACCTAAACTTAATATGAACCCCACTAAAAACCCGATAGATCCTAATCTTTACATAATCCCCACTAAAAGCCTGATAGATCCTAAACTTTACATAATCCCCACTAAAAGCCTGATACAACTTAAACTTTACATGAACCCCACTAAAAACCTGATAGAACTTAAACTTTACATGAACCCCACTAAAAATCTGATAGAAGCTAAACTTTACATGAACCCCACTAAAAACCTGATAGAACCTAAACTTAATATGAACCCCACTAAAAACCCGATAGATCCTAATCTTTACATAATCCCCACTAAAAGCCTGATAGAACCTAAACTTAACATGAACCCCACTAAAAACCTGATAGATCCTAAACTTTACATAATGCCCACTAAAAGCCTGATACAACTTAAACTTTACATGAACCCCACTAAAAACCTGATAGAACTTAAACTTTACATGAACCCCACAACAAACCTGATAGAAGCTAAACTTTACATGAACTCAACTAAAACCTGATAGAACCTAAACTTAATATGAACCCCACTAAAAACCCGATAGATCCTAATCTTTACATAATCCCCACTAAAAACCTGATAGAACCTAAACTTAACATGAACCCCACTAAAAACCTGATAGAACTTAAACTTTACATGAACCCCACTAAAAACCTGATAGAAGCTAAACTTTACATGAACCCCACTAAAAACCTGATAGAAGCTAAACTTTACATGAACCCCACTAAAAACCTGATAGAAGCTAAACTTTACATGAACTCCACTAAAAACCTGATAGAAACTAAACTTAATATGAACCCCACTAAAAACCCGATAGATCCTAATCTTTACATAATCCCCACCAAAAGCCTGATACAACTTAAACTTTACATGAACCCCACTAAAAACCTGATAGAACTTATACTTTACATGAACCCCACTAAAAACCTGATAGAAGCTAAACTTTACATGAACTCCACTAAAACCCTGATAGAACCTAAACTTAATATGAACCCCACTAAAAACCCGATAGATCCTAATCTTTACATAATCCCCACTAAAAGCCTGATAGAACCTAAACTTAACATGAAACCCACTAAAAACCTGACAGATCCTAAACTTTACATCATCGCACTAAAAGCCTGATACAACTTAAACTTTACATGAACCCCACTAAAAACCTGATAGAACTTAAACTTTACATCAACCCCACTACAATATGATAGAACCTAAACTTTAAATGAATCTCACTAAAAACCTGATAGAACTTAAACTTTACATAATCCCCACTAAAAGCCTGATACAACTTAAACTTTACATGAACCCCACTAAAAACCTGATAGAACTTAAACTTTACATCAACCCCACTACAATATGATAGAACCTAAACTTTAAATGAATCTCACTAAAAACCTGATAGAACTTAAACTTTACATAATCCCCACTAAAAGCCTGATACAACTTATACTTTACATGAACCCCACTAAAAACCTGATAGAACTTAAACTTTACATCAACCCCACTACAATATGATAGAACCTAAACTTTAAATGAATCTCACTAAAAACCTGATAGAACTTAAACTTTACATGAACCCCACTAAAAACCTGATAGATGCTAAACTTTACATGAACCCCACTAAAAACCTGATAGAAGCTAAACTTTACATGAACCCCACTAAAAACCTGATAAAACTTAAACTTTACATGAACCCCACTAAAAACCTGATAGAAGCTAAACTTTACATGAACTCCACTAAAATCCTGATAGAACCTAAACTTAATATGAACCCCACTAAAAACCCGATAGATCCTAATCTTTACATAATCCCCACTAAAAGCCTGATAGATCCTAAACTTTACATAATCCCCACTAAAAGCCTGATACAACTTAAACTTTACATGAACCCCACTAAAAACCTGATAGAACTTAAACTTTACATGAACCCCACTAAAAATCTGATAGAAGCTAAACTTTACATGAACCCCACTAAAAACCTGATAGAACCTAAACTTAATATGAACCCCACTAAAAACCCGATAGATCCTAATCTTTACATAATCCCCACTAAAAGCTTGATAGAACCTAAACTTAACATGAACCCCACTAAAAACCTGATAGATCCTAAACTTTACATAATGCCCACTAAAAGCCTGATACAACTTAAACTTTACATGAACCCCACTAAAAACCTGATAGAACTTAAACTTTACATGAACCCCACAAAAAACCTGATAGAAGCTAAACTTTACATGAACTCAACTAAAACCTGATAGAACCTAAACTTAATATGAACCCCACTAAAAACCCGATAGATCCTAATCTTTACATAATCCCCACTAAAAGCCTGATAGATCCTAAACTTTACATAATCCCCACTAAAAGCCTGATACAACTTAAACTTTACATGAACCCCACTAAAAACCTGATAGAACTTAAACTTTACATGAACCCCACTAAAAACCTGATAGAAGCTAAACTTTACATGAACTCAACTAAAAACCTGATAGAACCTAAACTTAATATGAACCCCACTAAAAACCCGATAGATCCTAATCTTTACATAATCCCCACTAAAAGCCTGATAGAACCTAAACTTAACATGAAACCCACTAAAAACCTGATAGAACTTAAACTTTACATGAACCCCACTAAAAACCCGATAGATCCTAATCTTTACATAATCCCCACTAAAAGCCTGATAGAACCTAAACTTAACATGAACCCCACTAAAAACCTGATAGAACTTAAACTTTACATGAACCCCACTAAAAACCTGATAGAAGCTAAACTTTACATGAACCCCACTAAAAACCTGATAGAAGCTAAACTTTACATGAACCCCACTAAAAACCTGATAGAAGCTAAACTTTACATGAACTCCACTAAAAACCTGATAGAAACTAAACTTAATATGAACCCCACTAAAAACCCGATAGATCCTAATCTTTACATAATCCCCACCAAAAGCCTGATACAACTTAAACTTTACATGAACCCCACTAAAAACCTGATAGAACTTATACTTTACATGAACCCCACTAAAAACCTGATAGAAGCTAAACTTTACATGAACTCAACTAAAACCCTGATAGAACCTAAACTTAATATGAACCCCACTAAAAACCCGATAGATCCTAATCTTTACATAATCCCCATTAAAAGCCTGATAGAACCTAAACTTAACATGAAACCCACTAAAAACCTGACAGATCCTAAACTTTACATCATCGCACTAAAAGCCTGATACAACTTAAACTTTACATGAACCCCACTAAAAACCTGATAGAACTTAAACTTTACATCAACCCCACTACAATATGATAGAACCTAAACTTTAAATGAATCTCACTAAAAACCTGATAGAACTTAAACTTTACATAATCCCCACTAAAAGCCTGATACAACTTAAACTTTACATGAACCCCACTAAAAACCTGATAGAACTTAAACTTTACATCAACCCCACTACAATATGATAGAACCTAAACTTTAAATGAATCTCACTAAAAACCTGATAGAACTTAAACTTTACATAATCCCCACTAAAAGCCTGATACAACTTAAACTTTACATGAACCCCACTAAAAACCTGATAGAACTTAAACTTTACATCAACCCCACTAAAAACCTGATAGATGCTAAACTTTACATGAACTCCACTAAAAACCTGATAGAACCTAAACTTTACATGAACAGCACTAATAACCTGATAGAACCTAAACTTTACATGAACCCCACTAAAAGCCTGATACAACTTAAACTTTACATGAACCCCACTAAAAACCTGATAGAACTTAAACTTTACATGAACCCCACTAAAAACCTGATAGAAGCTAAACTTTACATGAACTCCACTAAAAACCTGACAGAACCTAAACTTAATATGAACCCCACTAAATACCCGATAGATCCTAATCTTTACATAATCCCCACTAAAAGCCTGATAGAACCTAAACTTAACATGAACCCCACTAAAAACCTGATAGATCCTAAACTTTACATCATCCCCACTAAAAGCCTGATACAACTTAAACTTTACATGAACCCCACTAAAAACCTGATATAACTTAAACTTTACATCAACCCCACTAAAATATGATAGAACCTAAACGTTAAATGAATCTCACTAAAAACCTGATAGAACTTAAACTTTACATAATCCCCACTAAAAGCCTGATACAACTTAAACTTTACATGAACCCCACTAAAAACCTGATAGAACTTAAACTTTACATCAACCCCACTAAAATATGATAGAACCTAAACTTTACATGAACCCCACTAAAAACCTGATAGACCCTAAACTTTACATGAATCGCACTAATAACCTGATAGAACCTCAACTTTACATGAACCCCAATAAAAACCTGATAGAACCTAAACTTTACATGAACCCCACTAAAAACCTGATAGAACTTAAACTTTACATGAACCCCACTAAAAACCTGATAGAAGCTAAACTTTACATGAACCCCACTAAAAACCTGATAGAAACTAAACTTTACATGAACCCCACTACAATATGATAGAACCTAAACTTTAAATGAATCTCACTAAAAACCTGATAGAACTTAAACTTTACATAATCCCCACTAAAAGCCTGATACAACTTAAACTTTACATGAACCCCACTAAAAACCTGATAGAACTTAAACTTTACATCAACCCCACTACAATATGATAGAACCTAAACTTTAAATGAATCTCACTAAAAACCTGATAGAACTTAAACTTTACATAATCCCCACTAAAAGCCTGATACAACTTAAACTTTACATGAACCCCACTAAAAACCTGATAGAACTTAAACTTTACATCAACCCCACTAAAAACCTGATAGATGCTAAACTTTACATGAACTCCACTAAAAACCTGATAGAACCTAAACTTTACATGAACAGCACTAATAACCTGATAGAACCTAAACTTTACATGAACCCCACTAAAAGCCTGATACAACTTAAACTTTACATGAACCCCACTAAAAACCTGATAGAACTTAAACTTTACATGAACCCCACTAAAAACCTGATAGAAGCTAAACTTTACATGAACTCCACTAAAAACCTGACAGAACCTAAACTTAATATGAACCCCACTAAATACCCGATAGATCCTAATCTTTACATAATCCCCACTAAAAGCCTGATAGAACCTAAACTTAACATGAACCCCACTAAAAACCTGATAGATCCTAAACTTTACATCATCCCCACTAAAAGCCTGATACAACTTAAACTTTACATGAACCCCACTAAAAACCTGATATAACTTAAACTTTACATCAACCCCACTAAAATATGATAGAACCTAAACGTTAAATGAATCTCACTAAAAACCTGATAGAACTTAAACTTTACATAATCCCCACTAAAAGCCTGATACAACTTAAACTTTACATGAACCCCACTAAAAACCTGATAGAACTTAAACTTTACATCAACCCCACTAAAATATGATAGAACCTAAACTTTACATGAACCCCACTAAAAACCTGATAGACCCTAAACTTTACATGAATCGCACTAATAACCTGATAGAACCTCAACTTTACATGAACCCCAATAAAAACCTGATAGAACCTAAACTTTACATGAACCCCACTAAAAACCTGATAGAACTTAAACTTTACATGAACCCCACTAAAAACCTGATAGAAGCTAAACTTTACATGAACCCCACTAAAAACCTGATAGAAACTAAACTTTACATGAACCCCACTACAATATGATAGAACCTAAACTTTAAATGAATCTCACTAAAAACCTGATAGAACTTAAACTTTACATAATCCCCACTAAAAGCCTGATACAACTTAAACTTTACATGAACCCCACTAAAAACCTGATAGAACTTAAACTTTACATCAACCCCACTACAATATGATAGAACCTAAACTTTAAATGAATCTCACTAAAAACCTGATAGAACTTAAACTTTACATAATGCCCACTAAAAGCCTGATACAACTTAAACTTTACATGAACCCCACTAAAAACCTGATAGAACTTAAACTTTACATCAACCCCACTAAAAACCTGATAGATGCTAAACTTTACATGAACTCCACTAAAAACCTGATAGAACCTAAACTTAATATGAACCCCACTAAAAACCTGATAGAACTTAAACTTTACATAATGCCCACTAAAAGCCTGATACAACTTAAACTTTACATGAACCCCACTAAAAACCTGATAGAACTTAAACTTTACATGAACCCCACAACAAACCTGATAGAAGCTAAACTTTACATGAACTCAACTAAAACCTGATAGAACCTAAACTTAATATGAACCCCACTAAAAACCCGATAGATCCTAATCTTTACATAATCCCCACTAAAAACCTGATAGAACCTAAACTTAACATGAACCCCACTAAAAACCTGATAGAACTTAAACTTTACATGAACCCCACTAAAAACCTGATAGAAGCTAAACTTTACATGAACCCCACTAAAAACCTGATAGAAGCTAAACTTTACATGAACCCCACTAAAAACCTGATAGAAGCTAAACTTTACATGAACCCCACTAAAAACCTGATAGAAACTAAACTTAATATGAACCCCACTAAAAACCCGATAGATCCTAATCTTTACATAATCCCCACCAAAAGCCTGATACAACTTAAACTTTACATGAACCCCACTAAAAACCTGATAGAACTTATACTTTACATGAACCCCACTAAAAACCTGATAGAAGCTAAACTTTACATGAACTCCACTAAAACCCTGATAGAACCTAAACTTAATATGAACCCCACTAAAAACCCGATAGATCCTAATCTTTACATAATCCCCACTAAAAGCCTGATAGAACCTAAACTTAACATGAAACCCACTAAAAACCTGACAGATCCTAAACTTTACATCATCGCACTAAAAGCCTGATACAACTTAAACTTTACATGAACCCCACTAAAAACCTGATAGAACTTAAACTTTACATCAACCCCACTACAATATGATAGAACCTAAACTTTAAATGAATCTCACTAAAAACCTGATAGAACTTAAACTTTACATAATCCCCACTAAAAGCCTGATACAACTTAAACTTTACATGAACCCCACTAAAAACCTGATAGAACTTAAACTTTACATCAACCCCACTAAAAACCTGATAGATGCTAAACTTTACATGAACTCCACTAAAAACCTGATAGAACCTAAACTTTACATGAACAGCACTAATAACCTGATAGAACCTAAACTTTACATGAACCCCACTAAAAGCCTGATACAACTTAAACTTTACATGAACCCCACTAAAAACCTGATAGAACTTAAACTTTACATGAACCCCACTAAAAACCTGATAGAAGCTAAACTTTACATGAACTCCACTAAAAACCTGACAGAACCTAAACTTAATATGAACCCCACTAAATACCCGATAGATCCTAATCTTTACATAATCCCCACTAAAAGCCTGATAGAACCTAAACTTAACATGAACCCCACTAAAAACCTGATAGATCCTAAACTTTACATCATCCCCACTAAAAGCCTGATACAACTTAAACTTTACATGAACCCCACTAAAAACCTGATATAACTTAAACTTTACATCAACCCCACTAAAATATGATAGAACCTAAACGTTAAATGAATCTCACTAAAAACCTGATAGAACTTAAACTTTACATAATCCCCACTAAAAGCCTGATACAACTTAAACTTTACATGAACCCCACTAAAAACCTGATAGAACTTAAACTTTACATCAACCCCACTAAAATATGATAGAACCTAAACTTTACATGAACCCCACTAAAAACCTGATAGACCCTAAACTTTACATGAATCGCACTAATAACCTGATAGAACCTCAACTTTACATGAACCCCAATAAAAACCTGATAGAACCTAAACTTTACATGAACCCCACTAAAAACCTGATAGAACTTAAACTTTACATGAACCCCACTAAAAACCTGATAGAAGCTAAACTTTACATGAACCCCACTAAAAACCTGATAGAAACTAAACTTTACATGAACCCCACTACAATATGATAGAACCTAAACTTTAAATGAATCTCACTAAAAACCTGATAGAACTTAAACTTTACATAATCCCCACTAAAAGCCTGATACAACTTAAACTTTACATGAACCCCACTAAAAACCTGATAGAACTTAAACTTTACATCAACCCCACTACAATATGATAGAACCTAAACTTTAAATGAATCTCACTAAAAACCTGATAGAACTTAAACTTTACATAATGCCCACTAAAAGCCTGATACAACTTAAACTTTACATGAACCCCACTAAAAACCTGATAGAACTTAAACTTTACATCAACCCCACTAAAAACCTGATAGATGCTAAACTTTACATGAACTCCACTAAAAACCTGATAGAACCTAAACTTAATATGAACCCCACTAAAAACCTGATAGAACTTAAACTTTACATAATGCCCACTAAAAGCCTGATACAACTTAAACTTTACATGAACCCCACTAAAAACCTGATAGAACTTAAACTTTACATGAACCCCACAACAAACCTGATAGAAGCTAAACTTTACATGAACTCAACTAAAACCTGATAGAACCTAAACTTAATATGAACCCCACTAAAAACCCGATAGATCCTAATCTTTACATAATCCCCACTAAAAACCTGATAGAACCTAAACTTAACATGAACCCCACTAAAAACCTGATAGAACTTAAACTTTACATGAACCCCACTAAAAACCTGATAGAAGCTAAACTTTACATGAACCCCACTAAAAACCTGATAGAAGCTAAACTTTACATGAACCCCACTAAAAACCTGATAGAAGCTAAACTTTACATGAACCCCACTAAAAACCTGATAGAAACTAAACTTAATATGAACCCCACTAAAAACCCGATAGATCCTAATCTTTACATAATCCCCACCAAAAGCCTGATACAACTTAAACTTTACATGAACCCCACTAAAAACCTGATAGAACTTATACTTTACATGAACCCCACTAAAAACCTGATAGAAGCTAAACTTTACATGAACTCCACTAAAACCCTGATAGAACCTAAACTTAATATGAACCCCACTAAAAACCCGATAGATCCTAATCTTTACATAATCCCCACTAAAAGCCTGATAGAACCTAAACTTAACATGAAACCCACTAAAAACCTGACAGATCCTAAACTTTACATCATCGCACTAAAAGCCTGATACAACTTAAACTTTACATGAACCCCACTAAAAACCTGATAGAACTTAAACTTTACATCAACCCCACTACAATATGATAGAACCTAAACTTTAAATGAATCTCACTAAAAACCTGATAGAACTTAAACTTTACATAATCCCCACTAAAAGCCTGATACAACTTAAACTTTACATGAACCCCACTAAAAACCTGATAGAACTTAAACTTTACATCAACCCCACTACAATATGATAGAACCTAAACTTTAAATGAATCTTACTAAAAACCTGATAGAACTTAAACTTTACATAATCCCCACTAAAAGCCTGATACAACTTAAACTTTACATGAACCCCACTAAAAACCTGATAGAACTTAAACTTTACATCAACCCCACTAAAAACCTGATAGATGCTAAACTTTACATGAACTCCACTAAAAACCTGATAGAACCTAAACTTTACATGAACAGCACTAATAACCTGATAGAACCTAAACTTTACATGAACCCCACTAAAAGCCTGATACAACTTAAACTTTACATGAACCCCACTAAAAACCTGATAGAACTTAAACTTTACATGAACCCCACTAAAAACCTGATAGAAGCTAAACTTTACATGAACTCCACTAAAAACCTGACAGAACCTAAACTTAATATGAACCCCACTAAATACCCGATAGATCCTAATCTTTACATAATCCCCACTAAAAGCCTAATAGAACCTAAACTTAACATGAACCCCACTAAAAACCTGATAGATCCTAAACTTTACATCATCCCCACTAAAAGCCTGATACAACTTAAACTTTACATGAACCCCACTAAAAACCTGATAGAACTTAAACTTTACATCAACCCCACTAATATATGATAGAACCTAAACTTTACATGAACCCCACTAAAAACCTGATAGACCCTAAACTTTACATGAATCGCACTAATAACCTGATAGAACCTCAACTTTACATGAACCCCAATAAAAACCTGATAGAACCTAAACTTTACATGAACCCCACTAAAAACCTGATAGAACTTAAACTTTACATGAACCCCACTAAAAACCTGATAGAAGCTAAACTTTACATGAACCCCACTAAAAACCTGATAGAAACTAAACTTTACATGAACCCCACTACAATATGATAGAACCTAAACTTTAAATGAATCTCACTAAAAACCTGATAGAACTTAAACTTTACATAATCCCCACTAAAAGCCTGATACAACTTAAACTTTACATGAACCCCACTAAAAACCTGATAGAACTTAAACTTTACATCAACCCCACTACAATATGATAGAACCTAAACTTTAAATGAATCTCACTAAAAACCTGATAGAACTTAAACTTTACATAATCCCCACTAAAAGCCTGATACAACTTAAACTTTACATGAACCCCACTAAAAACCTGATAGAACTTAAACTTTACATCAACCCCACTAAAAACCTGATAGATGCTAAACTTTACATGAACTCCACTAAAAACCTGATAGAACCTAAACTTAATATGAACCCCACTAAAAACCCGATAGATCCTAATCTTTACATAATCCCCACTAAAAGCCTGATAGAACCTAAACTTTACATGAACCCCACTAAAAACCTGATAGAACTTAAACTTTACAACAACCCCACTAAAATATGATAGAACCTAAACTTTAAATGAATCTCACTAAAAACCTGATAGAACTTAAACTTTACATGAACCCCACTAAAAACCTGATAGATGCTAAACTTTACATGAACCCCACTAAAAACCTGATAGAAGCTAAACTTTACATGAACCCCACTAAAAACCTGATAAAACTTAAACTTTACATGAACCCCACTAAAAACCTGATAGAAGCTAAACTTTACATGAACTCCACTAAAAACCTGATAGAACCTAAACTTAATATGAACCCCACTAAAAACCCGATAGATCCTAATCTTTACATAATCCCCACCAAAAGCCTGATACAACTTAAACTTTACATGAACCCCACTAAAAACCTGATAGAACTTAAACTTTACATGAACCCCACTAAAAACCTGATAGAAGCTAAACTTTACATGAACTCCACTAAAACCCTGATAGAACCTAAACTTAATATGAACCCCACTAAAAACCCGATAGATCCTAATCTTTACATAATCCCCACTAAAAGCCTGATAGAACCTAAACTTAATATGAAACCCACTAAAAACCTGACAGATCCTAAACTTTACATCATCCGCACTAAAAGCCTGATACAACTTAAACTTTACATGAACCCCACTAAAAACCTGATAGAACTTAAACTTTACATCAACCCCACTACAATATGATAGAACCTAAACTTTAAATGAATCTCACTAAAAACCTGATAGAACTTAAACTTTACATAATCCCCACTAAAAGCCTGATACAACTTAAACTTTACATGAACCCCACTAAAAACCTGATAGAACTTAAACTTTTCATCAACCCCACTACAATATGATAGAACCTAAACTTTAAATGAATCTCACTAAAAACCTGATAGAACTTAAACTTTACATAATCCCCACTAAAAGCCTGATACAACTTAAACTTTACATGAACCCCACTAAAAACCTGATAGAACTTAAACTTTACATCAACCCCACTAAAAACCTGATAGATGCTAAACTTTACATGAACTCCACTAAAAACCTGATAGAACCTAAACTTTACATGAACAGCACTAATAACCTGATAGAACCTAAACTTTACATGAACCCCACTAAAAGCCTGATACAACTTAAACTTTACATGAACCCCACTAAAAACCTGATAGAACTTAAACTTTACATGAACCCCACTAAAAACCTGATAGAAGCTAAACTTTACATGAACTCCACTAAAAACCTGACAGAACCTAAACTTAATATGAACCCCACTAAATACCCGATAGATCCTAATCTTTACATAATCCCCACTAAAATCCTGATAGAACCTAAACTTAACATGAACCCCACTAAAAACCTGATAGATCCTAAACTTTACATCATCCCCACTAAAAGCCTGATACAACTTAAACTTTACATGAACCCCACTAAAAACCTGATATAACTTAAACTTTACATCAACCCCACTAAAATATGATAGAACCTAAACTTTGAATGAATCTCACTAAAAACCTGATAGAACTTAAACTTTACATAATTCCCACTAAAAGCCTGATACAACTTAAACTTTACATGAACCCCACTAAAAACCTGATAGAACTTAAACTTTACATCAACCCCACTAAAATATGATAGAACCTAAACTTTACATGAACCCCACTAAAAACCTGATAGACCCTAAACTTTACATGAATCGCACTAATAACCTGATAGAACCTCAACTTTACATGAACCCCAATAAAAACCTGATAGAACCTAAACTTTACATGAACCCCACTAAAAACCTGATAGAACTTAAACTTTACATGAACCCCACTAAAAACCTGATAGAAGCTAAACTTTACATGAACCCCACTAAAAACCTGATAGAACTTAAACTTTACATAAACCCCACTAAAAACCTGATAGATGCTAAACTTTACATGAACTCCACTAAAAACCTGATAGAACCTAAACTTAATATGAACCCCACTAAAAACCCGATAGATCCTAATCTTTACATAATCTCCACTAAAAGCTTGATAGAACCTAAACTTAACATGAACCCCACTAAAAACCTGATAGATCCTAAACTTTACATAATGCCCACTAAAAGCCTGATACAACTTAAACTTTACATGAACCCCACTAAAAACCTGATAGAACTTAAACTTTACATGAACCCCACAAAAAACCTGATAGAAGCTAAACTTTACATGAACTCAACTAAAACCTGATAGAACCTAAACTTAATATGAACCCCACTAAAAACCCGATAGATCCTAATCTTTACATAATCCCCACTAAAAGCCTGATAGATCCTAAACTTTACATAATCCCCACTAAAAGCCTGATACAACTTAAACTTTACATGAACCCCACTAAAAACCTGATAGAACTTAAACTTTACATGAACCCCACTAAAAATCTGATAGAAGCTAAACTTTACATGAACCCCACTAAAAACCTGATAGAACCTAAACTTAATATGAACCCCACTAAAAACCCGATAGATCCTAATCTTTACATAATCCCCACTAAAAGCCTGATAGAACCTAAACTTAACATGAACCCCACTAAAAACCTGATAGATCCTAAACTTTACATAATGCCCACTAAAAGCCTGATACAACTTAAACTTTACATGAACCCCACTAAAAACCTGATAGAACTTAAACTTTACATGAACCCCACAACAAACCTGATAGAAGCTAAACTTTACATGAACTCAACTAAAACCTGATAGAACCTAAACTTAATATGAACCCCACTAAAAACCCGATAGATCCTAATCTTTACATAATCCCCACTAAAAACCTGATAGAACCTAAACTTAACATGAACCCCACTAAAAACCTGATAGAACTTAAACTTTACATGAACCCCACTAAAAACCTGATAGAAGCTAAACTTTACATGAACCCCACTAAAAACCTGATAGAAGCTAAACTTTACATGAACCCCACTAAAAACCTGATAGAAGCTAAACTTTACATGAACTCCACTAAAAACCTGATAGAAACTAAACTTAATATGAACCCCACTAAAAACCCGATAGATCCTAATCTTTACATAATCCCCACCAAAAGCCTGATACAACTTAAACTTTACATGAACCCCACTAAAAACCTGATAGAACTTATACTTTACATGAACCCCACTAAAAACCTGATAGAAGCTAAACTTTACATGAACTCCACTAAAACCCTGATAGAACCTAAACTTAATATGAACCCCACTAAAAACCCGATAGATCCTAATCTTTACATAATCCCCACTAAAAGCCTGATAGAACCTAAACTTAACATGAAACCCACTAAAAACCTGACAGATCCTAAACTTTACATCATCGCACTAAAAGCCTGATACAACTTAAACTTTACATGAACCCCACTAAAAACCTGATAGAACTTAAACTTTACATCAACCCCACTACAATATGATAGAACCTAAACTTTAAATGAATCTCACTAAAAACCTGATAGAACTTAAACTTTACATAATCCCCACTAAAAGCCTGATACAACTTAAACTTTACATGAACCCCACTAAAAACCTGATAGAACTTAAACTTTACATCAACCCCACTACAATATGATAGAACCTAAACTTTAAATGAATCTCACTAAAAACCTGATAGAACTTAAACTTTACATAATCCCCACTAAAAGCCTGATACAACTTAAACTTTACATGAACCCCACTAAAAACCTGATAGAACTTAAACTTTACATCAACCCCACTAAAAACCTGATAGATGCTAAACTTTACATGAACTCCACTAAAAACCTGATAGAACCTAAACTTTACATGAACAGCACTAATAACCTGATAGAACCTAAACTTTACATGAACCCCACTAAAAGCCTGATACAACTTAAACTTTACATGAACCCCACTAAAAACCTGATAGAACTTAAACTTTACATAAACCCCACTAAAAACCTGATAGATGCTAAACTTTACATGAACTCCACTAAAAACCTGATAGAACCTAAACTTAATATGAACCCCACTAAAAACCCGATAGATCCTAATCTTTACATAATCCCCACTAAAAGCTTGATAGAACCTAAACTTAACATGAACCCCACTAAAAACCTGATAGATCCTAAACTTTACATAATGCCCACTAAAAGCCTGATACAACTTAAACTTTACATGAACCCCACTAAAAACCTGATAGAACTTAAACTTTACATGAACCCCACAAAAAACCTGATAGAAGCTAAACTTTACATGAACTCAACTAAAACCTGATAGAACCTAAACTTAATATGAACCCCACTAAAAACCCGATAGATCCTAATCTTTACATAATCCCCACTAAAAGCCTGATAGATCCTAAACTTTACATAATCCCCACTAAAAGCCTGATACAACTTAAACTTTACATGAACCCCACTAAAAACCTGATAGAACTTAAACTTTACATGAACCCCACCAAAAATCTGATAGAAGCTAAACTTTACATGAACCCCACTAAAAACCTGATAGAACCTAAACTTAATATGAACCCCACTAAAAACCCGATAGATCCTAATCTTTACATAATCCCCACTAAAAGCCTGATAGAACCTAAACTTAACATGAACCCCACTAAAAACCTGATAGATCCTAAACTTTACATAATGCCCACTAAAAGCCTGATACAACTTAAACTTTACATGAACCCCACTAAAAACCTGATAGAACTTAAACTTTACATGAACCCCACAACAAACCTGATAGAAGCTAAACTTTACATGAACTCAACTAAAACCTGATAGAACCTAAACTTAATATGAACCCCACTAAAAACCCGATAGTTCCTAATCTTTACATAATCCCCACTAAAAACCTGATAGAACCTAAACTTAACATGAACCCCACTAAAAACCTGATAGAACTTAAACTTTACATGAACCCCACTAAAAACCTGATAGAAGCTAAACTTTACATGAACCCCACTAAAAACCTGATAGAAGCTAAACTTTACATGAACCCCACTAAAAACCTGATAGAAGCTAAACTTTACATGAACTCCACTAAAAACCTGATAGAAACTAAACTTAATATGAACCCCACTAAAAACCCGATAGATCCTAATCTTTACATAATCCCCACCAAAAGCCTGATACAACTCAAACTTTACATGAACCCCACTAAAAACCTGATAGAACTTATACTTTACATGAACCCCACTAAAAACCTGATAGAAGCTAAACTTTACATGAACTCCACTAAAACCCTGATAGAACCTAAACTTAATATGAACCCCACTAAAAACCCGATAGATCCTAATCTTTACATAATCCCCACTAAAAGCCTGATAGAACCTAAACTTAACATGAAACCCACTAAAAACCTGACAGATCCTAAACTTTACATCATCGCACTAAAAGCCTGATACAACTTAAACTTTACATGAACCCCACTAAAAACCTGATAGAACTTAAACTTTACATCAACCCCACTACAATATGATAGAACCTAAACTTTAAATGAATCTCACTAAAAACCTGATAGAACTTAAACTTTACATAATCCCCACTAAAAGCCTGATACAACTTAAACTTTACATGAACCCCACTAAAAACCTGATAGAACTTAAACTTTACATCAACCCCACTACAATATGATAGAACCTAAACTTTAAATGAATCTCACTAAAAACCTGATAGAACTTAAACTTTACATAATCCCCACTAAAAGCCTGATACAACTTAAACTTTACATGAACCCCACTAAAAACCTGATAGAACTTAAACTTTACATCAACCCCACTAAAAACCTGATAGATGCTAAACTTTACATGAACTCCACTAAAAACCTGATAGAACCTAAACTTTACATGAACAGCACTAATAACCTGATAGAACCTAAACTTTACATGAACCCCACTAAAAGCCTGATACAACTTAAACTTTACATGAACCCCACTAAAAACCTGATAGAACTTAAACTTTACATGAACCCCACTAAAAACCTGATAGAAGCTAAACTTTACATGAACCCCACTAAAAACCTGATAGAAGCTAAACTTTACATGAACCCCACTAAAAACCTGATAGAACTTAAACTTTACATGAACCCCACTAAAAACCTGATAGATGCTAAACTTTACATGAACTCCACTAAAAACCTGATAGAACCTAAACTTAATATGAACCCCACTAAAAACTCGATAGATCCTAATCTTTACATAATCCCCACTAAAAGCCTGATAGAACCTAAACTTTACATGAACCCCACTAAAAACCTGATAGAACTTAAACTTTACATCAACCCCACTAAAATATGATAGAACCTAAACTTTAAATGAATCTCACTAAAAACCTGATAGAACCTAAACTTTACATGAACAGCACTAATAACCTGATAGAACCTCAACTTTACATGAACCCCAATCAAAACCTGATAGAACCTAAACTTTACATGAACCCCACTAAAAGCCTGATACAACTTAAACTTTACATGAACCCCACTAAAAACCTGATAGAACTTAAACTTTACATGAACCCCACTAAAAACCTGATAGAAGCTAAACTTTACATGAACTCCACTAAAAACCTGACAGAACCTAAACTTAATATGAACCCCACTAAATACCCGATAGATCCTAATCTTTACATAATCCCCACTAAAAGCCTGATAGAACCTAAACTTAACATGAACCCCACTAAAAACCTGATAGATCCTAAACTTTACATCATCCCCACTAAAAGCCTGATACAACTTAAACTTTACATGAACCCCACTAAAAACCTGATAGAACTTAAACTTTACATCAACCCCACTAAAATATGATAGAACCTAAACTTTAAATGAATCTCACTAAAAACCTGATAGAACTTAAACTTTACATAATCCCCACTAAAAGCCTGATACAACTTAAACTTTACATGAACCCCACTAAAAACCTGATAGAACTTAAACTTTACATCAACCCCACTAAAATATGATAGAACCTAAACTTTACATGAACCCCACTAAAAACCTGATAGACCCTAAACTTTACATGAATCGCACTAATAACCTGATAGAACCTCAACTTTACATGAACCCCAATAAAAACCTGATAGAACCTAAACTTTACATGAACCCCACTAAAAACCTGATAGAACTTAAACTTTACATGAACCCCACTAAAAACCTGATAGAAGCTAAACTTTACATGAACCCCACTAAAAACCTGATAGAACTTAAACTTTACATGAACCCCACTAAAAACCGGAAAGATGCTAAACTTTACATGAACTCCACTAAAAACCTGATAGAACCTAAACTTAATATGAACCCCACTAAAAACCCGATAGATCCTAATCTTTACATAATCCCCACTAAAAGCCTGATAGAACTTAAACTTTACATGAACCCCACTAAAAACCTGATAGAACTTAAACTTTACAACAACCCCACTAAAATATGATAGAACCTAAACTTTAAATGAATCTCACTAAAAACCTGATAGAACTTAAACTTTACATGAACCCCACTAAAAACCTGATAGATGCTAAACTTTACATGAACCCCACTAAAAACCTGATAGAAGCTAAACTTTACATGAACCCCACTAAAAACCTGATAAAACTTAAACTTTACATGAACCCCACTAAAAACCTGATAGAAGCTAAACTTTACATGAACTCCACTAAAAACCTGATAGAACCTAAACTTAATATGAACCCCACTAAAAACCCGATAGATCCTAATCTTTACATAATCCCCACTAAAAGCCTGATAGATCCTAAACTTTACATAATCCCCACTAAAAGCCTGATACAACTTAAACTTTACATGAACCCCACTAAAAACCTGATAGAACTTAAACTTTACATGAACCCCACTAAAAATCTGATAGAAGCTAAACTTTACATGAACCCCACTAAAAACCTGATAGAACCTAAACTTAATATGAACCCCACTAAAAACCCGATAGATCCTAATCTTTACATAATCCCCACTAAAAGCTTGATAGAACCTAAACTTAACATGAACCCCACTAAAAACCTGATAGATCCTAAACTTTACATAATGCCCACTAAAAGCCTGATACAACTTAAACTTTACATGAACCCCACTAAAAACCTGATAGAACTTAAACTTTACATGAACCCCACAAAAAACCTGATAGAAGCTAAACTTTACATGAACTCAACTAAAACCTGATAGAACCTAAACTTAATATGAACCCCACTAAAAACCCGATAGATCCTAATCTTTACATAATCCCCACTAAAAGCCTGATAGATCCTAAACTTTACATAATCCCCACTAAAAGCCTGATACAACTTAAACTTTACATGAACCCCACTAAAAACCTGATAGAACTTAAACTTTACATGAACCCCACTAAAAATCTGATAGAAGCTAAACTTTACATGAACCCCACTAAAAACCTGATAGAACCTAAACTTAATATGAACCCCACTAAAAACCCGATAGATCCTAATCTTTACATAATCCCCACTAAAAGCCTGATAGAACCTAAACTTAACATGAACCCCACTAAAAACCTGATAGATCCTAAACTTTACATAATGCCCACTAAAAGCCTGATACAACTTAAACTTTACATGAACCCCACTAAAAACCTGATAGAACTTAAACTTTACATGAACCCCACAACAAACCTGATAGAAGCTAAACTTTACATGAACTCAACTAAAACCTGATAGAACCTAAACTTAATATGAACCCCACTAAAAACCCGATAGATCCTAATCTTTACATAATCCCCACTAAAAACCTGATAGAACCTAAACTTAACATGAACCCCACTAAAAACCTGATAGAACTTAAACTTTACATGAACCCCACTAAAAACCTGATAGAAGCTAAACTTTACATGAACCCCACTAAAAACCTGATAGAAGCTAAACTTTACATGAACCCCACTAAAAACCTGATAGAAGCTAAACTTTACATGAACTCCACTAAAAACCTGATAGAAACTAAACTTAATATGAACCCCACTAAAAACCCGATAGATCCTAATCTTTACATAATCCCCACCAAAAGCCTGATACAACTTAAACTTTACATGAACCCCACTAAAAACCTGATAGAACTTATACTTTACATGAACCCCACTAAAAACCTGATAGAAGCTAAACTTTACATGAACTCCACTAAAACCCTGATAGAACCTAAACTTAATATGAACCCCACTAAAAACCCGATAGATCCTAATCTTTACATAATCCCCACTAAAAGCCTGATAGAACCTAAACTTAACATGAAACCCACTAAAAACCTGACAGATCCTAAACTTTACATCATCGCACTAAAAGCCTGATACAACTTAAACTTTACATGAACCCCACTAAAAACCTGATAGAACTTAAACTTTACATCAACCCCACTACAATATGATAGAACCTAAACTTTAAATGAATCTCACTAAAAACCTGATAGAACTTAAACTTTACATAATCCCCACTAAAAGCCTGATACAACTTAAACTTTACATGAACCCCACTAAAAACCTGATAGAACTTAAACTTTACATCAACCCCACTACAATATGATAGAACCTAAACTTTAAATGAATCTCACTAAAAACCTGATAGAACTTAAACTTTACATAATCCCCACTAAAAGCCTGATACAACTTAAACTTTACATGAACCCCACTAAAAACCTGATAGAACTTAAACTTTACATCAACCCCACTAAAAACCTGATAGATGCTAAACTTTACATGAACTCCACTAAAAACCTGATAGAACCTAAACTTTACATGAACAGCACTAATAACCTGATAGAACCTAAACTTTACATGAACCCCACTAAAAGCCTGATACAACTTAAACTTTACATGAACCCCACTAAAAACCTGATAGAACTTAAACTTTACATGAACCCCACTAAAAACCTGATAGAAGCTAAACTTTACATGAACTCCACTAAAAACCTGACAGAACCTAAACTTAATATGAACCCCACTAAATACCCGATAGATCCTAATCTTTACATAATCCCCACTAAAAGCCTGATAGAACCTAAACTTAACATGAACCCCACTAAAAACCTGATAGATCCTAAACTTTACATCATCCCCACTAAAAGCCTGATACAACTTAAACTTTACATGAACCCCACTAAAAACCTGATATAACTTAAACTTTACATCAACCCCACTAAAATATGATAGAACCTAAACGTTAAATGAATCTCACTAAAAACCTGATAGAACTTAAACTTTACATAATCCCCACTAAAAGCCTGATACAACTTAAACTTTACATGAACCCCACTAAAAACCTGATAGAACTTAAACTTTACATCAACCCCACTAAAATATGATAGAACCTAAACTTTACATGAACCCCACTAAAAACCTGATAGACCCTAAACTTTACATGAATCGCACTAATAACCTGATAGAACCTCAACTTTACATGAACCCCAATAAAAACCTGATAGAACCTAAACTTTACATGAACCCCACTAAAAACCTGATAGAACTTAAACTTTACATGAACCCCACTAAAAACCTGATAGAAGCTAAACTTTACATGAACCCCACTAAAAACCTGATAGAAACTAAACTTTACATGAACCCCACTACAATATGATAGAACCTAAACTTTAAATGAATCTCACTAAAAACCTGATAGAACTTAAACTTTACATAATCCCCACTAAAAGCCTGATACAACTTAAACTTTACATGAACCCCACTAAAAACCTGATAGAACTTAAACTTTACATCAACCCCACTACAATATGATAGAACCTAAACTTTAAATGAATCTCACTAAAAACCTGATAGAACTTAAACTTTACATAATCCCCACTAAAAGCCTGATACAACTTAAACTTTACATGAACCCCACTAAAAACCTGATAGAACTTAAACTTTACATCAACCCCACTAAAAACCTGATAGATGCTAAACTTTACATGAACTCCACTAAAAACCTGATAGAACCTAAACTTAATATGAACCCCACTAAAAACCTGATAGAACTTAAACTTTACATAATGCCCACTAAAAGCCTGATACAACTTAAACTTTACATGAACCCCACTAAAAACCTGATAGAACTTAAACTTTACATGAACCCCACAACAAACCTGATAGAAGCTAAACTTTACATGAACTCAACTAAAACCTGATAGAACCTAAACTTAATATGAACCCCACTAAAAACCCGATAGATCCTAATCTTTACATAATCCCCACTAAAAACCTGATAGAACCTAAACTTAACATGAACCCCACTAAAAACCTGATAGAACTTAAACTTTACATGAACCCCACTAAAAACCTGATAGAAGCTAAACTTTACATGAACCCCACTAAAAACCTGATAGAAGCTAAACTTTACATGAACCCCACTAAAAACCTGATAGAAGCTAAACTTTACATGAACTCCACTAAAAACCTGATAGAAACTAAACTTAATATGAACCCCACTAAAAACCCGATAGATCCTAATCTTTACATAATCCCCACCAAAAGCCTGATACAACTTAAACTTTACATGAACCCCACTAAAAACCTGATAGAACTTATACTTTACATGAACCCCACTAAAAACCTGATAGAAGCTAAACTTTACATGAACTCCACTAAAACCCTGATAGAACCTAAACTTAATATGAACCCCACTAAAAACCCGATAGATCCTAATCTTTACATAATCCCCACTAAAAGCCTGATAGAACCTAAACTTAACATGAAACCCACTAAAAACCTGACAGATCCTAAACTTTACATCATCGCACTAAAAGCCTGATACAACTTAAACTTTACATGAACCCCACTAAAAACCTGATAGAACTTAAACTTTACATCAACCCCACTACAATATGATAGAACCTAAACTTTAAATGAATCTCACTAAAAACCTGATAGAACTTAAACTTTACATAATCCCCACTAAAAGCCTGATACAACTTAAACTTTACATGAACCCCACTAAAAACCTGATAGAACTTAAACTTTACATCAACCCCACTACAATATGATAGAACCTAAACTTTAAATGAATCTTACTAAAAACCTGATAGAACTTAAACTTTACATAATCCCCACTAAAAGCCTGATACAACTTAAACTTTACATGAACCCCACTAAAAACCTGATAGAACTTAAACTTTACATCAACCCCACTAAAAACCTGATAGATGCTAAACTTTACATGAACTCCACTAAAAACCTGATAGAACCTAAACTTTACATGAACAGCACTAATAACCTGATAGAACCTAAACTTTACATGAACCCCACTAAAAGCCTGATACAACTTAAACTTTACATGAACCCCACTAAAAACCTGATAGAACTTAAACTTTACATGAACCCCACTAAAAACCTGATAGAAGCTAAACTTTACATGAACTCCACTAAAAACCTGACAGAACCTAAACTTAATATGAACCCCACTAAATACCCGATAGATCCTAATCTTTACATAATCCCCACTAAAAGCCTAATAGAACCTAAACTTAACATGAACCCCACTAAAAACCTGATAGATCCTAAACTTTACATCATCCCCACTAAAAGCCTGATACAACTTAAACTTTACATGAACCCCACTAAAAACCTGATAGAACTTAAACTTTACATCAACCCCACTAATATATGATAGAACCTAAACTTTACATGAACCCCACTAAAAACCTGATAGACCCTAAACTTTACATGAATCGCACTAATAACCTGATAGAACCTCAACTTTACATGAACCCCAATAAAAACCTGATAGAACCTAAACTTTACATGAACCCCACTAAAAACCTGATAGAACTTAAACTTTACATGAACCCCACTAAAAACCTGATAGAAGCTAAACTTTACATGAACCCCACTAAAAACCTGATAGAAACTAAACTTTACATGAACCCCACTACAATATGATAGAACCTAAACTTTAAATGAATCTCACTAAAAACCTGATAGAACTTAAACTTTACATAATCCCCACTAAAAGCCTGATACAACTTAAACTTTACATGAACCCCACTAAAAACCTGATAGAACTTAAACTTTACATCAACCCCACTACAATATGATAGAACCTAAACTTTAAATGAATCTCACTAAAAACCTGATAGAACTTAAACTTTACATAATCCCCACTAAAAGCCTGATACAACTTAAACTTTACATGAACCCCACTAAAAACCTGATAGAACTTAAACTTTACATCAACCCCACTAAAAACCTGATAGATGCTAAACTTTACATGAACTCCACTAAAAACCTGATAGAACCTAAACTTAATATGAACCCCACTAAAAACCCGATAGATCCTAATCTTTACATAATCCCCACTAAAAGCCTGATAGAACCTAAACTTTACATGAACCCCACTAAAAACCTGATAGAACTTAAACTTTACAACAACCCCACTAAAATATGATAGAACCTAAACTTTAAATGAATCTCACTAAAAACCTGATAGAACTTAAACTTTACATGAACCCCACTAAAAACCTGATAGATGCTAAACTTTACATGAACCCCACTAAAAACCTGATAGAAGCTAAACTTTACATGAACCCCACTAAAAACCTGATAAAACTTAAACTTTACATGAACCCCACTAAAAACCTGATAGAAGCTAAACTTTACATGAACTCCACTAAAAACCTGATAGAACCTAAACTTAATATGAACCCCACTAAAAACCCGATAGATCCTAATCTTTACATAATCCCCACCAAAAGCCTGATACAACTTAAACTTTACATGAACCCCACTAAAAACCTGATAGAACTTAAACTTTACATGAACCCCACTAAAAACCTGATAGAAGCTAAACTTTACATGAACTCCACTAAAACCCTGATAGAACCTAATCTTAATATGAACCCCACTAAAAACCCGATAGATCCTAATCTTTACATAATCCCCACTAAAAGCCTGATAGAACCTAAACTTAATATGAAACCCACTAAAAACCTGACAGATCCTAAACTTTACATCATCCGCACTAAAAGCCTGATACAACTTAAACTTTACATGAACCCCACTAAAAACCTGATAGAACTTAAACTTTACATCAACCCCACTACAATATGATAGAACCTAAACTTTAAATGAATCTCACTAAAAACCTGATAGAACTTAAACTTTACATAATCCCCACTAAAAGCCTGATACAACTTAAACTTTACATGAACCCCACTAAAAACCTGATAGAACTTAAACTTTTCATCAACCCCACTACAATATGATAGAACCTAAACTTTAAATGAATCTCACTAAAAACCTGATAGAACTTAAACTTTACATAATCCCCACTAAAAGCCTGATACAACTTAAACTTTACATGAACCCCACTAAAAACCTGATAGAACTTAAACTTTACATCAACCCCACTAAAAACCTGATAGATGCTAAACTTTACATGAACTCCACTAAAAACCTGATAGAACCTAAACTTTACATGAACAGCACTAATAACCTGATAGAACCTAAACTTTACATGAACCCCACTAAAAGCCTGATACAACTTAAACTTTACATGAACCCCACTAAAAACCTGATAGAACTTAAACTTTACATGAACCCCACTAAAAACCTGATAGAAGCTAAACTTTACATGAACTCCACTAAAAACCTGACAGAACCTAAACTTAATATGAACCCCACTAAATACCCGATAGATCCTAATCTTTACATAATCCCCACTAAAATCCTGATAGAACCTAAACTTAACATGAACCCCACTAAAAACCTGATAGATCCTAAACTTTACATCATCCCCACTAAAAGCCTGATACAACTTAAACTTTACATGAACCCCACTAAAAACCTGATATAACTTAAACTTTACATCAACCCCACTAAAATATGATAGAACCTAAACTTTGAATGAATCTCACTAAAAACCTGATAGAACTTAAACTTTACATAATTCCCACTAAAAGCCTGATACAACTTAAACTTTACATGAACCCCACTAAAAACCTGATAGAACTTAAACTTTACATCAACCCCACTAAAATATGATAGAACCTAAACTTTACATGAACCCCACTAAAAACCTGATAGACCCTAAACTTTACATGAATCGCACTAATAACCTGATAGAACCTCAACTTTACATGAACCCCAATAAAAACCTGATAGAACCTAAACTTTACATGAACCCCACTAAAAACCTGATAGAACTTAAACTTTACATGAACTCCACTAAAAACCTGATAGAACCTAAACTTAATATGAACCCCACTAAAAACCCGATAGATCCTAATCTTTACATAATCTCCACTAAAACTTGATAGAACCTAAACTTAACATGAACCCCACTAAAAACCTGATAGATCCTAAACTTTACATAATGCCCACTAAAAGCCTGATACAACTTAAACTTTACATGAACCCCACTAAAAACCTGATAGAACTTAAACTTTACATGAACCCCACAACAAACCTGATAGAAGATAAACTTTACATGAACTCAACTAAAACCTGATAGAACCTAAACTTAATATGAACCCCACTAAAAACCCGATAGATCCTAATCTTTACATAATCCCCACTAAAAACCTGATAGAACCTAAACTTAACATGAACCCCACTAAAAACCTGATAGAACTTAAACTTTACATGAACCCCACTAAAAACCTGATAGAAGCTAAACTTTACATGAACCCCACTAAAAACCTGATAGAAGCTAAACTTTACATGAACCCCACTAAAAACCTGATAGAAGCTAAACTTTACATGAACTCCACTAAAAACCTGATAGAAACTAAACTTAATATGAACCCCACTAAAAACCCGATAGATCCTAATCTTTACATAATCCCCACCAAAAGCCTGATACAACTTAAACTTTACATGAACCCCACTAAAAACCTGATAGAACTTATACTTTACATGAACCCCACTAAAAACCTGATAGAAGCTAAACTTTACATGAACTCCACTAAAACCCTGATAGAACCTAAACTTAATATGAACCCCACTAAAAACCCGATAGATCCTAATCTTTACATAATCCCCACTAAAAGCCTGATAGAACCTAAACTTAACATGAAACCCACTAAAAACCTGACAGATCCTAAACTTTACATCATCGCACTAAAAGCCTGATACAACTTAAACTTTACATGAACCCCACTAAAAACCTGATAGAACTTAAACTTTACATCAACCCCACTACAATATGATAGAACCTAAACTTTAAATGAATCTCACTAAAAACCTGATAGAACTTAAACTTTACATAATCCCCACTAAAAGCCTGATACAACTTAAACTTTACATGAACCCCACTAAAAACCTGATAGAACTTAAACTTTACATCAACCCCACTACAATATGATAGAACCTAAACTTTAAATGAATCTCACTAAAAACCTGATAGAACTTAAACTTTACATAATCCCCACTAAAAGCCTGATACAACTTAAACTTTACATGAACCCCACTAAAAACCTGATAGAACTTAAACTTTACATCAACCCCACTAAAAACCTGATAGATGCTAAACTTTACATGAACTCCACTAAAAACCTGATAGAACCTAAACTTTACATGAACAGCACTAATAACCTGATAGAACCTAAACTTTACATGAACCCCACTAAAAGCCTGATACAACTTAAACTTTACATGAACCCCACTAAAAACCTGATAGAACTTAAACTTTACATGAACCCCACTAAAAACCTGATAGAAGCTAAACTTTACATGAACTCCACTAAAAACCTGACAGAACCTAAACTTAATATGAACCCCACTAAATACCCGATAGATCCTAATCTTTACATAATCCCCACTAAAAGCCTGATAGAACCTAAACTTAACATGAACCCCACTAAAAACCTGATAGATCCTAAACTTTACATCATCCCCACTAAAAGCCTGATACAACTTAAACTTTACATGAACCCCACTAAAAACCTGATATAACTTAAACTTTACATCAACCCCACTAAAATATGATAGAACCTAAACGTTAAATGAATCTCACTAAAAACCTGATAGAACTTAAACTTTACATAATCCCCACTAAAAGCCTGATACAACTTAAACTTTACATGAACCCCACTAAAAACCTGATAGAACTTAAACTTTACATCAACCCCACTAAAATATGATAGAACCTAAACTTTACATGAACCCCACTAAAAACCTGATAGACCCTAAACTTTACATGAATCGCACTAATAACCTGATAGAACCTCAACTTTACATGAACCCCAATAAAAACCTGATAGAACCTAAACTTTACATGAACCCCACTAAAAACCTGATAGAACTTAAACTTTACATGAACCCCACTAAAAACCTGATAGAAGCTAAACTTTACATGAACCCCACTAAAAACCTGATAGAAACTAAACTTTACATGAACCCCACTACAATATGATAGAACCTAAACTTTAAATGAATCTCACTAAAAACCTGATAGAACTTAAACTTTACATAATCCCCACTAAAAGCCTGATACAACTTAAACTTTACATGAACCCCACTAAAAACCTGATAGAACTTAAACTTTACATCAACCCCACTACAATATGATAGAACCTAAACTTTAAATGAATCTCACTAAAAACCTGATAGAACTTAAACTTTACATAATCCCCACTAAAAGCCTGATACAACTTAAACTTTACATGAACCCCACTAAAAACCTGATAGAACTTAAACTTTACATCAACCCCACTAAAAACCTGATAGATGCTAAACTTTACATGAACTCCACTAAAAACCTGATAGAACCTAAACTTAATATGAACCCCACTAAAAACCTGATAGAACTTAAACTTTACATAATGCCCACTAAAAGCCTGATACAACTTAAACTTTACATGAACCCCACTAAAAACCTGATAGAACTTAAACTTTACATGAACCCCACAACAAACCTGATAGAAGCTAAACTTTACATGAACTCAACTAAAACCTGATAGAACCTAAACTTAATATGAACCCCACTAAAAACCCGATAGATCCTAATCTTTACATAATCCCCACTAAAAACCTGATAGAACCTAAACTTAACATGAACCCCACTAAAAACCTGATAGAACTTAAACTTTACATGAACCCCACTAAAAACCTGATAGAAGCTAAACTTTACATGAACCCCACTAAAAACCTGATAGAAGCTAAACTTTACATGAACCCCACTAAAAACCTGATAGAAGCTAAACTTTACATGAACTCCACTAAAAACCTGATAGAAACTAAACTTAATATGAACCCCACTAAAAACCCGATAGATCCTAATCTTTACATAATCCCCACCAAAAGCCTGATACAACTTAAACTTTACATGAACCCCACTAAAAACCTGATAGAACTTATACTTTACATGAACCCCACTAAAAACCTGATAGAAGCTAAACTTTACATGAACTCCACTAAAACCCTGATAGAACCTAAACTTAATATGAACCCCACTAAAAACCCGATAGATCCTAATCTTTACATAATCCCCACTAAAAGCCTGATAGAACCTAAACTTAACATGAAACCCACTAAAAACCTGACAGATCCTAAACTTTACATCATCGCACTAAAAGCCTGATACAACTTAAACTTTACATGAACCCCACTAAAAACCTGATAGAACTTAAACTTTACATCAACCCCACTACAATATGATAGAACCTAAACTTTAAATGAATCTCACTAAAAACCTGATAGAACTTAAACTTTACATAATCCCCACTAAAAGCCTGATACAACTTAAACTTTACATGAACCCCACTAAAAACCTGATAGAACTTAAACTTTACATCAACCCCACTACAATATGATAGAACCTAAACTTTAAATGAATCTTACTAAAAACCTGATAGAACTTAAACTTTACATAATCCCCACTAAAAGCCTGATACAACTTAAACTTTACATGAACCCCACTAAAAACCTGATAGAACTTAAACTTTACATCAACCCCACTAAAAACCTGATAGATGCTAAACTTTACATGAACTCCACTAAAAACCTGATAGAACCTAAACTTTACATGAACAGCACTAATAACCTGATAGAACCTAAACTTTACATGAACCCCACTAAAAGCCTGATACAACTTAAACTTTACATGAACCCCACTAAAAACCTGATAGAACTTAAACTTTACATGAACCCCACTAAAAACCTGATAGAAGCTAAACTTTACATGAACTCCACTAAAAACCTGACAGAACCTAAACTTAATATGAACCCCACTAAATACCCGATAGATCCTAATCTTTACATAATCCCCACTAAAAGCCTAATAGAACCTAAACTTAACATGAACCCCACTAAAAACCTGATAGATCCTAAACTTTACATCATCCCCACTAAAAGCCTGATACAACTTAAACTTTACATGAACCCCACTAAAAACCTGATAGAACTTAAACTTTACATCAACCCCACTAATATATGATAGAACCTAAACTTTACATGAACCCCACTAAAAACCTGATAGACCCTAAACTTTACATGAATCGCACTAATAACCTGATAGAACCTCAACTTTACATGAACCCCAATAAAAACCTGATAGAACCTAAACTTTACATGAACCCCACTAAAAACCTGATAGAACTTAAACTTTACATGAACCCCACTAAAAACCTGATAGAAGCTAAACTTTACATGAACCCCACTAAAAACCTGATAGAAACTAAACTTTACATGAACCCCACTACAATATGATAGAACCTAAACTTTAAATGAATCTCACTAAAAACCTGATAGAACTTAAACTTTACATAATCCCCACTAAAAGCCTGATACAACTTAAACTTTACATGAACCCCACTAAAAACCTGATAGAACTTAAACTTTACATCAACCCCACTACAATATGATAGAACCTAAACTTTAAATGAATCTCACTAAAAACCTGATAGAACTTAAACTTTACATAATCCCCACTAAAAGCCTGATACAACTTAAACTTTACATGAACCCCACTAAAAACCTGATAGAACTTAAACTTTACATCAACCCCACTAAAAACCTGATAGATGCTAAACTTTACATGAACTCCACTAAAAACCTGATAGAACCTAAACTTAATATGAACCCCACTAAAAACCCGATAGATCCTAATCTTTACATAATCCCCACTAAAAGCCTGATAGAACCTAAACTTTACATGAACCCCACTAAAAACCTGATAGAACTTAAACTTTACAACAACCCCACTAAAATATGATAGAACCTAAACTTTAAATGAATCTCACTAAAAACCTGATAGAACTTAAACTTTACATGAACCCCACTAAAAACCTGATAGATGCTAAACTTTACATGAACCCCACTAAAAACCTGATAGAAGCTAAACTTTACATGAACCCCACTAAAAACCTGATAAAACTTAAACTTTACATGAACCCCACTAAAAACCTGATAGAAGCTAAACTTTACATGAACTCCACTAAAAACCTGATAGAACCTAAACTTAATATGAACCCCACTAAAAACCCGATAGATCCTAATCTTTACATAATCCCCACCAAAAGCCTGATACAACTTAAACTTTACATGAACCCCACTAAAAACCTGATAGAACTTAAACTTTACATGAACCCCACTAAAAACCTGATAGAAGCTAAACTTTACATGAACTCCACTAAAACCCTGATAGAACCTAATCTTAATATGAACCCCACTAAAAACCCGATAGATCCTAATCTTTACATAATCCCCACTAAAAGCCTGATAGAACCTAAACTTAATATGAAACCCACTAAAAACCTGACAGATCCTAAACTTTACATCATCCGCACTAAAAGCCTGATACAACTTAAACTTTACATGAACCCCACTAAAAACCTGATAGAACTTAAACTTTACATCAACCCCACTACAATATGATAGAACCTAAACTTTAAATGAATCTCACTAAAAACCTGATAGAACTTAAACTTTACATAATCCCCACTAAAAGCCTGATACAACTTAAACTTTACATGAACCCCACTAAAAACCTGATAGAACTTAAACTTTTCATCAACCCCACTACAATATGATAGAACCTAAACTTTAAATGAATCTCACTAAAAACCTGATAGAACTTAAACTTTACATAATCCCCACTAAAAGCCTGATACAACTTAAACTTTACATGAACCCCACTAAAAACCTGATAGAACTTAAACTTTACATCAACCCCACTAAAAACCTGATAGATGCTAAACTTTACATGAACTCCACTAAAAACCTGATAGAACCTAAACTTTACATGAACAGCACTAATAACCTGATAGAACCTAAACTTTACATGAACCCCACTAAAAGCCTGATACAACTTAAACTTTACATGAACCCCACTAAAAACCTGATAGAACTTAAACTTTACATGAACCCCACTAAAAACCTGATAGAAGCTAAACTTTACATGAACTCCACTAAAAACCTGACAGAACCTAAACTTAATATGAACCCCACTAAATACCCGATAGATCCTAATCTTTACATAATCCCCACTAAAATCCTGATAGAACCTAAACTTAACATGAACCCCACTAAAAACCTGATAGATCCTAAACTTTACATCATCCCCACTAAAAGCCTGATACAACTTAAACTTTACATGAACCCCACTAAAAACCTGATATAACTTAAACTTTACATCAACCCCACTAAAATATGATAGAACCTAAACTTTGAATGAATCTCACTAAAAACCTGATAGAACTTAAACTTTACATAATTCCCACTAAAAGCCTGATACAACTTAAACTTTACATGAACCCCACTAAAAACCTGATAGAACTTAAACTTTACATCAACCCCACTAAAATATGATAGAACCTAAACTTTACATGAACCCCACTAAAAACCTGATAGACCCTAAACTTTACATGAATCGCACTAATAACCTGATAGAACCTCAACTTTACATGAACCCCAATAAAAACCTGATAGAACCTAAACTTTACATGAACCCCACTAAAAACCTGATAGAACTTAAACTTTACATGAACCCCACTAAAAACCTGATAGAAGCTAAACTTTACATGAACCCCACTAAAAACCTGATAGAACTTAAACTTTACATAAACCCCACTAAAAACCTGATAGATGCTAAACTTTACATGAACTCCACTAAAAACCTGATAGAACCTAAACTTAATATGAACCCCACTAAAAACCCGATAGATCCTAATCTTTACATAATCTCCACTAAAAGCTTGATAGAACCTAAACTTAACATGAACCCCACTAAAAACCTGATAGATCCTAAACTTTACATAATGCCCACTAAAAGCCTGATACAACTTAAACTTTACATGAACCCCACTAAAAACCTGATAGAACTTAAACTTTACATGAACCCCATAAAAAACCTGATAGAAGCTAAACTTTACATGAACTCAACTAAAACCTGATAGAACCTAAACTTAATATGAACCCCACTAAAAACCCGATAGATCCTAATCTTTACATAATCCCCACTAAAAGCCTGATAGATCCTAAACTTTACATAATCCCCACTAAAAGCCTGATACAACTTAAACTTTACATGAACCCCACTAAAAACCTGATAGAACTTAAACTTTACATGAACCCCACTAAAAATCTGATAGAAGCTAAACTTTACATGAACCCCACTAAAAACCTGATAGAACCTAAACTTAATATGAACCCCACTAAAAACCCGATAGATCCTAATCTTTACATAATCCCCACTAAAAGCCTGATAGAACCTAAACTTAACATGAACCCCACTAAAAACCTGATAGATCCTAAACTTTACATAATGCCCACTAAAAGCCTGATACAACTTAAACTTTACATGAACCCCACTAAAAACCTGATAGAACTTAAACTTTACATGAACCCCACAACAAACCTGATAGAAGCTAAACTTTACATGAACTCAACTAAAACCTGATAGAACCTAAACTTAATATGAACCCCACTAAAAACCCGATAGATCCTAATCTTTACATAATCCCCACTAAAAACCTGATAGAACCTAAACTTAACATGAACCCCACTAAAAACCTGATAGAACTTAAACTTTACATGAACCCCACTAAAAACCTGATAGAAGCTAAACTTTACATGAACCCCACTAAAAACCTGATAGAAGCTAAACTTTACATGAACCCCACTAAAAACCTGATAGAAGCTAAACTTTACATGAACTCCACTAAAAACCTGATAGAAACTAAACTTAATATGAACCCCACTAAAAACCCGATAGATCCTAATCTTTACATAATCCCCACCAAAAGCCTGATACAACTTAAACTTTACATGAACCCCACTAAAAACCTGATAGAACTTATACTTTACATGAACCCCACTAAAAACCTGATAGAAGCTAAACTTTACATGAACTCCACTAAAACCCTGATAGAACCTAAACTTAATATGAACCCCACTAAAAACCCGATAGATCCTAATCTTTACATAATCCCCACTAAAAGCCTGATAGAACCTAAACTTAACATGAAACCCACTAAAAACCTGACAGATCCTAAACTTTACATCATCGCACTAAAAGCCTGATACAACTTAAACTTTACATGAACCCCACTAAAAACCTGATAGAACTTAAACTTTACATCAACCCCACTACAATATGATAGAACCTAAACTTTAAATGAATCTCACTAAAAACCTGATAGAACTTAAACTTTACATAATCCCCACTAAAAGCCTGATACAACTTAAACTTTACATGAACCCCACTAAAAACCTGATAGAACTTAAACTTTACATCAACCCCACTACAATATGATAGAACCTAAACTTTAAATGAATCTCACTAAAAACCTGATAGAACTTAAACTTTACATAATCCCCACTAAAAGCCTGATACAACTTAAACTTTACATGAACCCCACTAAAAACCTGATAGAACTTAAACTTTACATCAACCCCACTAAAAACCTGATAGATGCTAAACTTTACATGAACTCCACTAAAAACCTGATAGAACCTAAACTTTACATGAACAGCACTAATAACCTGATAGAACCTAAACTTTACATGAACCCCACTAAAAGCCTGATACAACTTAAACTTTACATGAACCCCACTAAAAACCTGATAGAACTTAAACTTTACATGAACCCCACTAAAAACCTGATAGAAGCTAAACTTTACATGAACCCCACTAAAAACCTGATAGAAGCTAAACTTTACATGAACCCCACTAAAAACCTGATAGAACTTAAACTTTACATGAACCCCACTAAAAACCTGATAGATGCTAAACTTTACATGAACTCCACTAAAAACCTGATAGAACCTAAACTTAATATGAACCCCACTAAAAACTCGATAGATCCTAATCTTTACATAATCCCCACTAAAAGCCTGATAGAACCTAAACTTTACATGAACCCCACTAAAAACCTGATAGAACTTAAACTTTACATCAACCCCACTAAAATATGATAGAACCTAAACTTTAAATGAATCTCACAAAAAACCTGATAGAACCTAAACTTTACATGAACAGCACTAATAACCTGATAGAACCTCAACTTTACATGAACCCCAATCAAAACCTGATAGAACCTAAACTTTACATGAACCCCACTAAAAGCCTGATACAACTTAAACTTTACATGAACCCCACTAAAAACCTGATAGAACTTAAACTTTACATGAACCCCACTAAAAACCTGATAGAAGCTAAACTTTACATGAACTCCACTAAAAACCTGACAGAACCTAAACTTAATATGAACCCCACTAAATACCCGATAGATCCTAATCTTTACATAATCCCCACTAAAAGCCTGATAGAACCTAAACTTAACATGAACCCCACTAAAAACCTGATAGATCCTAAACTTTACATCATCCCCACTAAAAGCCTGATACAACTTAAACTTTACATGAACCCCACTAAAAACCTGATAGAACTTAAACTTTACATCAACCCCACTAAAATATGATAGAACCTAAACTTTAAATGAATCTCACTAAAAACCTGATAGAACTTAAACTTTACATAATCCCCACTAAAAGCCTGATACAACTTAAACTTTACATGAACCCCACTAAAAACCTGATAGAACTTAAACTTTACATCAACCCCACTAAAATATGACAGAACCTAAACTTTACATGAACCCCACTAAAAACCTGATAGACCCTAAACTTTACATGAATCGCACTAATAACCTGATAGAACCTCAACTTTACATGAACCCCAATAAAAACCTGATAGAACCTAAACTTTACATGAACCCCACTAAAAACCTGATAGAACTTAAACTTTACATGAACCCCACTAAAAACCTGATAGAAGCTAAACTTTACATGAACCCCACTAAAAACCTGATAGAACTTAAACTTTACATGAACCCCACTAAAAACCGGAAAGATGCTAAACTTTACATGAACTCCACTAAAAACCTGATAGAACCTAAACTTAATATGAACCCCACTAAAAACCCGATAGATCCTAATCTTTACATAATCCCCACTAAAAGCCTGATAGAACCTAAACTTTACATGAACCCCACTAAAAACCTGATAGAACTTAAACTTTACAACAACCCCACTAAAATATGATAGAACCTAAACTTTAAATGAATCTCACTAAAAACCTGATAGAACTTAAACTTTACATGAACCCCACTAAAAACCTGATAGATGCTAAACTTTACATGAACCCCACTAAAAACCTGATAGAAGCTAAACTTTACATGAACCCCACTAAAAACCTGATAAAACTTAAACTTTACATGAACCCCACTAAAAACCTGATAGAAGCTAAACTTTACATGAACTCCACTAAAAACCTGATAGAACCTAAACTTAATATGAACCCCACTAAAAACCCGATAGATCCTAATCTTTACATAATCCCCACTAAAAGCCTGATAGATCCTAAACTTTACATAATCCCCACTAAAAGCCTGATACAACTTAAACTTTACATGAACCCCACTAAAAACCTGATAGAACTTAAACTTTACATGAACCCCACTAAAAATCTGATAGAAGCTAAACTTTACATGAACCCCACTAAAAACCTGATAGAACCTAAACTTAATATGAACCCCACTAAAAACCCGATAGATCCTAATCTTTACATAATCCCCACTAAAAGCTTGATAGAACCTAAACTTAACATGAACCCCACTAAAAACCTGATAGAACTTAAACTTTACAACAACCCCACTAAAATATGATAGAACCTAAACTTTAAATGAATCTCACTAAAAACCTGATAGAACTTAAACTTTACATGAACCCCACTAAAAACCTGATAGATGCTAAACTTTACATGAACCCCACTAAAAACCTGATAGAAGCTAAACTTTACATGAACCCCACTAAAAACCTGATAAAACTTAAACTTTACATGAACCCCACTAAAAACCTGATAGAAGCTAAACTTTACATGAACTCCACTAAAAACCTGATAGAACCTAAACTTAATATGAACCCCACTAAAAACCCGATAGATCCTAATCTTTACATAATCCCCACTAAAAGCCTGATAGATCCTAAACTTTACATAATCCCCACTAAAAGCCTGATACAACTTAAACTTTACATGAACCCCACTAAAAACCTGATAGAACTTAAACTTTACATGAACCCCACTAAAAATCTGATAGAAGCTAAACTTTACATGAACCCCACTAAAAACCTGATAGAACCTAAACTTAATATGAACCCCACTAAAAACCCGATAGATCCTAATCTTTACATAATCCCCACTAAAAGCTTGATAGAACCTAAACTTAACATGAACCCCACTAAAAACCTGATAGATCCTAAACTTTACATAATGCCCACTAAAAGCCTGATACAACTTAAACTTTACATGAACCCCACTAAAAACCTGATAGAACTTAAACTTTACATGAACCCCACAAAAAACCTGATAGAAGCTAAACTTTACATGAACTCAACTAAAACCTGATAGAACCTAAACTTAATATGAACCCCACTAAAAACCCGATAGATCCTAATCTTTACATAATCCCCACTAAAAGCCTGATAGATCCTAAACTTTACATAATCCCCACTAAAAGCCTGATACAACTTAAACTTTACATGAACCCCACTAAAAACCTGATAGAACTTAAACTTTACATGAACCCCACTAAAAATCTGATAGAAGCTAAACTTTACATGAACCCCACTAAAAACCTGATAGAACCTAAACTTAATATGAACCCCACTAAAAACCCGATAGATCCTAATCTTTACATAATCCCCACTAAAAGCCTGATAGAACCTAAACTTAACATGAACCCCACTAAAAACCTGATAGATCCTAAACTTTACATAATGCCCACTAAAAGCCTGATACAACTTAAACTTTACATGAACCCCACTAAAAACCTGATAGAACTTAAACTTTACATGAACCCCACAACAAACCTGATAGAAGCTAAACTTTACATGAACTCAACTAAAACCTGATAGAACCTAAACTTAATATGAACCCCACTAAAAACCCGATAGATCCTAATCTTTACATAATCCCCACTAAAAACCTGATAGAACCTAAACTTAACATGAACCCCACTAAAAACCTGATAGAACTTAAACTTTACATGAACCCCACTAAAAACCTGATAGAAGCTAAACTTTACATGAACCCCACTAAAAACCTGATAGAAGCTAAACTTTACATGAACCCCACTAAAAACCTGATAGAAGCTAAACTTTACATGAACTCCACTAAAAACCTGATAGAAACTAAACTTAATATGAACCCCACTAAAAACCCGATAGATCCTAATCTTTACATAATCCCCACCAAAAGCCTGATACAACTTAAACTTTACATGAACCCCACTAAAAACCTGATAGAACTTATACTTTACATGAACCCCACTAAAAACCTGATAGAAGCTAAACTTTACATGAACTCCACTAAAACCCTGATAGAACCTAAACTTAATATGAACCCCACTAAAAACCCGATAGATCCTAATCTTTACATAATCCCCACTAAAAGCCTGATAGAACCTAAACTTAACATGAAACCCACTAAAAACCTGACAGATCCTAAACTTTACATCATCGCACTAAAAGCCTGATACAACTTAAACTTTACATGAACCCCACTAAAAACCTGATAGAACTTAAACTTTACATCAACCCCACTACAATATGATAGAACCTAAACTTTAAATGAATCTCACTAAAAACCTGATAGAACTTAAACTTTACATAATCCCCACTAAAAGCCTGATACAACTTAAACTTTACATGAACCCCACTAAAAACCTGATAGAACTTAAACTTTACATCAACCCCACTACAATATGATAGAACCTAAACTTTAAATGAATCTCACTAAAAACCTGATAGAACTTAAACTTTACATAATCCCCACTAAAAGCCTGATACAACTTAAACTTTACATGAACCCCACTAAAAACCTGATAGAACTTAAACTTTACATCAACCCCACTAAAAACCTGATAGATGCTAAACTTTACATGAACTCCACTAAAAACCTGATAGAACCTAAACTTTACATGAACAGCACTAATAACCTGATAGAACCTAAACTTTACATGAACCCCACTAAAAGCCTGATACAACTTAAACTTTACATGAACCCCACTAAAAACCTGATAGAACTTAAACTTTACATGAACCCCACTAAAAACCTGATAGAAGCTAAACTTTACATGAACTCCACTAAAAACCTGACAGAACCTAAACTTAATATGAACCCCACTAAATACCCGATAGATCCTAATCTTTACATAATCCCCACTAAAAGCCTGATAGAACCTAAACTTAACATGAACCCCACTAAAAACCTGATAGATCCTAAACTTTACATCATCCCCACTAAAAGCCTGATACAACTTAAACTTTACATGAACCCCACTAAAAACCTGATATAACTTAAACTTTACATCAACCCCACTAAAATATGATAGAACCTAAACGTTAAATGAATCTCACTAAAAACCTGATAGAACTTAAACTTTACATAATCCCCACTAAAAGCCTGATACAACTTAAACTTTACATGAACCCCACTAAAAACCTGATAGAACTTAAACTTTACATCAACCCCACTAAAATATGATAGAACCTAAACTTTACATGAACCCCACTAAAAACCTGATAGACCCTAAACTTTACATGAATCGCACTAATAACCTGATAGAACCTCAACTTTACATGAACCCCAATAAAAACCTGATAGAACCTAAACTTTACATGAACCCCACTAAAAACCTGATAGAACTTAAACTTTACATGAACCCCACTAAAAACCTGATAGAAGCTAAACTTTACATGAACCCCACTAAAAACCTGATAGAAACTAAACTTTACATGAACCCCACTACAATATGATAGAACCTAAACTTTAAATGAATCTCACTAAAAACCTGATAGAACTTAAACTTTACATAATCCCCACTAAAAGCCTGATACAACTTAAACTTTACATGAACCCCACTAAAAACCTGATAGAACTTAAACTTTACATCAACCCCACTACAATATGATAGAACCTAAACTTTAAATGAATCTCACTAAAAACCTGATAGAACTTAAACTTTACATAATCCCCACTAAAAGCCTGATACAACTTAAACTTTACATGAACCCCACTAAAAACCTGATAGAACTTAAACTTTACATCAACCCCACTAAAAACCTGATAGATGCTAAACTTTACATGAACTCCACTAAAAACCTGATAGAACCTAAACTTAATATGAACCCCACTAAAAACCTGATAGAACTTAAACTTTACATAATGCCCACTAAAAGCCTGATACAACTTAAACTTTACATGAACCCCACTAAAAACCTGATAGAACTTAAACTTTACATGAACCCCACAACAAACCTGATAGAAGCTAAACTTTACATGAACTCAACTAAAACCTGATAGAACCTAAACTTAATATGAACCCCACTAAAAACCCGATAGATCCTAATCTTTACATAATCCCCACTAAAAACCTGATAGAACCTAAACTTAACATGAACCCCACTAAAAACCTGATAGAACTTATACTTTACATGAACCCCACTAAAAACCTGATAGAAGCTAAACTTTACATGAACTCCACTAAAACCCTGATAGAACCTAAACTTAATATGAACCCCACTAAAAACCCGATAGATCCTAATCTTTACATAATCCCCACTAAAAGCCTGATAGAACCTAAACTTAACATGAAACCCACTAAAAACCTGACAGATCCTAAACTTTACATCATCGCACTAAAAGCCTGATACAACTTAAACTTTACATGAACCCCACTAAAAACCTGATAGAACTTAAACTTTACATCAACCCCACTACAATATGATAGAACCTAAACTTTAAATGAATCTCACTAAAAACCTGATAGAACTTAAACTTTACATAATCCCCACTAAAAGCCTGATACAACTTAAACTTTACATGAACCCCACTAAAAACCTGATAGAACTTAAACTTTACATCAACCCCACTACAATATGATAGAACCTAAACTTTAAATGAATCTTACTAAAAACCTGATAGAACTTAAACTTTACATAATCCCCACTAAAAGCCTGATACAACTTAAACTTTACATGAACCCCACTAAAAACCTGATAGAACTTAAACTTTACATCAACCCCACTAAAAACCTGATAGATGCTAAACTTTACATGAACTCCACTAAAAACCTGATAGAACCTAAACTTTACATGAACAGCACTAATAACCTGATAGAACCTAAACTTTACATGAACCCCACTAAAAGCCTGATACAACTTAAACTTTACATGAACCCCACTAAAAACCTGATAGAACTTAAACTTTACATGAACCCCACTAAAAACCTGATAGAAGCTAAACTTTACATGAACTCCACTAAAAACCTGACAGAACCTAAACTTAATATGAACCCCACTAAATACCCGATAGATCCTAATCTTTACATAATCCCCACTAAAAGCCTAATAGAACCTAAACTTAACATGAACCCCACTAAAAACCTGATAGATCCTAAACTTTACATCATCCCCACTAAAAGCCTGATACAACTTAAACTTTACATGAACCCCACTAAAAACCTGATAGAACTTAAACTTTACATCAACCCCACTAATATATGATAGAACCTAAACTTTACATGAACCCCACTAAAAACCTGATAGACCCTAAACTTTACATGAATCGCACTAATAACCTGATAGAACCTCAACTTTACATGAACCCCAATAAAAACCTGATAGAACCTAAACTTTACATGAACCCCACTAAAAACCTGATAGAACTTAAACTTTACATGAACCCCACTAAAAACCTGATAGAAGCTAAACTTTACATGAACCCCACTAAAAACCTGATAGAAACTAAACTTTACATGAACCCCACTACAATATGATAGAACCTAAACTTTAAATGAATCTCACTAAAAACCTGATAGAACTTAAATTTACATAATCCCCACTAAAAGCCTGATACAACTTAAACTTTACATGAACCCCACTAAAAACCTGATAGAACTTAAACTTTACATCAACCCCACTACAATATGATAGAACCTAAACTTTAAATGAATCTCACTAAAAACCTGATAGAACTTAAACTTTACATAATCCCCACTAAAAGCCTGATACAACTTAAACTTTACATGAACCCCACTAAAAACCTGATAGAACTTAAACTTTACATCAACCCCACTAAAAACCTGATAGATGCTAAACTTTACATGAACTCCACTAAAAACCTGATAGAACCTAAACTTAATATGAACCCCACTAAAAACCCGATAGATCCTAATCTTTACATAATCCCCACTAAAAGCCTGATAGAACCTAAACTTTACATGAACCCCACTAAAAACCTGATAGAACTTAAACTTTACAACAACCCCACTAAAATATGATAGAACCTAAACTTTAAATGAATCTCACTAAAAACCTGATAGAACTTAAACTTTACATGAACCCCACTAAAAACCTGATAGATGCTAAACTTTACATGAACCCCACTAAAAACCTGATAGAAGCTAAACTTTACATGAACCCCACTAAAAACCTGATAAAACTTAAACTTTACATGAACCCCACTAAAAACCTGATAGAAGCTAAACTTTACATGAACTCCACTAAAAACCTGATAGAACCTAAACTTAATATGAACCCCACTAAAAACCCGATAGATCCTAATCTTTACATAATCCCCACCAAAAGCCTGATACAACTTAAACTTTACATGAACCCCACTAAAAACCTGATAGAACTTAAACTTTACATGAACCCCACTAAAAACCTGATAGAAGCTAAACTTTACATGAACTCCACTAAAACCCTGATAGAACCTAAACTTAATATGAACCCCACTAAAAACCCGATAGATCCTAATCTTTACATAATCCCCACTAAAAGCCTGATAGAACCTAAACTTAATATGAAACCCACTAAAAACCTGACAGATCCTAAACTTTACATCATCCGCACTAAAAGCCTGATACAACTTAAACTTTACATGAACCCCACTAAAAACCTGATAGAACTTAAACTTTACATCAACCCCACTACAATATGATAGAACCTAAACTTTAAATGAATCTCACTAAAAACCTGATAGAACTTAAACTTTACATAATCCCCACTAAAAGCCTGATACAACTTAAACTTTACATGAACCCCACTAAAAACCTGATAGAACTTAAACTTTTCATCAACCCCACTACAATATGATAGAACCTAAACTTTAAATGAATCTCACTAAAAACCTGATAGAACTTAAACTTTACATAATCCCCACTAAAAGCCTGATACAACTTAAACTTTACATGAACCCCACTAAAAACCTGATAGAACTTAAACTTTACATCAACCCCACTAAAAACCTGATAGATGCTAAACTTTACATGAACTCCACTAAAAACCTGATAGAACCTAAACTTTACATGAACAGCACTAATAACCTGATAGAACCTAAACTTTACATGAACCCCACTAAAAGCCTGATACAACTTAAACTTTACATGAACCCCACTAAAAACCTGATAGAACTTAAACTTTACATGAACCCCACTAAAAACCTGATAGAAGCTAAACTTTACATGAACTCCACTAAAAACCTGACAGAACCTAAACTTAATATGAACCCCACTAAATACCCGATAGATCCTAATCTTTACATAATCCCCACTAAAATCCTGATAGAACCTAAACTTAACATGAACCCCACTAAAAACCTGATAGATCCTAAACTTTACATCATCCCCACTAAAAGCCTGATACAACTTAAACTTTACATGAACCCCACTAAAAACCTGATATAACTTAAACTTTACATCAACCCCACTAAAATATGATAGAACCTAAACTTTGAATGAATCTCACTAAAAACCTGATAGAACTTAAACTTTACATAATTCCCACTAAAAGCCTGATACAACTTAAACTTTACATGAACCCCACTAAAAACCTGATAGAACTTAAACTTTACATCAACCCCACTAAAATATGATAGAACCTAAACTTTACATGAACCCCACTAAAAACCTGATAGACCCTAAACTTTACATGAATCGCACTAATAACCTGATAGAACCTCAACTTTACATGAACCCCAATAAAAACCTGATAGAACCTAAACTTTACATGAACCCCACTAAAAACCTGATAGAACTTAAACTTTACATGAACCCCACTAAAAACCTGATAGAAGCTAAACTTTACATGAACCCCACTAAAAACCTGATAGAACTTAAACTTTACATAAACCCCACTAAAAACCTGATAGATGCTAAACTTTACATGAACTCCACTAAAAACCTGATAGAACCTAAACTTAATATGAACCCCACTAAAAACCCGATAGATCCTAATCTTTACATAATCTCCACTAAAAGCTTGATAGAACCTAAACTTAACATGAACCCCACTAAAAACCTGATAGATCCTAAACTTTACATAATGCCCACTAAAAGCCTGATACAACTTAAACTTTACATGAACCCCACTAAAAACCTGATAGAACTTAAACTTTACATGAACCCCACAAAAAACCTGATAGAAGCTAAACTTTACATGAACTCAACTAAAACCTGATAGAACCTAAACTTAATATGAACCCCACTAAAAACCCGATAGATCCTAATCTTTACATAATCCCCACTAAAAGCCTGATAGATCCTAAACTTTACATAATCCCCACTAAAAGCCTGATACAACTTAAACTTTACATGAACCCCACTAAAAACCTGATAGAACTTAAACTTTACATGAACCCCACTAAAAATCTGATAGAAGCTAAACTTTACATGAACCCCACTAAAAACCTGATAGAACCTAAACTTAATATGAACCCCACTAAAAACCCGATAGATCCTAATCTTTACATAATCCCCACTAAAAGCCTGATAGAACCTAAACTTAACATGAACCCCACTAAAAACCTGATAGATCCTAAACTTTACATAATGCCCACTAAAAGCCTGATACAACTTAAACTTTACATGAACCCCACTAAAAACCTGATAGAACTTAAACTTTACATGAACCCCACAACAAACCTGATAGAAGCTAAACTTTACATGAACCCCACTAAAAACCTGATAGAAGCTAAACTTTACATGAACCCCACTAAAAACCTGATAGAAGCTAAACTTTACATGAACTCCACTAAAAACCTGATAGAAACTAAACTTAATATGAACCCCACTAAAAACCCGATAGATCCTAATCTTTACATAATCCCCACCAAAAGCCTGATACAACTTAAACTTTACATGAACCCCACTAAAAACCTGATAGAACTTATACTTTACATGAACCCCACTAAAAACCTGATAGAAGCTAAACTTTACATGAACTCCACTAAAACCCTGATAGAACCTAAACTTAATATGAACCCCACTAAAAACCCGATAGATCCTAATCTTTACATAATCCCCACTAAAAGCCTGATAGAACCTAAACTTAACAGGAAACCCACTAAAAACCTGACAGATCCTAAACTTTACATCATCGCACTAAAAGCCTGATACAACTTAAACTTTACATGAACCCCACTAAAAACCTGATAGAACTTAAACTTTACATCAACCCCACTACAATATGATAGAACCTAAACTTTAAATGAATCTCACTAAAAACCTGATAGAACTTAAACTTTACATAATCCCCACTAAAAGCCTGATACAACTTAAATTTTACATGAACCCCACTAAAAACCTGATAGAACTTAAACTTTACATCAACCCCACTACAATATGATAGAACCTAAACTTTAAATGAATCTCACTAAAAACCTGATAGAACTTAAACTTTACATAATCCCCACTAAAAGCCTGATACAACTTAAACTTTACATGAACCCCACTAAAAACCTGATAGAACTTAAACTTTACATCAACCCCACTAAAAACCTGATAGATGCTAAACTTTACATGAACTCCACTAAAAACCTGATAGAACCTAAACTTTACATGAACAGCACTAATAACCTGATAGAACCTAAACTTTACATGAACCCCACTAAAAGCCTGATACAACTTAAACTTTACATGAACCCCACTAAAAACCTGATAGAACTTAAACTTTACATAAACCCCACTAAAAACCTGATAGATGCTAAACTTTACATGAACTCCACTAAAAACCTGATAGAACCTAAACTTAATATGAACCCCACTAAAAACCCGATAGATCCTAATCTTTACATAATCCCCACTAAAAGCCTGATAGAACCTAAACTTTTCATGAACCCCACTAAAAACCTGATAGAACTTAAACTTTACATCAACCCCACTACAATATGATAGAACCTAAACTTTAAATGAATCTCACTAAAAACCTGATAGAACTTAAACTTTACATAATCCCCACTAAAAGCCTGATACAACTTAAACTTTACATGAACCCCACTAAAAACCTGATAGAACTTAAACTTTACATCAACCCCACTAAAAACCTGATAGATGCTAAACTTTACATGAACTCCACTAAAAACCTGATAGAACCTAAACTTAATATGAACCCCACTAAAAACCCGATAGATCCTAATCTTTACATAATCCCCACTAAAAGCCTGATAGAACCTAAACTTTACATGAACCCCACTAAAAACCTGATAGAACTTAAACTTTACAACAACCCCACTAAAATATGATAGAACCTAAACTTTAAATGAATCTCACTAAAAACCTGATAGAACTTAAACTTTACATGAACCCCACTAAAAACCTGATAGATGCTAAACTTTACATGAACCCCACTAAAAACCTGATAGAAGCTAAACTTTACATGAACCCCACTAAAAACCTGATAAAACTTAAACTTTACATGAACCCCACTAAAAACCTGATAGAAGCTAAACTTTACATGAACTCCACTAAAAACCTGATAGAACCTAAACTTAATATGAACCCCACTAAAAACCCGATAGATCCTAATCTTTACATAATCCCCACCAAAAGCCTGATACAACTTAAACTTTACATGAACCCCACTAAAAACCTGATAGAACTTAAACTTTACATGAACCCCACTAAAAACCTGATAGAAGCTAAACTTTACATGAACTCCACTAAAACCCTGATAGAACCTAAACTTAATATGAACCCCACTAAAAACCCGATAGATCCTAATCTTTACATAATCCCCACTAAAAGCCTGATAGAACCTAAACTTAATATGAAACCCACTAAAAACCTGACAGATCCTAAACTTTACATCATCCGCACTAAAAGCCTGATACAACTTAAACTTTACATGAACCCCACTAAAAACCTGATAGAACTTAAACTTTACATCAACCCCACTACAATATGATAGAACCTAAACTTTAAATGAATCTCACTAAAAACCTGATAGAACTTAAACTTTACATAATCCCCACTAAAAGCCTGATACAACTTAAACTTTACATGAACCCCACTAAAAACCTGATAGAACTTAAACTTTTCATCAACCCCACTACAATATGATAGAACCTAAACTTTAAATGAATCTCACTAAAAACCTGATAGAACTTAAACTTTACATAATCCCCACTAAAAGCCTGATACAACTTAAACTTTACATGAACCCCACTAAAAACCTGATAGAACTTAAACTTTACATCAACCCCACTAAAAACCTGATAGATGCTAAACTTTACATGAACTCCACTAAAAACCTGATAGAACCTAAACTTTACATGAACAGCACTAATAACCTGATAGAACCTAAACTTTACATGAACCCCACTAAAAGCCTGATACAACTTAAACTTTACATGAACCCCACTAAAAACCTGATAGAACTTAAACTTTACATGAACCCCACTAAAAACCTGATAGAAGCTAAACTTTACATGAACTCCACTAAAAACCTGACAGAACCTAAACTTAATATGAACCCCACTAAATACCCGATAGATCCTAATCTTTACATAATCCCCACTAAAATCCTGATAGAACCTAAACTTAACATGAACCCCACTAAAAACCTGATAGATCCTAAACTTTACATCATCCCCACTAAAAGCCTGATACAACTTAAACTTTACATGAACCCCACTAAAAACCTGATATAACTTAAACTTTACATCAACCCCACTAAAATATGATAGAACCTAAACTTTGAATGAATCTCACTAAAAACCTGATAGAACTTAAACTTTACATAATTCCCACTAAAAGCCTGATACAACTTAAACTTTACATGAACCCCACTAAAAACCTGATAGAACTTAAACTTTACATCAACCCCACTAAAATATGATAGAACCTAAACTTTACATGAACCCCACTAAAAACCTGATAGACCCTAAACTTTACATGAATCGCACTAATAACCTGATAGAACCTCAACTTTACATGAACCCCAATAAAAACCTGATAGAACCTAAACTTTACATGAACCCCACTAAAAACCTGATAGAACTTAAACTTTACATGAACCCCACTAAAAACCTGATAGAAGCTAAACTTTACATGAACCCCACTAAAAACCTGATAGAACTTAAACTTTACATAAACCCCACTAAAAACCTGATAGATGCTAAACTTTACATGAACTCCACTAAAAACCTGATAGAACCTAAACTTAATATGAACCCCACTAAAAACCCGATAGATCCTAATCTTTACATAATCTCCACTAAAAGCTTGATAGAACCTAAACTTAACATGAACCCCACTAAAAACCTGATAGATCCTAAACTTTACATAATGCCCACTAAAAGCCTGATACAACTTAAACTTTACATGAACCCCACTAAAAACCTGATAGAACTTAAACTTTACATGAACCCAACAAAAAACCTGATAGAAGCTAAACTTTACATGAACTCAACTAAAACCTGATAGAACCTAAACTTAATATGAACCCCACTAAAAACCCGATAGATCCTAATCTTTACATAATCCCCACTAAAAGCCTGATAGATCCTAAACTTTACATAATCCCCACTAAAAGCCTGATACAACTTAAACTTTACATGAACCCCACTAAAAACCTGATAGAACTTAAACTTTACATGAACCCCACTAAAAATCTGATAGAAGCTAAACTTTACATGAACCCCACTAAAAACCTGATAGAACCTAAACTTAATATGAACCCCACTAAAAACCCGATAGATCCTAATCTTTACATAATCCCCACTAAAAGCCTGATAGAACCTAAACTTAACATGAACCCCACTAAAAACCTGATAGATCCTAAACTTTACATAATGCCCACTAAAAGCCTGATACAACTTAAACTTTACATGAACCCCACTAAAAACCTGATAGAACTTAAACTTTACATGAACCCCACAACAAACCTGATAGAAGCTAAACTTTACATGAACCCCACTAAAAACCTGATAGAAGCTAAACTTTACATGAACCCCACTAAAAACCTGATAGAAGCTAAACTTTACATGAACTCCACTAAAAACCTGATAGAAACTAAACTTAATATGAACCCCACTAAAAACCCGATAGATCCTAATCTTTACATAATCCCCACCAAAAGCCTGATACAACTTAAACTTTACATGAACCCCACTAAAAACCTGATAGAACTTATACTTTACATGAACCCCACTAAAAACCTGATAGAAGCTAAACTTTACATGAACTCCACTAAAACCCTGATAGAACCTAAACTTAATATGAACCCCACTAAAAACCCGATAGATCCTAATCTTTACATAATCCCCACTAAAAGCCTGATAGAACCTAAACTTAACAGGAAACCCACTAAAAACCTGACAGATCCTAAACTTTACATCATCGCACTAAAAGCCTGATACAACTTAAACTTTACATGAACCCCACTAAAAACCTGATAGAACTTAAACTTTACATCAACCCCACTACAATATGATAGAACCTAAACTTTAAATGAATCTCACTAAAAACCTGATAGAACTTAAACTTTACATAATCCCCACTAAAAGCCTGATACAACTTAAATTTTACATGAACCCCACTAAAAACCTGATAGAACTTAAACTTTACATCAACCCCACTACAATATGATAGAACCTAAACTTTAAATGAATCTCACTAAAAACCTGATAGAACTTAAACTTTACATAATCCCCACTAAAAGCCTGATACAACTTAAACTTTACATGAACCCCACTAAAAACCTGATAGAACTTAAACTTTACATCAACCCCACTAAAAACCTGATAGATGCTAAACTTTACATGAACTCCACTAAAAACCTGATAGAACCTAAACTTTACATGAACAGCACTAATAACCTGATAGAACCTAAACTTTACATGAACCCCACTAAAAGCCTGATACAACTTAAACTTTACATGAACCCCACTAAAAACCTGATAGAACTTAAACTTTACATAAACCCCACTAAAAACCTGATAGATGCTAAACTTTACATGAACTCCACTAAAAACCTGATAGAACCTAAACTTAATATGAACCCCACTAAAAACCCGATAGATCCTAATCTTTACATAATCCCCACTAAAAGCCTGATAGAACCTAAACTTTACATGAACCCCACTAAAAACCTGATAGAACTTAAACTTTACAACAACCCCACTAAAATATGATAGAACCTAAACTTTAAATGAATCTCACTAAAAACCTGATAGAACTTAAACTTTACATGAACCCCACTAAAAACCTGATAGATGCTAAACTTTACATGAACCCCACTAAAAACCTGATAGAAGCTAAACTTTACATGAACCCCACTAAAAACCTGATAAAACTTAAACTTTACATGAACCCCACTAAAAACCTGATAGAAGCTAAACTTTACATGAACTCCACTAAAAACCTGATAGAACCTAAACTTAATATGAACCCCACTAAAAACCCGATAGATCCTAATCTTTACATAATCCCCACCAAAAGCCTGATACAACTTAAACTTTACATGAACCCCACTAAAAACCTGATAGAACTTAAACTTTACATGAACCCCACTAAAAACCTGATAGAAGCTAAACTTTACATGAACTCCACTAAAACCCTGATAGAACCTAAACTTAATATGAACCCCACTAAAAACCCGATAGATCCTAATCTTTACATAATCCCCACTAAAAGCCTGATAGAACCTAAACTTAATATGAAACCCACTAAAAACCTGACAGATCCTAAACTTTACATCATCCGCACTAAAAGCCTGATACAACTTAAACTTTACATGAACCCCACTAAAAACCTGATAGAACTTAAACTTTACATCAACCCCACTACAATATGATAGAACCTAAACTTTAAATGAATCTCACTAAAAACCTGATAGAACTTAAACTTTACATAATCCCCACTAAAAGCCTGATACAACTTAAACTTTACATGAACCCCACTAAAAACCTGATAGAACTTAAACTTTTCATCAACCCCACTACAATATGATAGAACCTAAACTTTAAATGAATCTCACTAAAAACCTGATAGAACTTAAACTTTACATAATCCCCACTAAAAGCCTGATACAACTTAAACTTTACATGAACCCCACTAAAAACCTGATAGAACTTAAACTTTACATCAACCCCACTAAAAACCTGATAGATGCTAAACTTTACATGAACTCCACTAAAAACCTGATAGAACCTAAACTTTACATGAACAGCACTAATAACCTGATAGAACCTAAACTTTACATGAACCCCACTAAAAGCCTGATACAACTTAAACTTTACATGAACCCCACTAAAAACCTGATAGAACTTAAACTTTACATGAACCCCACTAAAAACCTGATAGAAGCTAAACTTTACATGAACTCCACTAAAAACCTGACAGAACCTAAACTTAATATGAACCCCACTAAATACCCGATAGATCCTAATCTTTACATAATCCCCACTAAAATCCTGATAGAACCTAAACTTAACATGAACCCCACTAAAAACCTGATAGATCCTAAACTTTACATCATCCCCACTAAAAGCCTGATACAACTTAAACTTTACATGAACCCCACTAAAAACCTGATATAACTTAAACTTTACATCAACCCCACTAAAATATGATAGAACCTAAACTTTGAATGAATCTCACTAAAAACCTGATAGAACTTAAACTTTACATAATTCCCACTAAAAGCCTGATACAACTTAAACTTTACATGAACCCCACTAAAAACCTGATAGAACTTAAACTTTACATCAACCCCACTAAAATATGATAGAACCTAAACTTTACATGAACCCCACTAAAAACCTGATAGACCCTAAACTTTACATGAATCGCACTAATAACCTGATAGAACCTCAACTTTACATGAACCCCAATAAAAACCTGATAGAACCTAAACTTTACATGAACCCCACTAAAAACCTGATAGAACTTAAACTTTACATGAACCCCACTAAAAACCTGATAGAAGCTAAACTTTACATGAACCCCACTAAAAACCTGATAGAACTTAAACTTTACATAAACCCCACTAAAAACCTGATAGATGCTAAACTTTACATGAACTCCACTAAAAACCTGATAGAACCTAAACTTAATATGAACCCCACTAAAAACCCGATAGATCCTAATCTTTACATAATCTCCACTAAAAGCTTGATAGAACCTAAACTTAACATGAACCCCACTAAAAACCTGATAGATCCTAAACTTTACATAATGCCCACTAAAAGCCTGATACAACTTAAACTTTACATGAACCCCACTAAAAACCTGATAGAACTTAAACTTTACATGAACCCCACAAAAAACCTGATAGAAGCTAAACTTTACATGAACTCAACTAAAACCTGATAGAACCTAAACTTAATATGAACCCCACTAAAAACCCGATAGATCCTAATCTTTACATAATCCCCACTAAAAGCCTGATAGATCCTAAACTTTACATAATCCCCACTAAAAGCCTGATACAACTTAAACTTTACATGAACCCCACTAAAAACCTGATAGAACTTAAACTTTACATGAACCCCACTAAAAATCTGATAGAAGCTAAACTTTACATGAACCCCACTAAAAACCTGATAGAACCTAAACTTAATATGAACCCCACTAAAAACCCGATAGATCCTAATCTTTACATAATCCCCACTAAAAGCCTGATAGAACCTAAACTTAACATGAACCCCACTAAAAACCTGATAGATCCTAAACTTTACATAATGCCCACTAAAAGCCTGATACAACTTAAACTTTACATGAACCCCACTAAAAACCTGATAGAACTTAAACTTTACATGAACCCCACAACAAACCTGATAGAAGCTAAACTTTACATGAACCCCACTAAAAACCTGATAGAAGCTAAACTTTACATGAACCCCACTAAAAACCTGATAGAAGCTAAACTTTACATGAACTCCACTAAAAACCTGATAGAAACTAAACTTAATATGAACCCCACTAAAAACCCGATAGATCCTAATCTTTACATAATCCCCACCAAAAGCCTGATACAACTTAAACTTTACATGAACCCCACTAAAAACCTGATAGAACTTATACTTTACATGAACCCCACTAAAACCTGATAGAAGCTAAACTTTACATGAACTCCACTAAAACCCTGATAGAACCTAAACTTAATATGAACCCCACTAAAAACCCGATAGATCCTAATCTTTACATAATCCCCACTAAAAGCCTGATAGAACCTAAACTTAACATGAAACCCACTAAAAACCTGACAGATCCTAAACTTTACATCATCGCACTAAAAGCCTGATACAACTTAAACTTTACATGAACCCCACTAAAAACCTGATAGAACTTAAACTTTACATCAACCCCACTACAATATGATAGAACCTAAACTTTAAATGAATCTCACTAAAAACCTGATAGAACTTAAACTTTACATAATCCCCACTAAAAGCCTGATACAACTTAAATTTTACATGAACCCCACTAAAAACCTGATAGAACTTAAACTTTACATCAACCCCACTACAATATGATAGAACCTAAACTTTAAATGAATCTCACTAAAAACCTGATAGAACTTAAACTTTACATAATCCCCACTAAAAGCCTGATACAACTTAAACTTTACATGAACCCCACTAAAAACCTGATAGAACTTAAACTTTACATCAACCCCACTAAAAACCTGATAGATGCTAAACTTTACATGAACTCCACTAAAAACCTGATAGAACCTAAACTTTACATGAACAGCACTAATAACCTGATAGAACCTAAACTTTACATGAACCCCACTAAAAGCCTGATACAACTTAAACTTTACATGAACCCCACTAAAAACCTGATAGAACTTAAACTTTACATAAACCCCACTAAAAACCTGATAGATGCTAAACTTTACATGAACTCCACTAAAAACCTGATAGAACCTAAACTTAATATGAACCCCACTAAAAACCCGATAGATCCTAATCTTTACATAATCCCCACTAAAAGCTTGATAGAACCTAAACTTAACATGAACCCCACTAAAAACCTGATAGATCCTAAACTTTACATAATGCCCACTAAAAGCCTGATACAACTTAAACTTTACATGAACCCCACTAAAAACCTGATAGAACTTAAACTTTACATGAACCCCACAAAAAACCTGATAGAAGCTAAACTTTACATGAACTCAACTAAAACCTGATAGAACCTAAACTTAATATGAACCCCACTAAAAACCCGATAGATCCTAATCTTTACATAATCCCCACTAAAAGCCTGATAGATCCTAAACTTTACATAATCCCCACTAAAAGCCTGATACAACTTAAACTTTACATGAACCCCACTAAAAACCTGATAGAACTTAAACTTTACATGAACCCCACCAAAAATCTGATAGAAGCTAAACTTTACATGAACCCCACTAAAAACCTGATAGAACCTAAACTTAATATGAACCCCACTAAAAACCCGATAGATCCTAATCTTTACATAATCCCCACTAAAAGCCTGATAGAACCTAAACTTAACATGAACCCCACTAAAAACCTGATAGATCCTAAACTTTACATAATGCCCACTAAAAGCCTGATACAACTTAAACTTTACATGAACCCCACTAAAAACCTGATAGAACTTAAACTTTACATGAACCCCACAACAAACCTGATAGAAGCTAAACTTTACATGAACTCAACTAAAACCTGATAGAACCTAAACTTAATATGAACCCCACTAAAAACCCGATAGATCCTAATCTTTACATAATCCCCACTAAAAACCTGATAGAACCTAAACTTAACATGAACCCCACTAAAAACCTGATAGAACTTAAACTTTACATGAACCCCACTAAAAACCTGATAGAAGCTAAACTTTACATGAACCCCACTAAAAACCTGATAGAAGCTAAACTTTACATGAACCCCACTAAAAACCTGATAGAAGCTAAACTTTACATGAACTCCACTAAAAACCTGATAGAAACTAAACTTAATATGAACCCCACTAAAAACCCGATAGATCCTAATCTTTACATAATCCCCACCAAAAGCCTGATACAACTCAAACTTTACATGAACCCCACTAAAAACCTGATAGAACTTATACTTTACATGAACCCCACTAAAAACCTGATAGAAGCTAAACTTTACATGAACTCCACTAAAACCCTGATAGAACCTAAACTTAATATGAACCCCACTAAAAACCCGATAGATCCTAATCTTTACATAATCCCCACTAAAAGCCTGATAGAACCTAAACTTAACATGAAACCCACTAAAAACCTGACAGATCCTAAACTTTACATCATCGCACTAAATGCCTGATACAACTTAAACTTTACATGAACCCCACTAAAAACCTGATAGAACTTAAACTTTACATCAACCCCACTACAATATGATAGAACCTAAACTTTAAATGAATCTCACTAAAAACCTGATAGAACTTAAACTTTACATAATCCCCACTAAAAGCCTGATACAACTTAAACTTTACATGAACCCCACTAAAAACCTGATAGAACTTAAACTTTACATCAACCCCACTACAATATGATAGAACCTAAACTTTAAATGAATCTCACTAAAAACCTGATAGAACTTAAACTTTACATAATCCCCACTAAAAGCCTGATACAACTTAAACTTTACATGAACCCCACTAAAAACCTGATAGAACTTAAACTTTACATCAACCCCACTAAAAACCTGATAGATGCTAAACTTTACATGAACTCCACTAAAAACCTGATAGAACCTAAACTTTACATGAACAGCACTAATAACCTGATAGAACCTAAACTTTACATGAACCCCACTAAAAGCCTGATACAACTTAAACTTTACATGAACCCCACTAAAAACCTGATAGAACTTAAACTTTACATGAACCCCACTAAAAACCTGATAGAAGCTAAACTTTACATGAACCCCACTAAAAACCTGATAGAAGCTAAACTTTACATGAACCCCACTAAAAACCTGATAGAACTTAAACTTTACATGAACCCCACTAAAAACCTGATAGATGCTAAACTTTACATGAACTCCACTAAAAACCTGATAGAACCTAAACTTTAAATGAATCTCACTAATAACCTGATAGAACCTCAACTTTACATGAACCCCAATCAAAACCTGATAGAACCTAAACTTTACATGAACCCCACTAAAAGCCTGATACAACTTAAACTTTACATGAACCCCACTAAAAACCTGATAGAACTTAAACTTTACATGAACCCCACTAAAAACCTGATAGAAGCTAAACTTTACATCATCGCACTAAAAGCCTGATACAACTTAAACTTTACATGAACCCCACTAAAAACCTGATAGAACTTAAACTTTACATCAACCCCACTACAATATGATAGAACCTAAACTTTAAATGAATCTCACTAAAAACCTGATAGAACTTAAACTTTACATAATCCCCACTAAAAGCCTGATACAACTTAAATTTTACATGAACCCCACTAAAAACCTGATAGAACTTAAACTTTACATCAACCCCACTACAATATGATAGAACCTAAACTTTAAATGAATCTCACTAAAAACCTGATAGAACTTAAACTTTACATAATCCCCACTAAAAGCCTGATACAACTTAAACTTTACATGAACCCCACTAAAAACCTGATAGAACTTAAACTTTACATCAACCCCACTAAAAACCTGATAGATGCTAAACTTTACATGAACTCCACTAAAAACCTGATAGAACCTAAACTTTACATGAACAGCACTAATAACCTGATAGAACCTAAACTTTACATGAACCCCACTAAAAGCCTGATACAACTTAAACTTTACATGAACCCCACTAAAAACCTGATAGAACTTAAACTTTACATAAACCCCACTAAAAACCTGATAGATGCTAAACTTTACATGAACTCCACTAAAAACCTGATAGAACCTAAACTTAATATGAACCCCACTAAAAACCCGATAGATCCTAATCTTTACATAATCCCCACTAAAAGCTTGATAGAACCTAAACTTAACATGAACCCCACTAAAAACCTGATAGATCCTAAACTTTACATAATGCCCACTAAAAGCCTGATACAACTTAAACTTTACATGAACCCCACTAAAAACCTGATAGAACTTAAACTTTACATGAACCCCACAAAAAACCTGATAGAAGCTAAACTTTACATGAACTCAACTAAAACCTGATAGAACCTAAACTTAATATGAACCCCACTAAAAACCCGATAGATCCTAATCTTTACATAATCCCCACTAAAAGCCTGATAGATCCTAAACTTTACATAATCCCCACTAAAAGCCTGATACAACTTAAACTTTACATGAACCCCACTAAAAACCTGATAGAACTTAAACTTTACATGAACCCCACCAAAAATCTGATAGAAGCTAAACTTTACATGAACCCCACTAAAAACCTGATAGAACCTAAACTTAATATGAACCCCACTAAAAACCCGATAGATCCTAATCTTTACATAATCCCCACTAAAAGCCTGATAGAACCTAAACTTAACATGAACCCCACTAAAAACCTGATAGATCCTAAACTTTACATAATGCCCACTAAAAGCCTGATACAACTTAAACTTTACATGAACCCCACTAAAAACCTGATAGAACTTAAACTTTACATGAACCCCACAACAAACCTGATAGAAGCTAAACTTTACATGAACTCAACTAAAACCTGATAGAACCTAAACTTAATATGAACCCCACTAAAAACCCGATAGATCCTAATCTTTACATAATCCCCACTAAAAACCTGATAGAACCTAAACTTAACATGAACCCCACTAAAAACCTGATAGAACTTAAACTTTACATGAACCCCACTAAAAACCTGATAGAAGCTAAACTTTACATGAACCCCACTAAAAACCTGATAGAAGCTAAACTTTACATGAACCCCACTAAAAACCTGATAGAAGCTAAACTTTACATGAACTCCACTAAAAACCTGATAGAAACTAAACTTAATATGAACCCCACTAAAAACCCGATAGATCCTAATCTTTACATAATCCCCACCAAAAGCCTGATACAACTCAAACTTTACATGAACCCCACTAAAAACCTGATAGAACTTATACTTTACATGAACCCCACTAAAAACCTGATAGAAGCTAAACTTTACATGAACTCCACTAAAACCCTGATAGAACCTAAACTTAATATGAACCCCACTAAAAACCCGATAGATCCTAATCTTTACATAATCCCCACTAAAAGCCTGATAGAACCTAAACTTAACATGAAACCCACTAAAAACCTGACAGATCCTAAACTTTACATCATCGCACTAAAAGCCTGATACAACTTAAACTTTACATGAACCCCACTAAAAACCTGATAGAACTTAAACTTTACATCAACCCCACTACAATATGATAGAACCTAAACTTTAAATGAATCTCACTAAAAACCTGATAGAACTTAAACTTTACATAATCCCCACTAAAAGCCTGATACAACTTAAACTTTACATGAACCCCACTAAAAACCTGATAGAACTTAAACTTTACATCAACCCCACTACAATATGATAGAACCTAAACTTTAAATGAATCTCACTAAAAACCTGATAGAACTTAAACTTTACATAATCCCCACTAAAAGCCTGATACAACTTAAACTTTACATGAACCCCACTAAAAACCTGATAGAACTTAAACTTTACATCAACCCCACTAAAAACCTGATAGATGCTAAACTTTACATGAACTCCACTAAAAACCTGATAGAACCTAAACTTTACATGAACAGCACTAATAACCTGATAGAACCTAAACTTTACATGAACCCCACTAAAAGCCTGATACAACTTAAACTTTACATGAACCCCACTAAAAACCTGATAGAACTTAAACTTTACATGAACCCCACTAAAAACCTGATAGAAGCTAAACTTTACATGAACCCCACTAAAAACCTGATAGAAGCTAAACTTTACATGAACCCCACTAAAAACCTGATAGAACTTAAACTTTACATGAACCCCACTAAAAACCTGATAGATGCTAAACTTTACATGAACTCCACTAAAAACCTGATAGAACCTAAACTTTAAATGAATCTCACTAAAAACCTGATAGAACCTAAACTTTACATGAACAGCACTAATAACCTGATAGAACCTCAACTTTACATGAACCCCAATCAAAACCTGATAGAACCTAAACTTTACATGAACCCCACTAAAAGCCTGATACAACTTAAACTTTACATGAACCCCACTAAAAACCTGATAGAACTTAAACTTTACATGAACCCCACTAAAAACCTGATAGAAGCTAAACTTTACATGAACTCCACTAAAAACCTGACAGAACCTAAACTTAATATGAACCCCACTAAATACCCGATAGATCCTAATCTTTACATAATCCCCACTAAAAGCCTGATACAACTTAAACTTTACATGAACCCCACTAAAAACCTGATAGAACTTAAACTTTACATCAACCCCACTAAAATATGATAGAACCTAAACTTTAAATGAATCTCACTAAAAACCTGATAGAACTTAAACTTTACATAATCCCCACTAAAAGCCTGATACAACTTAAACTTTACATGAACCCCACTAAAAACCTGATAGAACTTAAACTTTACATCAACCCCACTAAAATATGATAGAACCTAAACTTTACATGAACCCCACTAAAAACCTGATAGACCCTAAACTTTACATGAATCGCACTAATAACCTGATAGAACTTAAACTTTACAACAACCCCACTAAAATATGATAGAACCTAAACTTTAAATGAATCTCACTAAAAACCTGATAGATGCTAAACTTTACATGAACCCCACTAAAAACCTGATAGATGCTAAACTTTACATGAACCCCACTAAAAACCTGATAGAAGCTAAACTTTACATGAACCCCACTAAAAACCTGATAAAACTTAAACTTTACATGAACCCCACTAAAAACCTGATAGATGCTAAACTTTACATGAACCCCACTAAAAACCTGATAGAAGCTAAACTTTACATGAACCCCACTAAAAACCTGATAAAACTTAAACTTTACATGAACCCCACTAAAAACCTGATAGAAGCTAAACTTTACATGAACTCCACTAAAAACCTGATAGAACCTAAACTTAATATGAACCCCACTAAAAACCCGATAGATCCTAATCTTTACATAATCCCCACCAAAAGCCTGATACAACTTAAACTTTACATGAACCCCACTAAAAACCTGATAGAACTTAAACTTTACATGAACCCCACTAAAAACCTGATAGAAGCTAAACTTTACATGAACTCCACTAAAACCCTGATAGAACCTAATCTTAATATGAACCCCACTAAAAACCCGATAGATCCTAATCTTTACATAATCCCCACTAAAAGCCTGATAGAACCTAAACTTAATATGAAACCCACTAAAAACCTGACAGATCCTAAACTTTACATCATCCGCACTAAAAGCCTGATACAACTTAAACTTTACATGAACCCCACTAAAAACCTGATAGAACTTAAACTTTACATCAACCCCACTACAATATGATAGAACCTAAACTTTAAATGAATCTCACTAAAAACCTGATAGAACTTAAACTTTACATAATCCCCACTAAAAGCCTGATACAACTTAAACTTTACATGAACCCCACTAAAAACCTGATAGAACTTAAACTTTTCATCAACCCCACTACAATATGATAGAACCTAAACTTTAAATGAATCTCACTAAAAACCTGATAGAACTTAAACTTTACATAATCCCCACTAAAAGCCTGATACAACTTAAACTTTACATGAACCCCACTAAAAACCTGATAGAACTTAAACTTTACATCAACCCCACTAAAAACCTGATAGATGCTAAACTTTACATGAACTCCACTAAAAACCTGATAGAACCTAAACTTTACATGAACAGCACTAATAACCTGATAGAACCTAAACTTTACATGAACCCCACTAAAAGCCTGATACAACTTAAACTTTACATGAACCCCACTAAAAACCTGATAGAACTTAAACTTTACATGAACCCCACTAAAAACCTGATAGAAGCTAAACTTTACATGAACTCCACTAAAAACCTGACAGAACCTAAACTTAATATGAACCCCACTAAATACCCGATAGATCCTAATCTTTACATAATCCCCACTAAAATCCTGATAGAACCTAAACTTAACATGAACCCCACTAAAAACCTGATAGATCCTAAACTTTACATCATACCCACTAAAAGCCTGATACAACTTAAACTTTACATGAACCCCACTAAAAACCTGATATAACTTAAACTTTACATCAACCCCACTAAAATATGATAGAACCTAAACTTTGAATGAATCTCACTAAAAACCTGATAGAACTTAAACTTTACATAATTCCCACTAAAAGCCTGATACAACTTAAACTTTACATGAACCCCACTAAAAACCTGATAGAACTTAAACTTTACATCAACCCCACTAAAATATGATAGAACCTAAACTTTACATGAACCCCACTAAAAACCTGATAGACCCTAAACTTTACATGAATCGCACTAATAACCTGATAGAACCTCAACTTTACATGAACCCCAATAAAAACCTGATAGAACCTAAACTTTACATGAACCCCACTAAAAACCTGATAGAACTTAAACTTTACATGAACCCCACTAAAAACCTGATAGAAGCTAAACTTTACATGAACCCCACTAAAAACCTGATAGAACTTAAACTTTACATAAACCCCACTAAAAACCTGATAGATGCTAAACTTTACATGAACTCCACTAAAAACCTGATAGAACCTAAACTTAATATGAACCCCACTAAAAACCCGATAGATCCTAATCTTTACATAATCTCCACTAAAAGCTTGATAGAACCTAAACTTAACATGAACCCCACTAAAAACCTGATAGATCCTAAACTTTACATAATGCCCACTAAAAGCCTGATACAACTTAAACTTTACATGAACCCCACTAAAAACCTGATAGAACTTAAACTTTACATGAACCCCACAAAAAACCTGATAGAAGCTAAACTTTACATGAACTCAACTAAAACCTGATAGAACCTAAACTTAATATGAACCCCACTAAAAACCCGATAGATCCTAATCTTTACATAATCCCCACTAAAAGCCTGATAGATCCTAAACTTTACATAATCCCCACTAAAAGCCTGATACAACTTAAACTTTACATGAACCCCACTAAAAACCTGATAGAACTTAAACTTTACATGAACCCCACTAAAAATCTGATAGAAGCTAAACTTTACATGAACCCCACTAAAAACCTGATAGAACCTAAACTTAATATGAACCCCACTAAAAACCCGATAGATCCTAATCTTTACATAATCCCCACTAAAAGCCTGATAGAACCTAAACTTAACATGAACCCCACTAAAAGCCTGATACAACTTAAACTTTACATGAACCCCACTAAAAACCTGATAGAACTTAAACTTTACATGAACCCCACTAAAAACCTGATAGAAGCTAAACTTTACATGAACCCCACTAAAAACCTGATAGAAGCTAAACTTTACATGAACCCCACTAAAAACCTGATAGAACTTAAACTTTACATGAACCCCACTAAAAACCTGATAGATGCTAAACTTTACATGAACTCCACTAAAAACCTGATAGAACCTAAACTTTAAATGAATCTCACTAAAAACCTGATAGAACCTAAACTTTACATGAACAGCACTAATAACCTGATAGAACCTAAACTTTACATGAACCCCACTAAAAGCCTGATACAACTTAAACTTTACATGAACCCCACTAAAAACCTGATAGAACTTAAACTTTACATGAACCCCACTAAAAACCTGATAGAAGCTAAACTTTACATGAACCCCACTAAAAACCTGATAGAAGCTAAACTTTACATGAACCCCACTAAAAACCTGATAGAACTTAAACTTTACATGAACCCCACTAAAAACCTGATAGATGCTAAACTTTACATGAACTCCACTAAAAACCTGATAGAACCTAAACTTTAAATGAATCTCACTAAAAACCTGATAGAACCTAAACTTTACATGAACAGCACTAATAACCTGATAGAACCTCAACTTTACATGAACCCCAATCAAAACCTGATAGAACCTAAACTTTACATGAACCCCACTAAAAGCCTGATACAACTTAAACTTTACATGAACCCCACTAAAAACCTGATAGAACTTAAACTTTACATGAACCCCACTAAAAACCTGATAGAAGCTAAACTTTACATGAACTCCACTAAAAACCTGACAGAACCTAAACTTAATATGAACCCCACTAAATACCCGATAGATCCTAATCTTTACATAATCCCCACTAAAAGCCTGATACAACTTAAACTTTACATGAACCCCACTAAAAACCTGATAGAACTTAAACTTTACATCAACCCCACTAAAATATGATAGAACCTAAACTTTAAATGAATCTCACTAAAAACCTGATAGAACTTAAACTTTACATAATCCCCACTAAAAGCCTGATACAACTTAAACTTTACATGAACCCCACTAAAAACCTGATAGAACTTAAACTTTACATCAACCCCACTAAAATATGATAGAACCTAAACTTTACATGAACCCCACTAAAAACCTGATAGACCCTAAACTTTACATGAATCGCACTAATAACCTGATAGAACTTAAACTTTACAACAACCCCACTAAAATATGATAGAACCTAAACTTTAAATGAATCTCACTAAAAACCTGATAGAACTTAAACTTTACATGAACCCCACTAAAAACCTGATAGATGCTAAACTTTACATGAACCCCACTAAAAACCTGATAGAAGCTAAACTTTACATGAACCCCACTAAAAACCTGATAAAACTTAAACTTTACATGAACCCCACTAAAAACCTGATAGAAGCTAAACTTTACATGAACTCCACTAAAAACCTGATAGAACCTAAACTTAATATGAACCCCACTAAAAACCCGATAGATCCTAATCTTTACATAATCCCCACCAAAAGCCTGATACAACTTAAACTTTACATGAACCCCACTAAAAACCTGATAGAACTTAAACTTTACATGAACCCCACTAAAAACCTGATAGAAGCTAAACTTTACATGAACTCCACTAAAACCCTGATAGAACCTAATCTTAATATGAACCCCACTAAAAACCCGATAGATCCTAATCTTTACATAATCCCCACTAAAAGCCTGATAGAACCTAAACTTAATATGAAACCCACTAAAAACCTGACAGATCCTAAACTTTACATCATCCGCACTAAAAGCCTGATACAACTTAAACTTTACATGAACCCCACTAAAAACCTGATAGAACTTAAACTTTACATCAACCCCACTACAATATGATAGAACCTAAACTTTAAATGAATCTCACTAAAAACCTGATAGAACTTAAACTTTACATAATCCCCACTAAAAGCCTGATACAACTTAAACTTTACATGAACCCCACTAAAAACCTGATAGAACTTAAACTTTTCATCAACCCCACTACAATATGATAGAACCTAAACTTTAAATGAATCTCACTAAAAACCTGATAGAACTTAAACTTTACATAATCCCCACTAAAAGCCTGATACAACTTAAACTTTACATGAACCCCACTAAAAACCTGATAGAACTTAAACTTTACATCAACCCCACTAAAAACCTGATAGATGCTAAACTTTACATGAACTCCACTAAAAACCTGATAGAACCTAAACTTTACATGAACAGCACTAATAACCTGATAGAACCTAAACTTTACATGAACCCCACTAAAAGCCTGATACAACTTAAACTTTACATGAACCCCACTAAAAACCTGATAGAACTTAAACTTTACATGAACCCCACTAAAAACCTGATAGAAGCTAAACTTTACATGAACTCCACTAAAAACCTGACAGAACCTAAACTTAATATGAACCCCACTAAATACCCGATAGATCCTAATCTTTACATAATCCCCACTAAAATCCTGATAGAACCTAAACTTAACATGAACCCCACTAAAAACCTGATAGATCCTAAACTTTACATCATACCCACTAAAAGCCTGATACAACTTAAACTTTACATGAACCCCACTAAAAACCTGATATAACTTAAACTTTACATCAACCCCACTAAAATATGATAGAACCTAAACTTTGAATGAATCTCACTAAAAACCTGATAGAACTTAAACTTTACATAATTCCCACTAAAAGCCTGATACAACTTAAACTTTACATGAACCCCACTAAAAACCTGATAGAACTTAAACTTTACATCAACCCCACTAAAATATGATAGAACCTAAACTTTACATGAACCCCACTAAAAACCTGATAGACCCTAAACTTTACATGAATCGCACTAATAACCTGATAGAACCTCAACTTTACATGAACCCCAATAAAAACCTGATAGAACCTAAACTTTACATGAACCCCACTAAAAACCTGATAGAACTTAAACTTTACATGAACCCCACTAAAAACCTGATAGAAGCTAAACTTTACATGAACCCCACTAAAAACCTGATAGAACTTAAACTTTACATAAACCCCACTAAAAACCTGATAGATGCTAAACTTTACATGAACTCCACTAAAAACCTGATAGAACCTAAACTTAATATGAACCCCACTAAAAACCCGATAGATCCTAATCTTTACATAATCTCCACTAAAAGCTTGATAGAACCTAAACTTAACATGAACCCCACTAAAAACCTGATAGATCCTAAACTTTACATAATGCCCACTAAAAGCCTGATACAACTTAAACTTTACATGAACCCCACTAAAAACCTGATAGAACTTAAACTTTACATGAACCCCACAAAAAACCTGATAGAAGCTAAACTTTACATGAACTCAACTAAAACCTGATAGAACCTAAACTTAATATGAACCCCACTAAAAACCCGATAGATCCTAATCTTTACATAATCCCCACTAAAAGCCTGATAGATCCTAAACTTTACTTAATCCCCACTAAAAGCCTGATACAACTTAAACTTTACATGAACCCCACTAAAAACCTGATAGAACTTAAACTTTACATGAACCCCACTAAAAATCTGATAGAAGCTAAACTTTACATGAACCCCACTAAAAACCTGATAGAACCTAAACTTAATATGAACCCCACTAAAAACCCGATAGATCCTAATCTTTACATAATCCCCACTAAAAGCCTGATAGAACCTAAACTTAACATGAACCCCACTAAAAACCTGATAGATCCTAAACTTTACATAATGCCCACTAAAAGCCTGATACAACTTAAACTTTACATGAACCCCACTAAAAACCTGATAGAACTTAAACTTTACATGAACCCCACAACAAACCTGATAGAAGCTAAACTTTACATGAACTCAACTAAAACCTGATAGAACCTAAACTTAATATGAACCCCACTAAAAACCCGATAGATCCTAATCTTTACATAATCCCCACTAAAAACCTGATAGAACCTAAACTTAACATGAACCCCACTAAAAACCTGATAGAACTTAAACTTTACATGAACCCCACTAAAAACCTGATAGAAGCTAAACTTTACATGAACCCCACTAAAAACCTGATAGAAGCTAAACTTTACATGAACCCCACTAAAAACCTGATAGAAGCTAAACTTTACATGAACTCCACTAAAAACCTGATAGAAACTAAACTTAATATGAACCCCACTAAAAACCCGATAGATCCTAATCTTTACATAATCCCCACCAAAAGCCTGATACAACTTAAACTTTACATGAACCCCACTAAAAACCTGATAGAACTTATACTTTACATGAACCCCACTAAAAACCTGATAGAAGCTAAACTTTACATGAACTCCACTAAAACCCTGATAGAACCTAAACTTAATATGAACCCCACTAAAAACCCGATAGATCCTAATCTTTACATAATCCCCACTAAAAGCCTGATAGAACCTAAACTTAACATGAAACCCACTAAAAACCTGACAGATCCTAAACTTTACATCATCGCACTAAAAGCCTGATACAACTTAAACTTTACATGAACCCCACTAAAAACCTGATAGAACTTAAACTTTACATCAACCCCACTACAATATGATAGAACCTAAACTTTAAATGAATCTCACTAAAAACCTGATAGAACTTAAACTTTACATAATCCCCACTAAAAGCCTGATACAACTTAAACTTTACATGAACCCCACTAAAAACCTGATAGAACTTAAACTTTACATCAACCCCACTACAATATGATAGAACCTAAACTTTAAATGAATCTCACTAAAAACCTGATAGAACTTAAACTTTACATAATCCCCACTAAAAGCCTGATACAACTTAAACTTTACATGAACCCCACTAAAAACCTGATAGAACTTAAACTTTACATCAACCCCACTAAAAACCTGATAGATGCTAAACTTTACATGAACTCCACTAAAAACCTGATAGAACCTAAACTTTACATGAACAGCACTAATAACCTGATAGAACCTAAACTTTACATGAACCCCACTAAAAGCCTGATACAACTTAAACTTTACATGAACCCCACTAAAAACCTGATAGAACTTAAACTTTACATGAACCCCACTAAAAACCTGATAGAAGCTAAACTTTACATGAACCCCACTAAAAACCTGATAGAAGCTAAACTTTACATGAACCCCACTAAAAACCTGATAGAACTTAAACTTTACATGAACCCCACTAAAAACCTGATAGATGCTAAACTTTACATGAACTCCACTAAAAACCTGATAGAACCTAAACTTAATATGAACCCCACTAAAAACTCGATAGATCCTAATCTTTACATAATCCCCACTAAAAGCCTGATAGAACCTAAACTTTACATGAACCCCACTAAAAACCTGATAGAACTTAAACTTTACATCAACCCCACTAAAATATGATAGAACCTAAACTTTAAATGAATCTCACTAAAAACCTGATAGAACCTAAACTTTACATGAACAGCACTAATAACCTGATAGAACCTCAACTTTACATGAACCCCAATCAAAACCTGATAGAACCTAAACTTTACATGAACCCCACTAAAAGCCTGATACAACTTAAACTTTACATGAACCCCACTAAAAACCTGATAGAACTTAAACTTTACATGAACCCCACTAAAAACCTGATAGAAGCTAAACTTTACATGAACTCCACTAAAAACCTGACAGAACCTAAACTTAATATGAACCCCACTAAATACCCGATAGATCCTAATCTTTACATAATCCCCACTAAAAGCCTGATAGAACCTAAACTTAACATGAACCCCACTAAAAACCTGATAGATCCTAAACTTTACATCATCCCCACTAAAAGCCTGATACAACTTAAACTTTACATGAACCCCACTAAAAACCTGATAGAACTTAAACTTTACATCAACCCCACTAAAATATGATAGAACCTAAACTTTAAATGAATCTCACTAAAAACCTGATAGAACTTAAACTTTACATAATCCCCACTAAAAGCCTGATACAACTTAAACTTTACATGAACCCCACTAAAAACCTGATAGAACTTAAACTTTACATCAACCCCACTAAAATATGATAGAACCTAAACTTTACATGAACCCCACTAAAAACCTGATAGACCCTAAACTTTACATGAATCGCACTAATAACCTGATAGAACCTCAACTTTACATGAACCCCAATAAAAACCTGATAGAACCTAAACTTTACATGAACCCCACTAAAAACCTGATAGAACTTAAACTTTACATGAACCCCACTAAAAACCTGATAGAAGCTAAACTTTACATGAACCCCACTAAAAACCTGATAGAACTTAAACTTTACATGAACCCCACTAAAAACCGGAAAGATGCTAAACTTTACATGAACTCCACTAAAAACCTGATAGAACCTAAACTTAATATGAACCCCACTAAAAACCCGATAGATCCTAATCTTTACATAATCCCCACTAAAAGCCTGATAGAACCTAAACTTTACATGAACCCCACTAAAAACCTGATAGAACTTAAACTTTACAACAACCCCACTAAAATATGATAGAACCTAAACTTTAAATGAATCTCACTAAAAACCTGATAGAACTTAAACTTTACATGAACCCCACTAAAAACCTGATAGATGCTAAACTTTACATGAACCCCACTAAAAACCTGATAGAAGCTAAACTTTACATGAACCCCACTAAAAACCTGATAAAACTTAAACTTTACATGAACCCCACTAAAAACCTGATAGAAGCTAAACTTTACATGAACTCCACTAAAAACCTGATAGAACCTAAACTTAATATGAACCCCACTAAAAACCCGATAGATCCTAATCTTTACATAATCCCCACTAAAAGCCTGATAGATCCTAAACTTTACATAATCCCCACTAAAAGCCTGCTACAACTTAAACTTTACATGAACCCCACTAAAAACCTGATAGAACTTAAACTTTACATGAACCCCACTAAAAATCTGATAGAAGCTAAACTTTACATGAACCCCACTAAAAACCTGATAGAACCTAAACTTAATATGAACCCCACTAAAAACCCGATAGATCCTAATCTTTACATAATCCCCACTAAAAGCTTGATAGAACCTAAACTTAACATGAACCCCACTAAAAACCTGATAGATCCTAAACTTTACATAATGCCCACTAAAAGCCTGATACAACTTAAACTTTACATGAACCCCACTAAAAACCTGATAGAACTTAAACTTTACATGAACCCCACAAAAAACCTGATAGAAGCTAAACTTTACATGAACTCAACTAAAACCTGATAGAACCTAAACTTAATATGAACCCCACTAAAAACCCGATAGATCCTAATCTTTACATAATCCCCACTAAAAGCCTGATAGATCCTAAACTTTACATAATCCCCACTAAAAGCCTGATACAACTTAAACTTTACATGAACCCCACTAAAAACCTGATAGAACTTAAACTTTACATGAACCCCACTAAAAATCTGATAGAAGCTAAACTTTACATGAACCCCACTAAAAACCTGATAGAACCTAAACTTAATATGAACCCCACTAAAAACCCGATAGATCCTAATCTTTACATAATCCCCACTAAAAGCCTGATAGAACCTAAACTTAACATGAACCCCACTAAAAACCTGATAGATCCTAAACTTTACATAATGCCCACTAAAAGCCTGATACAACTTAAACTTTACATGAACCCCACTAAAAACCTGATAGAACTTAAACTTTACATGAACCCCACAACAAACCTGATAGAAGCTAAACTTTACATGAACTCAACTAAAACCTGATAGAACCTAAACTTAATATGAACCCCACTAAAAACCCGATAGATCCTAATCTTTACATAATCCCCACTAAAAACCTGATAGAACCTAAACTTAACATGAACCCCACTAAAAACCTGATAGAACTTAAACTTTACATGAACCCCACTAAAAACCTGATAGAAGCTAAACTTTACATGAACCCCACTAAAAACCTGATAGAAGCTAAACTTTACATGAACCCCACTAAAAACCTGATAGAAGCTAAACTTTACATGAACTCCACTAAAAACCTGATAGAAACTAAACTTAATATGAACCCCACTAAAAACCCGATAGATCCTAATCTTTACATAATCCCCACCAAAAGCCTGATACAACTTAAACTTTACATGAACCCCACTAAAAACCTGATAGAACTTATACTTTACATGAACCCCACTAAAAACCTGATAGAAGCTAAACTTTACATGAACTCCACTAAAACCCTGATAGAACCTAAACTTAATATGAACCCCACTAAAAACCCGATAGATCCTAATCTTTACATAATCCCCACTAAAAGCCTGATAGAACCTAAACTTAACATGAAACCCACTAAAAACCTGACAGATCCTAAACTTTACATCATCGCACTAAAAGCCTGATACAACTTAAACTTTACATGAACCCCACTAAAAACCTGATAGAACTTAAACTTTACATCAACCCCACTACAATATGATAGAACCTAAACTTTAAATGAATCTCACTAAAAACCTGATAGAACTTAAACTTTACATAATCCCCACTAAAAGCCTGATACAACTTAAACTTTACATGAACCCCACTAAAAACCTGATAGAACTTAAACTTTACATCAACCCCACTACAATATGATAGAACCTAAACTTTAAATGAATCTCACTAAAAACCTGATAGAACTTAAACTTTACATAATCCCCACTAAAAGCCTGATACAACTTAAACTTTACATGAACCCCACTAAAAACCTGATAGAACTTAAACTTTACATCAACCCCACTAAAAACCTGATAGATGCTAAACTTTACATGAACTCCACTAAAAACCTGATAGAACCTAAACTTTACATGAACAGCACTAATAACCTGATAGAACCTAAACTTTACATGAACCCCACTAAAAGCCTGATACAACTTAAACTTTACATGAACCCCACTAAAAACCTGATAGAACTTAAACTTTACATGAACCCCACTAAAAACCTGATAGAAGCTAAACTTTACATGAACTCCACTAAAAACCTGACAGAACCTAAACTTAATATGAACCCCACTAAATACCCGATAGATCCTAATCTTTACATAATCCCCACTAAAAGCCTGATAGAACCTAAACTTAACATGAACCCCACTAAAAACCTGATAGATCCTAAACTTTACATCATCCCCACTAAAAGCCTGATACAACTTAAACTTTACATGAACCCCACTAAAAACCTGATATAACTTAAACTTTACATCAACCCCACTAAAATATGATAGAACCTAAACGTTAAATGAATCTCACTAAAAACCTGATAGAACTTAAACTTTACATAATCCCCACTAAAAGCCTGATACAACTTAAACTTTACATGAACCCCACTAAAAACCTGATAGAACTTAAACTTTACATCAACCCCACTAAAATATGATAGAACCTAAACTTTACATGAACCCCACTAAAAACCTGATAGACCCTAAACTTTACATGAATCGCACTAATAACCTGATAGAACCTCAACTTTACATGAACCCCAATAAAAACCTGATAGAACCTAAACTTTACATGAACCCCACTAAAAACCTGATAGAACTTAAACTTTACATGAACCCCACTAAAAACCTGATAGAAGCTAAACTTTACATGAACCCCACTAAAAACCTGATAGAAACTAAACTTTACATGAACCCCACTACAATATGATAGAACCTAAACTTTAAATGAATCTCACTAAAAACCTGATAGAACTTAAACTTTACATAATCCCCACTAAAAGCCTGATACAACTTAAACTTTACATGAACCCCACTAAAAACCTGATAGAACTTAAACTTTACATCAACCCCACTACAATATGATAGAACCTAAACTTTAAATGAATCTCACTAAAAACCTGATAGAACTTAAACTTTACATAATCCCCACTAAAAGCCTGATACAACTTAAACTTTACATGAACCCCACTAAAAACCTGATAGAACTTAAACTTTACATCAACCCCACTAAAAACCTGATAGATGCTAAACTTTACATGAACTCCACTAAAAACCTGATAGAACCTAAACTTAATATGAACCCCACTAAAAACCTGATAGAACTTAAACTTTACATAATGCCCACTAAAAGCCTGATACAACTTAAACTTTACATGAACCCCACTAAAAACCTGATAGAACTTAAACTTTACATGAACCCCACAACAAACCTGATAGAAGCTAAACTTTACATGAACTCAACTAAAACCTGATAGAACCTAAACTTAATATGAACCCCACTAAAAACCCGATAGATCCTAATCTTTACATAATCCCCACTAAAAACCTGATAGAACCTAAACTTAACATGAACCCCACTAAAAACCTGATAGAACTTAAACTTTACATGAACCCCACTAAAAACCTGATAGAAGCTAAACTTTACATGAACCCCACTAAAAACCTGATAGAAGCTAAACTTTACATGAACCCCACTAAAAACCTGATAGAAGCTAAACTTTACATGAACTCCACTAAAAACCTGATAGAAACTAAACTTAATATGAACCCCACTAAAAACCCGATAGATCCTAATCTTTACATAATCCCCACCAAAAGCCTGATACAACTTAAACTTTACATGAACCCCACTAAAAACCTGATAGAACTTATACTTTACATGAACCCCACTAAAAACCTGATAGAAGCTAAACTTTACATGAACTCCACTAAAACCCTGATAGAACCTAAACTTAATATGAACCCCACTAAAAACCCGATAGATCCTAATCTTTACATAATCCCCACTAAAAGCCTGATAGAACCTAAACTTAACATGAAACCCACTAAAAACCTGACAGATCCTAAACTTTACATCATCGCACTAAAAGCCTGATACAACTTAAACTTTACATGAACCCCACTAAAAACCTGATAGAACTTAAACTTTACATCAACCCCACTACAATATGATAGAACCTAAACTTTAAATGAATCTCACTAAAAACCTGATAGAACTTAAACTTTACATAATCCCCACTAAAAGCCTGATACAACTTAAACTTTACATGAACCCCACTAAAAACCTGATAGAACTTAAACTTTACATCAACCCCACTACAATATGATAGAACCTAAACTTTAAATGAATCTTACTAAAAACCTGATAGAACTTAAACTTTACATAATCCCCACTAAAAGCCTGATACAACTTAAACTTTACATGAACCCCACTAAAAACCTGATAGAACTTAAACTTTACATCAACCCCACTAAAAACCTGATAGATGCTAAACTTTACATGAACTCCACTAAAAACCTGATAGAACCTAAACTTTACATGAACAGCACTAATAACCTGATAGAACCTAAACTTTACATGAACCCCACTAAAAGCCTGATACAACTTAAACTTTACATGAACCCCACTAAAAACCTGATAGAACTTAAACTTTACATGAACCCCACTAAAAACCTGATAGAAGCTAAACTTTACATGAACTCCACTAAAAACCTGACAGAACCTAAACTTAATATGAACCCCACTAAATACCCGATAGATCCTAATCTTTACATAATCCCCACTAAAAGCCTAATAGAACCTAAACTTAACATGAACCCCACTAAAAACCTGATAGATCCTAAACTTTACATCATCCCCACTAAAAGCCTGATACAACTTAAACTTTACATGAACCCCACTAAAAACCTGATAGAACTTAAACTTTACATCAACCCCACTAATATATGATAGAACCTAAACTTTACATGAACCCCACTAAAAACCTGATAGACCCTAAACTTTACATGAATCGCACTAATAACCTGATAGAACCTCAACTTTACATGAACCCCAATAAAAACCTGATAGAACCTAAACTTTACATGAACCCCACTAAAAACCTGATAGAACTTAAACTTTACATGAACCCCACTAAAAACCTGATAGAAGCTAAACTTTACATGAACCCCACTAAAAACCTGATAGAAACTAAACTTTACATGAACCCCACTACAATATGATAGAACCTAAACTTTAAATGAATCTCACTAAAAACCTGATAGAACTTAAACTTTACATAATCCCCACTAAAAGCCTGATACAACTTAAACTTTACATGAACCCCACTAAAAACCTGATAGAACTTAAACTTTACATCAACCCCACTACAATATGATAGAACCTAAACTTTAAATGAATCTCACTAAAAACCTGATAGAACTTAAACTTTACATAATCCCCACTAAAAGCCTGATACAACTTAAACTTTACATGAACCCCACTAAAAACCTGATAGAACTTAAACTTTACATCAACCCCACTAAAAACCTGATAGATGCTAAACTTTACATGAACTCCACTAAAAACCTGATAGAACCTAAACTTAATATGAACCCCACTAAAAACCCGATAGATCCTAATCTTTACATAATCCCCACTAAAAGCCTGATAGAACCTAAACTTTACATGAACCCCACTAAAAACCTGATAGAACTTAAACTTTACAACAACCCCACTAAAATATGATAGAACCTAAACTTTAAATGAATCTCACTAAAAACCTGATAGAACTTAAACTTTACATGAACCCCACTAAAAACCTGATAGATGCTAAACTTTACATGAACCCCACTAAAAACCTGATAGAACCTAAACTTTACATGAACAGCACTAATAACCTGATAGAACCTAAACTTTACATGAACCCCACTAAAAGCCTGATACAACTTAAACTTTACATGAACCCCACTAAAAACCTGATAGAACTTAAACTTTACATGAACCCCACTAAAAACCTGATAGAAGCTAAACTTTACATGAACTCCACTAAAAACCTGACAGAACCTAAACTTAATATGAACCCCACTAAATACCCGATAGATCCTAATCTTTACATAATCCCCACTAAAAGCCTAATAGAACCTAAACTTAACATGAACCCCACTAAAAACCTGATAGATCCTAAACTTTACATCATCCCCACTAAAAGCCTGATACAACTTAAACTTTACATGAACCCCACTAAAAACCTGATAGAACTTAAACTTTACATCAACCCCACTAATATATGATAGAACCTAAACTTTACATGAACCCCACTAAAAACCTGATAGACCCTAAACTTTACATGAATCGCACTAATAACCTGATAGAACCTCAACTTTACATGAACCCCAATAAAAACCTGATAGAACCTAAACTTTACATGAACCCCACTAAAAACCTGATAGAACTTAAACTTTACATGAACCCCACTAAAAACCTGATAGAAGCTAAACTTTACATGAACCCCACTAAAAACCTGATAGAAACTAAACTTTACATGAACCCCACTACAATATGATAGAACCTAAACTTTAAATGAATCTCACTAAAAACCTGATAGAACTTAAACTTTACATAATCCCCACTAAAAGCCTGATACAACTTAAACTTTACATGAACCCCACTAAAAACCTGATAGAACTTAAACTTTACATCAACCCCACTACAATATGATAGAACCTAAACTTTAAATGAATCTCACTAAAAACCTGATAGAACTTAAACTTTACATAATCCCCACTAAAAGCCTGATACAACTTAAACTTTACATGAACCCCACTAAAAACCTGATAGAACTTAAACTTTACATCAACCCCACTAAAAACCTGATAGATGCTAAACTTTACATGAACTCCACTAAAAACCTGATAGAACCTAAACTTAATATGAACCCCACTAAAAACCCGATAGATCCTAATCTTTACATAATCCCCACTAAAAGCCTGATAGAACCTAAACTTTACATGAACCCCACTAAAAACCTGATAGAACTTAAACTTTACAACAACCCCACTAAAATATGATAGAACCTAAACTTTAAATGAATCTCACTAAAAACCTGATAGAACTTAAACTTTACATGAACCCCACTAAAAACCTGATAGATGCTAAACTTTACATGAACCCCACTAAAAACCTGATAGAAGCTAAACTTTACATGAACCCCACTAAAAACCTGATAAAACTTAAACTTTACATGAACCCCACTAAAAACCTGATAGAAGCTAAACTTTACATGAACTCCACTAAAAACCTGATAGAACCTAAACTTAATATGAACCCCACTAAAAACCCGATAGATCCTAATCTTTACATAATCCCCACCAAAAGCCTGATACAACTTAAACTTTACATGAACCCCACTAAAAACCTGATAGAACTTAAACTTTACATGAACCCCACTAAAAACCTGATAGAAGCTAAACTTTACATGAACTCCACTAAAACCCTGATAGAACCTAAACTTAATATGAACCCCACTAAAAACCCGATAGATCCTAATCTTTACATAATCCCCACTAAAAGCCTGATAGAACCTAAACTTAATATGAAACCCACTAAAAACCTGACAGATCCTAAACTTTACATCATCCGCACTAAAAGCCTGATACAACTTAAACTTTACATGAACCCCACTAAAAACCTGATAGAACTTAAACTTTACATCAACCCCACTACAATATGATAGAACCTAAACTTTAAATGAATCTCACTAAAAACCTGATAGAACTTAAACTTTACATAATCCCCACTAAAAGCCTGATACAACTTAAACTTTACATGAACCCCACTAAAAACCTGATAGAACTTAAACTTTTCATCAACCCCACTACAATATGATAGAACCTAAACTTTAAATGAATCTCACTAAAAACCTGATAGAACTTAAACTTTACATAATCCCCACTAAAAGCCTGATACAACTTAAACTTTACATGAACCCCACTAAAAACCTGATAGAACTTAAACTTTACATCAACCCCACTAAAAACCTGATAGATGCTAAACTTTACATGAACTCCACTAAAAACCTGATAGAACCTAAACTTTACATGAACAGCACTAATAACCTGATAGAACCTAAACTTTACATGAACCCCACTAAAAGCCTGATACAACTTAAACTTTACATGAACCCCACTAAAAACCTGATAGAACTTAAACTTTACATGAACCCCACTAAAAACCTGATAGAAGCTAAACTTTACATGAACTCCACTAAAAACCTGACAGAACCTAAACTTAATATGAACCCCACTAAATACCCGATAGATCCTAATCTTTACATAATCCCCACTAAAATCCTGATAGAACCTAAACTTAACATGAACCCCACTAAAAACCTGATAGATCCTAAACTTTACATCATCCCCACTAAAAGCCTGATACAACTTAAACTTTACATGAACCCCACTAAAAACCTGATATAACTTAAACTTTACATCAACCCCACTAAAATATGATAGAACCTAAACTTTGAATGAATCTCACTAAAAACCTGATAGAACTTAAACTTTACATAATTCCCACTAAAAGCCTGATACAACTTAAACTTTACATGAACCCCACTAAAAACCTGATAGAACTTAAACTTTACATCAACCCCACTAAAATATGATAGAACCTAAACTTTACATGAACCCCACTAAAAACCTGATAGACCCTAAACTTTACATGAATCGCACTAATAACCTGATAGAACCTCAACTTTACATGAACCCCAATAAAAACCTGATAGAACCTAAACTTTACATGAACCCCACTAAAAACCTGATAGAACTTAAACTTTACATGAACCCCACTAAAAACCTGATAGAAGCTAAACTTTACATGAACCCCACTAAAAACCTGATAGAACTTAAACTTTACATAAACCCCACTAAAAACCTGATAGATGCTAAACTTTACATGAACTCCACTAAAAACCTGATAGAACCTAAACTTAATATGAACCCCACTAAAAACCCGATAGATCCTAATCTTTACATAATCTCCACTAAAAGCTTGATAGAACCTAAACTTAACATGAACCCCACTAAAAACCTGATAGATCCTAAACTTTACATAATGCCCACTAAAAGCCTGATACAACTTAAACTTTACATGAACCCCACTAAAAACCTGATAGAACTTAAACTTTACATGAACCCCACAAAAAACCTGATAGAAGCTAAACTTTACATGAACTCAACTAAAACCTGATAGAACCTAAACTTAATATGAACCCCACTAAAAACCCGATAGATCCTAATCTTTACATAATCCCCACTAAAAGCCTGATAGATCCTAAACTTTACATAATCCCCACTAAAAGCCTGATACAACTTAAACTTTACATGAACCCCACTAAAAACCTGATAGAACTTAAACTTTACATGAACCCCACTAAAAATCTGATAGAAGCTAAACTTTACATGAACCCCACTAAAAACCTGATAGAACCTAAACTTAATATGAACCCCACTAAAAACCCGATAGATCCTAATCTTTACATAATCCCCACTAAAAGCCTGATAGAACCTAAACTTAACATGAACCCCACTAAAAACCTGATAGATCCTAAACTTTACATAATGCCCACTAAAAGCCTGATACAACTTAAACTTTACATGAACCCCACTAAAAACCTGATAGAACTTAAACTTTACATGAACCCCACAACAAACCTGATAGAAGCTAAACTTTACATGAACCCCACTAAAAACCTGATAGAAGCTAAACTTTACATGAACCCCACTAAAAACCTGATAGAAGCTAAACTTTACATGAACTCCACTAAAAACCTGATAGAAACTAAACTTAATATGAACCCCACTAAAAACCCGATAGATCCTAATCTTTACATAATCCCCACCAAAAGCCTGATACAACTTAAACTTTACATGAACCCCACTAAAAACCTGATAGAACTTATACTTTACATGAACCCCACTAAAAACCTGATAGAAGCTAAACTTTACATGAACTCCACTAAAACCCTGATAGAACCTAAACTTAATATGAACCCCACTAAAAACCCGATAGATCCTAATCTTTACATAATCCCCACTAAAAGCCTGATAGAACCTAAACTTAACATGAAACCCACTAAAAACCTGACAGATCCTAAACTTTACATCATCGCACTAAAAGCCTGATACAACTTAAACTTTACATGAACCCCACTAAAAACCTGATAGAACTTAAACTTTACATCAACCCCACTACAATATGATAGAACCTAAACTTTAAATGAATCTCACTAAAAACCTGATAGAACTTAAACTTTACATAATCCCCACTAAAAGCCTGATACAACTTAAATTTTACATGAACCCCACTAAAAACCTGATAGAACTTAAACTTTACATCAACCCCACTACAATATGATAGAACCTAAACTTTAAATGAATCTCACTAAAAACCTGATAGAACTTAAACTTTACATAATCCCCACTAAAAGCCTGATACAACTTAAACTTTACATGAACCCCACTAAAAACCTGATAGAACTTAAACTTTACATCAACCCCACTAAAAACCTGATAGATGCTAAACTTTACATGAACTCCACTAAAAACCTGATAGAACCTAAACTTTACATGAACAGCACTAATAACCTGATAGAACCTAAACTTTACATGAACCCCACTAAAAGCCTGATACAACTTAAACTTTACATGAACCCCACTAAAAACCTGATAGAACTTAAACTTTACATAAACCCCACTAAAAACCTGATAGATGCTAAACTTTACATGAACTCCACTAAAAACCTGATAGAACCTAAACTTAATATGAACCCCACTAAAAACCCGATAGATCCTAATCTTTACATAATCCCCACTAAAAGCTTGATAGAACCTAAACTTAACATGAACCCCACTAAAAACCTGATAGATCCTAAACTTTACATAATGCCCACTAAAAGCCTGATACAACTTAAACTTTACATGAACCCCACTAAAAACCTGATAGAACTTAAACTTTACATGAACCCCACAAAAAACCTGATAGAAGCTAAACTTTACATGAACTCAACTAAAACCTGATAGAACCTAAACTTAATATGAACCCCACTAAAAACCCGATAGATCCTAATCTTTACATAATCCCCACTAAAAGCCTGATAGATCCTAAACTTTACATAATCCCCACTAAAAGCCTGATACAACTTAAACTTTACATGAACCCCACTAAAAACCTGATAGAACTTAAACTTTACATGAACCCCACCAAAAATCTGATAGAAGCTAAACTTTACATGAACCCCACTAAAAACCTGATAGAACCTAAACTTAATATGAACCCCACTAAAAACCCGATAGATCCTAATCTTTACATAATCCCCACTAAAAGCCTGATAGAACCTAAACTTAACATGAACCCCACTAAAAACCTGATAGATCCTAAACTTTACATAATGCCCACTAAAAGCCTGATACATCTAAAACTTTACATGAACCCCACTAAAAACCTGATAGAACTTAAACTTTACATGAACCCCACAACAAACCTGATAGAAGCTAAACTTTACATGAACTCAACTAAAACCTGATAGAACCTAAACTTAATATGAACCCCACTAAAAACCCGATAGATCCTAATCTTTACATAATCCCCACTAAAAACCTGATAGAACCTAAACTTAACATGAACCCCACTAAAAACCTGATAGAACTTAAACTTTACATGAACCCCACTAAAAACCTGATAGAAGCTAAACTTTACATGAACCCCACTAAAAACCTGATAGAAGCTAAACTTTACATGAACCCCACTAAAAACCTGATAGAAGCTAAACTTTACATGAACTCCACTAAAAACCTGATAGAAACTAAACTTAATATGAACCCCACTAAAAACCCGATAGATCCTAATCTTTACATAATCCCCACCAAAAGCCTGATACAACTCAAACTTTACATGAACCCCACTAAAAACCTGATAGAACTTATACTTTACATGAACCCCACTAAAAACCTGATAGAAGCTAAACTTTACATGAACTCCACTAAAACCCTGATAGAACCTAAACTTAATATGAACCCCACTAAAAACCCGATAGATCCTAATCTTTACATAATCCCCACTAAAAGCCTGATAGAACCTAAACTTAACATGAAACCCACTAAAAACCTGACAGATCCTAAACTTTACATCATCGCACTAAAAGCCTGATACAACTTAAACTTTACATGAACCCCACTAAAAACCTGATAGAACTTAAACTTTACATCAACCCCACTACAATATGATAGAACCTAAACTTTAAATGAATCTCACTAAAAACCTGATAGAACTTAAACTTTACATAATCCCCACTAAAAGCCTGATACAACTTAAACTTTACATGAACCCCACTAAAAACCTGATAGAACTTAAACTTTACATCAACCCCACTACAATATGATAGAACCTAAACTTTAAATGAATCTCACTAAAAACCTGATAGAACTTAAACTTTACATAATCCCCACTAAAAGCCTGATACAACTTAAACTTTACATGAACCCCACTAAAAACCTGATAGAACTTAAACTTTACATCAACCCCACTAAAAACCTGATAGATGCTAAACTTTACATGAACTCCACTAAAAACCTGATAGAACCTAAACTTTACATGAACAGCACTAATAACCTGATAGAACCTAAACTTTACATGAACCCCACTAAAAGCCTGATACAACTTAAACTTTACATGAACCCCACTAAAAACCTGATAGAACTTAAACTTTACATGAACCCCACTAAAAACCTGATAGAAGCTAAACTTTACATGAACCCCACTAAAAACCTGATAGAAGCTAAACTTTACATGAACCCCACTAAAAACCTGATAGAACTTAAACTTTACATGAACCCCACTAAAAACCTGATAGATGCTAAACTTTACATGAACTCCACTAAAAACCTGATAGAACCTAAACTTAATATGAACCCCACTAAAAACTCGATAGATCCTAATCTTTACATAATCCCCACTAAAAGCCTGATAGAACCTAAACTTTACATGAACCCCACTAAAAACCTGATAGAACTTAAACTTTACATCAACCCCACTAAAATATGATAGAACCTAAACTTTAAATGAATCTCACTAAAAACCTGATAGAACCTAAACTTTACATGAACAGCACTAATAACCTGATAGAACCTCAACTTTACATGAACCCCAATCAAAACCTGATAGAACCTAAACTTTACATGAACCCCACTAAAAGCCTGATACAACTTAAACTTTACATGAACCCCACTAAAAACCTGATAGAACTTAAACTTTACATGAACCCCACTAAAAACCTGATAGAAGCTAAACTTTACATGAACTCCACTAAAAACCTGACAGAACCTAAACTTAATATGAACCCCACTAAATACCCGATAGATCCTAATCTTTACATAATCCCCACTAAAAGCCTGATAGAACCTAAACTTAACATGAACCCCACTAAAAACCTGATAGATCCTAAACTTTACATCATCCCCACTAAAAGCCTGATACAACTTAAACTTTACATGAACCCCACTAAAAACCTGATAGAACTTAAACTTTACATCAACCCCACTAAAATATGATAGAACCTAAACTTTAAATGAATCTCACTAAAAACCTGATAGAACTTAAACTTTACATAATCCCCACTAAAAGCCTGATACAACTTAAACTTTACATGAACCCCACTAAAAACCTGATAGAACTTAAACTTTACATCAACCCCACTAAAATATGATAGAACCTAAACTTTACATGAACCCCACTAAAAACCTGATAGACCCTAAACTTTACATGAATCGCACTAATAACCTGATAGAACCTCAACTTTACATGAACCCCAATAAAAACCTGATAGAACCTAAACTTTACATGAACCCCACTAAAAACCTGATAGAACTTAAACTTTACATGAACCCCACTAAAAACCTGATAGAAGCTAAACTTTACATGAACCCCACTAAAAACCTGATAGAACTTAAACTTTACATGAACCCCACTAAAAACCGGAAAGATGCTAAACTTTACATGAACTCCACTAAAAACCTGATAGAACCTAAACTTAATATGAACCCCACTAAAAACCCGATAGATCCTAATCTTTACATAATCCCCACTAAAAGCCTGATAGAACCTAAACTTTACATGAACCCCACTAAAAACCTGATAGAACTTAAACTTTACAACAACCCCACTAAAATATGATAGAACCTAAACTTTAAATGAATCTCACTAAAAACCTGATAGAACTTAAACTTTACATGAACCCCACTAAAAACCTGATAGATGCTAAACTTTACATGAACCCCACTAAAAACCTGATAGAAGCTAAACTTTACATGAACCCCACTAAAAACCTGATAAAACTTAAACTTTACATGAACCCCACTAAAAACCTGATAGAAGCTAAACTTTACATGAACTCCACTAAAAACCTGATAGAACCTAAACTTAATATGAACCCCACTAAAAACCCGATAGATCCTAATCTTTACATAATCCCCACTAAAAGCCTGATAGATCCTAAACTTTACATAATCCCCACTAAAAGCCTGATACAACTTAAACTTTACATGAACCCCACTAAAAACCTGATAGAACTTAAACTTTACATGAACCCCACTAAAAATCTGATAGAAGCTAAACTTTACATGAACCCCACTAAAAACCTGATAGAACCTAAACTTAATATGAACCCCACTAAAAACCCGATAGATCCTAATCTTTACATAATCCCCACTAAAAGCTTGATAGAACCTAAACTTAACATGAACCCCACTAAAAACCTGATAGATCCTAAACTTTACATAATGCCCACTAAAAGCCTGATACAACTTAAACTTTACATGAACCCCACTAAAAACCTGATAGAACTTAAACTTTACATGAACCCCACAAAAAACCTGATAGAAGCTAAACTTTACATGAACTCAACTAAAACCTGATAGAACCTAAACTTAATATGAACCCCACTAAAAACCCGATAGATCCTAATCTTTACATAATCCCCACTAAAAGCCTGATAGATCCTAAACTTTACATAATCCCCACTAAAAGCCTGATACAACTTAAACTTTACATGAACCCCACTAAAAACCTGATAGAACTTAAACTTTACATGAACCCCACTAAAAATCTGATAGAAGCTAAACTTTACATGAACCCCACTAAAAACCTGATAGAACCTAAACTTAATATGAACCCCACTAAAAACCCGATAGATCCTAATCTTTACATAATCCCCACTAAAAGCCTGATAGAACCTAAACTTAACATGAACCCCACTAAAAACCTGATAGATCCTAAACTTTACATAATGCCCACTAAAAGCCTGATACAACTTAAACTTTACATGAACCCCACTAAAAACCTGATAGAACTTAAACTTTACATGAACCCCACAACAAACCTGATAGAAGCTAAACTTTACATGAACTCAACTAAAACCTGATAGAACCTAAACTTAATATGAACCCCACTAAAAACCCGATAGATCCTAATCTTTACATAATCCCCACTAAAAACCTGATAGAACCTAAACTTAACATGAACCCCACTAAAAACCTGATAGAACTTAAACTTTACATGAACCCCACTAAAAACCTGATAGAAGCTAAACTTTACATGAACCCCACTAAAAACCTGATAGAAGCTAAACTTTACATGAACCCCACTAAAAACCTGATAGAAGCTAAACTTTACATGAACTCCACTAAAAACCTGATAGAAACTAAACTTAATATGAACCCCACTAAAAACCCGATAGATCCTAATCTTTACATAATCCCCACCAAAAGCCTGATACAACTTAAACTTTACATGAACCCCACTAAAAACCTGATAGAACTTATACTTTACATGAACCCCACTAAAAACCTGATAGAAGCTAAACTTTACATGAACTCCACTAAAACCCTGATAGAACCTAAACTTAATATGAACCCCACTAAAAACCCGATAGATCCTAATCTTTACATAATCCCCACTAAAAGCCTGATAGAACCTAAACTTAACATGAAACCCACTAAAAACCTGACAGATCCTAAACTTTACATCATCGCACTAAAAGCCTGATACAACTTAAACTTTACATGAACCCCACTAAAAACCTGATAGAACTTAAACTTTACATCAACCCCACTACAATATGATAGAACCTAAACTTTAAATGAATCTCACTAAAAACCTGATAGAACTTAAACTTTACATAATCCCCACTAAAAGCCTGATACAACTTAAACTTTACATGAACCCCACTAAAAACCTGATAGAACTTAAACTTTACATCAACCCCACTACAATATGATAGAACCTAAACTTTAAATGAATCTCACTAAAAACCTGATAGAACTTAAACTTTACATAATCCCCACTAAAAGCCTGATACAACTTAAACTTTACATGAACCCCACTAAAAACCTGATAGAACTTAAACTTTACATCAACCCCACTAAAAACCTGATAGATGCTAAACTTTACATGAACTCCACTAAAAACCTGATAGAACCTAAACTTTACATGAACAGCACTAATAACCTGATAGAACCTAAACTTTACATGAACCCCACTAAAAGCCTGATACAACTTAAACTTTACATGAACCCCACTAAAAACCTGATAGAACTTAAACTTTACATGAACCCCACTAAAAACCTGATAGAAGCTAAACTTTACATGAACTCCACTAAAAACCTGACAGAACCTAAACTTAATATGAACCCCACTAAATACCCGATAGATCCTAATCTTTACATAATCCCCACTAAAAGCCTGATAGAACCTAAACTTAACATGAACCCCACTAAAAACCTGATAGATCCTAAACTTTACATCATCCCCACTAAAAGCCTGATACAACTTAAACTTTACATGAACCCCACTAAAAACCTGATATAACTTAAACTTTACATCAACCCCACTAAAATATGATAGAACCTAAACGTTAAATGAATCTCACTAAAAACCTGATAGAACTTAAACTTTACATAATCCCCACTAAAAGCCTGATACAACTTAAACTTTACATGAACCCCACTAAAAACCTGATAGAACTTAAACTTTACATCAACCCCACTAAAATATGATAGAACCTAAACTTTACATGAACCCCACTAAAAACCTGATAGACCCTAAACTTTACATGAATCGCACTAATAACCTGATAGAACCTCAACTTTACATGAACCCCAATAAAAACCTGATAGAACCTAAACTTTACATGAACCCCACTAAAAACCTGATAGAACTTAAACTTTACATGAACCCCACTAAAAACCTGATAGAAGCTAAACTTTACATGAACCCCACTAAAAACCTAATAGAAACTAAACTTTACATGAACCCCACTACAATATGATAGAACCTAAACTTTAAATGAATCTCACTAAAAACCTGATAGAACTTAAACTTTACATAATCCCCACTAAAAGCCTGATACAACTTAAACTTTACATGAACCCCACTAAAAACCTGATAGAACTTAAACTTTACATCAACCCCACTACAATATGATAGAACCTAAACTTTAAATGAATCTCACTAAAAACCTGATAGAACTTAAACTTTACATAATCCCCACTAAAAGCCTGATACAACTTAAACTTTACATGAACCCCACTAAAAACCTGATAGAACTTAAACTTTACATCAACCCCACTAAAAACCTGATAGATGCTAAACTTTACATGAACTCCACTAAAAACCTGATAGAACCTAAACTTAATATGAACCCCACTAAAAACCTGATAGAACTTAAACTTTACATAATGCCCACTAAAAGCCTGATACAACTTAAACTTTACATGAACCCCACTAAAAACCTGATAGAACTTAAACTTTACATGAACCCCACAACAAACCTGATAGAAGCTAAACTTTACATGAACTCAACTAAAACCTGATAGAACCTAAACTTAATATGAACCCCACTAAAAACCCGATAGATCCTAATCTTTACATAATCCCCACTAAAAACCTGATAGAACCTAAACTTAACATGAACCCCACTAAAAACCTGATAGAACTTAAACTTTACATGAACCCCACTAAAAACCTGATAGAAGCTAAACTTTACATGAACCCCACTAAAAACCTGATAGAAGCTAAACTTTACATGAACCCCACTAAAAACCTGATAGAAGCTAAACTTTACATGAACTCCACTAAAAACCTGATAGAAACTAAACTTAATATGAACCCCACTAAAAACCCGATAGATCCTAATCTTTACATAATCCCCACCAAAAGCCTGATACAACTTAAACTTTACATGAACCCCACTAAAAACCTGATAGAACTTATACTTTACATGAACCCCACTAAAAACCTGATAGAAGCTAAACTTTACATGAACTCCACTAAAACCCTGATAGAACCTAAACTTAATATGAACCCCACTAAAAACCCGATAGATCCTAATCTTTACATAATCCCCACTAAAAGCCTGATAGAACCTAAACTTAACATGAAACCCACTAAAAACCTGACAGATCCTAAACTTTACATCATCGCACTAAAAGCCTGATACAACTTAAACTTTACATGAACCCCACTAAAAACCTGATAGAACTTAAACTTTACATCAACCCCACTACAATATGATAGAACCTAAACTTTAAATGAATCTCACTAAAAACCTGATAGAACTTAAACTTTACATAATCCCCACTAAAAGCCTGATACAACTTAAACTTTACATGAACCCCACTAAAAACCTGATAGAACTTAAACTTTACATCAACCCCACTACAATATGATAGAACCTAAACTTTAAATGAATCTCACTAAAAACCTGATAGAACTTAAACTTTACATAATCCCCACTAAAAGCCTGATACAACTTAAACTTTACATGAACACCACTAAAAACCTGATAGAACTTAAACTTTACATCAACCCCACTAAAAACCTGATAGATGCTAAACTTTACATGAACTCCACTAAAAACCTGATAGAACCTAAACTTTACATGAACAGCACTAATAACCTGATAGAACCTAAACTTTACATGAACCCCACTAAAAGCCTGATACAACTTAAACTTTACATGAACCCCACTAAAAACCTGATAGAACTTAAACTTTACATGAACCCCACTAAAAACCTGATAGAAGCTAAACTTTACATGAACTCCACTAAAAACCTGACAGAACCTAAACTTAATATGAACCCCACTAAATACCCGATAGATCCTAATCTTTACATAATCCCCACTAAAAGCCTAATAGAACCTAAACTTAACATGAACCCCACTAAAAACCTGATAGATCCTAAACTTTACATCATCCCCACTAAAAGCCTGATACAACTTAAACTTTACATGAACCCCACTAAAAACCTGATAGAACTTAAACTTTACATCAACCCCACTAATATATGATAGAACCTAAACTTTACATGAACCCCACTAAAAACCTGATAGACCCTAAACTTTACATGAATCGCACTAATAACCTGATAGAACCTCAACTTTACATGAACCCCAATAAAAACCTGATAGAACCTAAACTTTACATGAACCCCACTAAAAACCTGATAGAACTTAAACTTTACATGAATCCCACTAAAAACCTGATAGAAGCTAAACTTTACATGAACCCCACTAAAAACCTGATAGAAACTAAACTTTACATGAACCCCACTACAATATGATAGAACCTAAACTTTAAATGAATCTCACTAAAAACCTGATAGAACTTAAACTTTACATAATCCCCACTAAAAGCCTGATACAACTTAAACTTTACATGAACCCCACTAAAAACCTGATAGAACTTAAACTTTACATCAACCCCACTACAATATGATAGAACCTAAACTTTAAATGAATCTCACTAAAAACCTGATAGAACTTAAACTTTACATAATCCCCACTAAAAGCCTGATACAACTTAAACTTTACATGAACCCCACTAAAAACCTGATAGAACTTAAACTTTACATCAACCCCACTAAAAACCTGATAGATGCTAAACTTTACATGAACTCCACTAAAAACCTGATAGAACCTAAACTTAATATGAACCCCACTAAAAACCCGATAGATCCTAATCTTTACATAATCCCCACTAAAAGCCTGATAGAACCTAAACTTTACATGAACCCCACTAAAAACCTGATAGAACTTAAACTTTACAACAACCCCACTAAAATATGATAGAACCTAAACTTTAAATGAATCTCACTAAAAACCTGATAGAACTTAAACTTTACATGAACCCCACTAAAAACCTGATAGATGCTAAACTTTACATGAACCCCACTAAAAACCTGATAGAAGCTAAACTTTACATGAACCCCACTAAAAACTGATAAAACTTAAACTTTACATGAACCCCACTAAAAACCTGATAGAAGCTAAACTTTACATGAACTCCACTAAAAACCTGATAGAACCTAAACTTAATATGAACCCCACTAAAAACCCGATAGATCCTAATCTTTACATAATCCCCACCAAAAGCCTGATACAACTTAAACTTTACATGAACCCCACTAAAAACCTGATAGAACTTAAACTTTACATGAACCCCACTAAAAACCTGATAGAAGCTAAACTTTACATGAACTCCACTAAAACCCTGATAGAACCTAAACTTAATATGAACCCCACTAAAAACCCGATAGATCCTAATCTTTACATAATCCCCACTAAAAGCCTGATAGAACCTAAACTTAATATGAAACCCACTAAAAACCTGACAGATCCTAAACTTTACATCATCCGCACTAAAAGCCTGATACAACTTAAACTTTACATGAACCCCACTAAAAACCTGATAGAACTTAAACTTTACATCAACCCCACTACAATATGATAGAACCTAAACTTTAAATGAATCTCACTAAAAACCTGATAGAACTTAAACTTTACATAATCCCCACTAAAAGCCTGATACAACTTAAACTTTACATGAACCCCACTAAAAACCTGATAGAACTTAAACTTTTCATCAACCCCACTACAATATGATAGAACCTAAACTTTAAATGAATCTCACTAAAAACCTGATAGAACTTAAACTTTACATAATCCCCACTAAAAGCCTGATACAACTTAAACTTTACATGAACCCCACTAAAAACCTGATAGAACTTAAACTTTACATCAACCCCACTAAAAACCTGATAGATGCTAAACTTTACATGAACTCCACTAAAAACCTGATAGAACCTAAACTTTACATGAACAGCACTAATAACCTGATAGAACCTAAACTTTACATGAACCCCACTAAAAGCCTGATACAACTTAAACTTTACATGAACCCCACTAAAAACCTGATAGAACTTAAACTTTACATGAACCCCACTAAAAACCTGATAGAAGCTAAACTTTACATGAACTCCACTAAAAACCTGACAGAACCTAAACTTAATATGAACCCCACTAAATACCCGATAGATCCTAATCTTTACATAATCCCCACTAAAATCCTGATAGAACCTAAACTTAACATGAACCCCACTAAAAACCTGATAGATCCTAAACTTAATATGAACCCACTAAAAACCCCATAGATCCTAATCTTTACATAATCCCCACTAAAAGCCTGATAGAACCTAAACTTAACATGAACCCCACTAAAAACCTGATAGATCCTAAACTTTACATAATCCCCACTAAAAGCCTGATACAACTTAAACTTTACATGAACCCCACTAAAAACCTGATAGAACTTAAACTTTACATGAACCCCACTAAAAACCTGATAGAAACTAAACTTTACATGAACTCCACTAAAAACCTGATAGAACCTAAACTTAATATTAACCCCACAAAAAACCCGATAGATCCTAATCTTTACATAATCCCCACTAAAAGCCTGATAGAACCTAAACTTAACATGAACCCCACTAAAAACCTGATAGATCCTAAACTTTACATGATCCCCACTAAAAGCCTGATACAACTTAAACTTTACATGAACCCCACTAAAAACCTGATAGAACTTAAACTTTACATCAACCCCACTAAAATATGATAGAACATAAACTTTGAATGAATCTCACTAAAAACCTGATAGAACTTAAACTTTACATAATTCCCACTAAAAGCCTGATACAACTTAAACTTTACATGAACCCAACTAAAAACCTGATAGAACTTAAACTTTACATCAACCCCACTAAAATATGATAGAACCTAAACTTTACATGAACCCCACTAAAAACCTGATAGACCCTAAACTTTACATGAATCGCACTAATAACCTGATAGAACCTCAACTTTACATGAACCCCAATAAAAACCTGATAGAACCTAAACTTTACATGAACCCCACTAAAAACCTGATAGAACTTAAACTTTACATGAACCCCACTAAAAACCTGATAGAAGCTAAACTTTACATGAACCCCACTAAAAACCTGATAGAACTTAAACTTTACATAAACCCCACTAAAAACCTGATAGATGCTAAACTTTACATGAACTCCACTAAAAACCTGATAGAACCTAAACTTAATATGAACCCCACTAAAAACCCGATAGATCCTAATCTTTACATAATCCCCACTAAAAGCCTGATAGAACCTAAACTTTACATGAACCCCACTAAAAACCTGATAGAACTTAAACTTTACATCAATCCCACTAAAATATGATAGAACCTAAACTTTAAATGAATCTCACTAAAAACCTGATAGAACTTAAACTTTACATGAACCCCAATCAAAACCTGATAGAACCTAAACTTTACATGAACCCCAGTAAAAACCTGATAGAAGCTAAACTTTACATGAACCCCACTAAAAACCTGATAGAACTTAAACTTTACATGAACCCCACTAAAAACCTGATAGAAGCTAAACTTTACATGAACTCCACTAAAAACCTGATAGAACCTAAACTTAATATGAACCCCACTAAAAACCCGATAGATCCTAATCTTTACATAATCCCCACTAAAAGCCTGATAGAACCTAAACTTAACATGAACCCCACTAAAAACCTGATAGATCCTAAACTTTACATCATCCCCACTAAAAGCCTGATACAACTTAAACTTTACATGAACCCCACTAAAAACCTGATAGAACTTAAACTTTACATCAACCCCACTAAAATATGATAGAACCTAAACTTTAAATGAATCTCACTAAAAACCTGATAGATCCTAAACTTTACATCATCCCCACTAAAAGCCTGATACAACTTAAACTTTACATGAACCCCACTAAAAACCTGATAGAACTTAAACTTTACATGAACCCCACTAAAAACCTGATAGAAGCTAAACTTTACATGAACCCCACTAAAAACCTGATAGACCCTAAACTTAATATTAACCCCATTAAAAACCCGATAGATCCTAATCTTTACATAATCCCCACTAAAAGCCTGATAGAACCTAAACTTAACATGAACCCCACTAAAAGCCTGATACAACTTAAACTTTACATGAACCCCACTAAAAACCTGATAGAACTTAAACTTTACATCAACCCCACTAAAAACCTGATAGATGCTAAACTTTACATGAACTCCACTAAAAACCTGATAGAACCTAAACTTTACATGAACAGCACTAATAACCTGATAGAACCTAAACTTTACATGAACCCCACTAAAAGCCTGATACAACTTAAACTTTACATGAACCCCACTAAAAACCTGATAGAACTTAAACTTTACATGAACCCCACTAAAAACCTGATAGAAGCTAAACTTTACATGAACTCCACTAAAAACCTGACAGAACCTAAACTTAATATGAACCCCACTAAATACCCGATAGATCCTAATCTTTACATAATCCCCACTAAAATCCTGATAGAACCTAAACTTAACATGAACCCCACTAAAAACCTGATAGATCCTAAACTTAATATGAACCCACTAAAAACCCCATAGATCCTAATCTTTAAATAATCCCCACTAAAAGCCTGATAGAACCTAAACTTAACATGAACCCCACTAAAAACCTGATAGATCCTAAACTTTACATAATCCCCACTAAAAGCCTGATACAACTTAAACTTTACATGAACCCCACTAAAAACCTGATAGAACTTAAACTTTACATGAACCCCACTAAAAACCTGATAGAAACTAAACTTTACATGAACTCCACTAAAAACCTGATAGAACCTAAACTTAATATTAACCCCACAAAAAACCCGATAGATCCTAATCTTTACATAATCCCCACTAAAAGCCTGATAGAACCTAAACTTAACATGAACCCCACTAAAAACCTGATAGATCCTAAACTTTACATGATCCCCACTAAAAGCCTGATACAACTTAAACTTTACATGAACCCCACTAAAAACCTGATAGAACTTAAACTTTACATCAACCCCACTAAAATATGATAGAACATAAACTTTGAATGAATCTCACTAAAAACCTGATAGAACTTAAACTTTACATAATTCCCACTAAAAGCCTGATACAACTTAAACTTTACATGAACCCAACTAAAAACCTGATAGAACTTAAACTTTACATCAACCCCACTAAAATATGATAGAACCTAAACTTTACATGAACCCCACTAAAAACCTGATAGACCCTAAACTTTACATGAATCGCACTAATAACCTGATAGAACCTCAACTTTACATGAACCCCAATAAAAACCTGATAGAACCTAAACTTTACATGAACCCCACTAAAAACCTGATAGAACTTAAACTTTACATGAACCCCACTAAAAACCTGATAGAAGCTAAACTTTACATGAACCCCACTAAAAACCTGATAGAACTTAAACTTTACATAAACCCCACTAAAAACCTGATAGATGCTAAACTTTACATGAACTCCACTAAAAACCTGATAGAACCTAAACTTAATATGAACCCCACTAAAAACCCGATAGATCCTAATCTTTACATAATCCCCACTAAAAGCCTGATAGAACCTAAACTTTACATGAACCCCACTAAAAACCTGATAGAACTTAAACTTTACATCAATCCCACTAAAATATGATAGAACCTAAACTTTAAATGAATCTCACTAAAAACCTGATAGAACTTAAACTTTACATGAACCCCAATCAAAACCTGATAGAACCTAAACTTTACATGAACCCCAGTAAAAACCTGATAGAAGCTAAACTTTACATGAACCCCACTAAAAACCTGATAGAACTTAAACTTTACATGAACCCCACTAAAAACCTGATAGAAGCTAAACTTTACATGAACTCCACTAAAAACCTGATAGAACCTAAACTTAATATGAACCCCACTAAAAACCCGATAGATCCTAATCTTTACATAATCCCCACTAAAAGCCTGATAGAACCTAAACTTAACATGAACCCCACTAAAAACCTGATAGATCCTAAACTTTACATCATCCCCACTAAAAGCCTGATACAACTTAAACTTTACATGAACCCCACTAAAAACCTGATAGAACTTAAACTTTACATCAACCCCACTAAAATATGATAGAACCTAAACTTTAAATGAATCTCACTAAAAACCTGATAGATCCTAAACTTTACATCATCCCCACTAAAAGCCTGATACAACTTAAACTTTACATGAACCCCACTAAAAACCTGATAGAACTTAAACTTTACATGAACCCCACTAAAAACCTGATAGAAGCTAAACTTTACATGAACCCCACTAAAAACCTGATAGACCCTAAACTTAATATTAACCCCATTAAAAACCCGATAGATCCTAATCTTTACATAATCCCCACTAAAAGCCTGATAGAACCTAAACTTAACATGAACCCCACTAAAAGCCTGATACAACTTAAACTTTACATGAACCCCACTAAAAACCTGATAGAACTTAAACTTTACATCAACCCCACTAAAAACCTGATAGATGCTAAACTTTACATGAACTCCACTAAAAACCTGATAGAACCTAAACTTTACATGAACAGCACTAATAACCTGATAGAACCTAAACTTTACATGAACCCCACTAAAAGCCTGATACAACTTAAACTTTACATGAACCCCACTAAAAACCTGATAGAACTTAAACTTTACATGAACCCCACTAAAAACCTGATAGAAGCTAAACTTTACATGAACTCCACTAAAAACCTGACAGAACCTAAACTTAATATGAACCCCACTAAATACCCGATAGATCCTAATCTTTACATAATCCCCACTAAAATCCTGATAGAACCTAAACTTAACATGAACCCCACTAAAAACCTGATAGATCCTAAACTTAATATGAACCCACTAAAAACCCCATAGATCCTAATCTTTAAATAATCCCCACTAAAAGCCTGATAGAACCTAAACTTAACATGAACCCCACTAAAAACCTGATAGATCCTAAACTTTACATAATCCCCACTAAAAGCCTGATACAACTTACACTTTACATGAACCCCACTAAAAACCTGATAGAACTTAAACTTTACATGAACCCCACTAAAAACCTGATAGAAACTAAACTTTACATGAACTCCACTAAAAACCTGATAGAACCTAAACTTAATATTAACCCCACTAAAAACCCGATAGATCCTAATCTTTACATAATCCCCACTAAAATCCTCATAGAACCTAAACTTAACATGAACCCCACTAAAAACCTGATAGATCCTAAACTTAATATGAACCCACTAAAAACCCCATAGATCCTAATCTTTACATAATCCCCACTAAAAGCCTGATAGAACCTAAACTTAACATGAACCCCACTAAAAACCTGATAGATCCTAAATTTTACATAATCCCCACTAAAAGCCTGATACAACTTAAACTTTACATGAACCCCACTAAAAACCTGATAGAACTTAAACTTTACATGAACCCCACTAAAAACCTGATAGAAACTAAACTTTACATGAACTCCACTAAAAACCTGATAGAACCTAAACTTAATATTAACCCCACTAAAAACCCGATAGATCCTAATCTTTACATAATCCCCACTAAAAGCCTGATAGAACCTAAACTTAACATGAACCCCACTAAAAACCTGATAGATCCTAAACTTTACATAATCCCCACTAAAAGCCTGATACAACTTAAACTTTACATGAACCCCACTAAAAACCTGATAGAACTTAAACTTTTCATCAACCCCACTACAATATGATAGAACCTAAACTTTAAATGAATCTCACTAAAAACCTGATAGAACTTAAACTTTACATAATCCCCACTAAAAGCCTGATACAACTTAAACTTTACATGAACCCCACTAAAAACCTGATAGAACTTAAACTTTACATCAACCCCACTAAAAACCTGATAGAAGCTAAACTTTACATGAACTCCACTAAAAACCTGATAGAACCTAAACTTTACATGAACAGCACTAATAACCTGATAGAACCTAAACTTTACATGAACCCCACTAAAAGCCTGATACAACTTAAACTTTACATGAACCCCACTAAAAACCTGATAGAACTTAAACTTTACATGAACCCCACTAAAAACCTGATAGAAGCTAAACTTTACATGAACTCCACTAAAAACCTGACAGAACCTAAACTTAATATGAACCCCACTAAATACCCGATAGATCCTAATCTTTACATAATCCCCACTAAAATCCTGATAGAACCTAAACTTAACATGAACCCCACTAAAAACCTGATAGATCCTAAACTTAATATGAACCCACTAAAAACCCCATAGATCCTAATCTTTACATAATCCCCACTAAAAGCCTGATAGAACCTAAACTTAACATGAACCCCACTAAAAACCTGATAGATCCTAAACTTTACATAATCCCCACTAAAAGCCTGATACAACTTAAACTTTACATGAACCCCACTAAAAACCTGATAGAACTTAAACTTTACATGAACCCCACTAAAAACCTGATAGAAACTAAACTTTACATGAACTCCACTAAAAACCTGATAGAACCTAAACTTAATATTAACCCCACAAAAAACCCGATAGATCCTAATCTTTACATAATCCCCACTAAAAGCCTGATAGAACCTAAACTTAACATGAACCCCACTAAAAACCTGATAGATCCTAAACTTTACATGATCCCCACTAAAAGCCTGATACAACTTAAACTTTACATGAACCCCACTAAAAACCTGATAGAACTTAAACTTTACATCAACCCCACTAAAATATGATAGAACATAAACTTTGAATGAATCTCACTAAAAACCTGATAGAACTTAAACTTTACATAATTCCCACTAAAAGCCTGATACAACTTAAACTTTACATGAACCCAACTAAAAACCTGATAGAACTTAAACTTTACATCAACCCCACTAAAATATGATAGAACCTAAACTTTACATGAACCCCACTAAAAACCTGATAGACCCTAAACTTTACATGAATCGCACTAATAACCTGATAGAACCTCAACTTTACATGAACCCCAATAAAAACCTGATAGAACCTAAACTTTACATGAACCCCACTAAAAACCTGATAGAACTTAAACTTTACATGAACCCCACTAAAAACCTGATAGAAGCTAAACTTTACATGAACCCCACTAAAAACCTGATAGAACTTAAACTTTACATAAACCCCACTAAAAACCTGATAGATGCTAAACTTTACATGAACTCCACTAAAAACCTGATAGAACCTAAACTTAATATGAACCCCACTAAAAACCTGATAGATCCTAATCTTTACATAATCCCCACTAAAAGCCTGATAGAACCTAAACTTTACATGAACCCCACTAAAAACCTGATAGAACTTAAACTTTACATCAATCCCACTAAAATATGATAGAACCTAAACTTTAAATGAATCTCACTAAAAACCTGATAGAACTTAAACTTTACATGAACCCCAATCAAAACCTGATAGAACCTAAACTTTACATGAACCCCAGTAAAAACCTGATAGAAGCTAAACTTTACATGAACCCCACTAAAAACCTGATAGAACTTAAACTTTACATGAACCCCACTAAAAACCTGATAGAAGCTAAACTTTACATGAACTCCACTAAAAACCTGATAGAACCTAAACTTAATATGAACCCCACTAAAAACCCGATAGATCCTAATCTTTACATAATCCCCACTAAAAGCCTGATAGAACCTAAACTTAACATGAACCCCACTAAAAACCTGATAGATCCTAAACTTTACATCATCCCCACTAAAAGCCTGATACAACTTAAACTTTACATGAACCCCACTAAAAACCTGATAGAACTTAAACTTTACATCAACCCCACTAAAATATGATAGAACCTAAACTTTAAATGAATCTCACTAAAAACCTGATAGATCCTAAACTTTACATCATCCCCACTAAAAGCCTGATACAACTTAAACTTTACATGAACCCCACTAAAAACCTGATAGAACTTAAACTTTACATGAACCCCACTAAAAACCTGATAGAAGCTAAACTTTACATGAACTCCACTAAAAACCAGATAGAACCTAAACTTAATATGAACCCACTAAAAACCCCATAGATCCTAATCTTTACATAATCCCCACTAAAAGCCTGATAGAACCTAAACTTAACATGAACCCCACTAAAAACCTGATAGATCCTAAACTTTACATAATCCCCACTAAAAGCCTGATACAACTTAAACTTTACATGAACCCCACTAAAAACCTGATAGAACTTAAACTTTACATGAACCCCACTAAAAACCTGATAGAAACTAAACTTTACATGAACTGCACTAAAAACCTGATAGAACCTAAACTTAATATTAACCCCACTAAAAACCCGATAGATCCTAATCTTTACATAATCCCCACTAAAAGCCTGATAGAACCTAAACTTAACATGAACCCCACTAAAAACCTGATAGATCCTAAACTTTACATGATCCCCACTAAAAGCCTGATACAACTTAAACTTTACATGAACCCCACTAAAAACCTGATAGAACTTAAACTTTACATCAACCCCACTAAAATATGATAGAACCTAAACTTTAAATGAATCTCACTAAAAACCTGATAGAACTTAAACTTTACATAATCCCCACTAAAAGCCTGATACAACTTAAACTTTACATGAACCCCACTAAAAACCTGATAGAACCTAAACTTTACATGAACCCCACTAAAAACCTGATAGACCCTAAATTTTACATGAACCGCACTAATAACCTGATAGAACGTCAACTTTACATGAACCCCAATAAAAACCTGATAGAACCTAAACTTTACATGAACCCCACTAAAAACCTGATAGAACTTAAACTTTACATGAACCCCACTAAAAACCTGATAGAAGCTAAACTTTACATGAACCCCACTAAAAACCTGATAGAAGCTAAACTTTACATGAACCCCACTAAAAACCTGATAGAACTTAAACTTTACATAAACCCCACTAAAAACCTGATAGATGCTAAACTTTACATGAACTCCACTAAAAACCTGATAGAACCTAAACTTAATATGAACCCCACTAAAAACCCGATAGATCCTAATCTTTACATAATCCCCACTAAAAGCCTGATAGAACCTAAACTTTACATGAACCCCACTAAAAACCTGATAGAACTTAAACTTTACATCAATCCCACTAAAATATGATAGAACCTAAACTTTAAATGAATCTCACTAAAAACCTGATAGAACTTAAACTTTACATGAACCCCACTAAAAACCTGATAGAACTTAAACTTTACATGAACCCCACTAAAAACCTGATAGAAGCTAAACTTTACATGAACTCCACTAAAAACCTGATAGAACCTAAACTTAATATGAACCCCACTAAAAACCCGATAGATCCTAATCTTTACATAATCCCCACTAAAAGCCTGATAGAACCTAAACTTAACATGAACCCCACTAAAAACCTGATAGATCCTAAACTTTACATCATCCCCACTAAAAGCCTGATACAACTTAAACTTTACATGAACCCCACTAAAAACCTGATAGAACTTAAACTTTACATCAACCCCACTAAAATATGATAGAACCTAAACTTTAAATGAATCTCACTAAAAACCTGATAGATCCTAAACTTTACATCATCCCCACTAAAAGCCTGATACAACTTAAACTTTACATGAACCCCACTAAAAACCTGATAGAACTTAAACTTTACATCAACCCCACTAATATATGATAGAACCTAAACTTTACATGAACCCCACTAAAAACCTGATAGACCCTAAACTTTACATGAATCGCACTAATAACCTGATAGAACCTCAACTTTACATGAACCCCAATAAAAACCTGATAGAACCTAAACTTTACATGAACCCCACTAAAAACCTGATAGAACTTAAACTTTACATGAACCCCACTAAAAACCTGATAGAAGCTAAACTTTACATGAACCCCACTAAAAACCTGATAGAAACTAAACTTTACATGAACCCCACTACAATATGATAGAACCTAAACTTTAAATGAATCTCACTAAAAACCTGATAGAACTTAAACTTTACATAATCCCCACTAAAAGCCTGATACAACTTAAACTTTACATGAACCCCACTAAAAACCTGATAGAACTTAAACTTTACATCAACCCCACTACAATATGATAGAACCTAAACTTTAAATGAATCTCACTAAAAACCTGATAGAACTTAAACTTTACATAATCCCCACTAAAAGCCTGATACAACTTAAACTTTACATGAACCCCACTAAAAACCTGATAGAACTTAAACTTTACATCAACCCCACTCAAAACCTGATAGATGCTAAACTTTACATGAACTCCACTAAAAACCTGATAGAACCTAAACTTAATATGAACCCCACTAAAAACCCGATAGATCCTAATCTTTACATAATCCCCACTAAAAGCCTGATAGAACCTAAACTTTACATGAACCCCACTAAAAACCTGATAGAACTTAAACTTTACAACAACCCCACTAAAATATGATAGAACCTAAACTTTAAATGAATCTCACTAAAAACCTGATAGAACTTAAACTTTACATGAACCCCACTAAAAACCTGATAGATGCTAAACTTTACATGAACCCCACTAAAAACCTGATAGAAGCTAAACTTTACATGAACCCCACTAAAAACCTGATAAAACTTAAACTTTACATGAACCCCACTAAAAACCTGATAGAAGCTAAACTTTACATGAACTCCACTAAAAACCTGATAGAACCTAAACTTAATATGAACCCCACTAAAAACCCGATAGATCCTAATCTTTACATAATCCCCACCAAAAGCCTGATACAACTTAAACTTTACATGAACCCCACTAAAAACCTGATAGAACTTAAACTTAACATGAACCCCACTAAAAACCTGATAGAAGCTAAACTTTACATGAACTCCACTAAAACCCTGATAGAACCTAAACTTAATATGAACCCCACTAAAAACCCGATAGATCCTAATCTTTACATAATCCCCACTAAAAGCCTGATAGAACCTAAACTTAATATGAAACCCACTAAAAACCTGACAGATCCTAAACTTTACATCATCCGCACTAAAAGCCTGATACAACTTAAACTTTACATGAACCCCACTAAAAACCTGATAGAACTTAAACTTTACATCAACCCCACTACAATATGATAGAACCTAAACTTTAAATGAATCTCACTAAAAACCTGATAGAACTTAAACTTTACATAATCCCCACTAAAAGCCTGATACAACTTAAACTTTACATGAACCCCACTAAAAACCTGATAGAACTTAAACTTTTCATCAACCCCACTACAATATGATAGAACCTAAACTTTAAATGAATCTCACTAAAAACCTGATAGAACTTAAACTTTACATAATCCCCACTAAAAGCCTGATACAACTTAAACTTTACATGAACCCCACTAAAAACCTGATAGAACTTAAACTTTACATCAACCCCACTAAAAACCTGATAGATGCTAAACTTTACATGAACTCCACTAAAAACCTGATAGAACCTAAACTTTACATGAACAGCACTAATAACCTGATAGAACCTAAACTTTACATGAACCCCACTAAAAGCCTGATACAACTTAAACTTTACATGAACCCCACTAAAAACCTGATAGAAGCTAAACTTTACATGAACTCCACTAAAAACCTGACAGAACCTAAACTTAATATGAACCCCACTAAATACCCGATAGATCCTAATCTTTACATAATCCCCACTAAAATCCTGATAGAACCTAAACTTAACATGAACCCCACTAAAAACCTGATAGATCCTAAACTTAATATGAACCCACTAAAAACCCCATAGATCCTAATCTTTACATAATCCCCACTAAAAGCCTGATAGAACCTAAACTTAACATGAACCCCACTAAAAACCTGATAGATCCTAAACTTTACATAATCCCCACTAAAAGCCTGATACAACTTAAACTTTACATGAACCCCACTAAAAACCTGATAGAACTTAAACTTTACATCAACCCCACTAAAATATGATAGAACCTAAACTTTAAATGAATCTCACTAAAAACCTGATAGAACTTAAACTTTACATAATCCCCACTAAAAGCCTGATACAACTTAAACTTTACATGAACCCCACTAAAAACCTGATAGAACTTAAACTTTACATCAACCCCACTAAAATATGATAGAACCTAAACTTTACATGAACCCCACTAAAAACCTGATAGACCCTAAATTTTACATGAACCGCACTAATAACCTGATAGAACCTCAACTTTACATGAACCCCAATAAAAACCTGATAGAACCTAAACTTTACATGAACCCCACTAAAAACCTGATAGAACTTAAACTTTACATGAACCCCACTAAAAACCTGATAGAAGCTAAACTTTACATGAACCCCACTAAAAACCTGATAGAAGCTAAACTTTACATGAACCCCACTAAAAACCTGATAGAACTTAAACTTTACATAAACCCCACTAAAAACCTGATAGATGCTAAACTTTACATGAACTCCACTAAAAACCTGATAGAACCTAAACTTAATATGAACCCCACTAAAAACCCGATAGATCCTAATCTTTACATAATCCCCACTAAAAGCCTGATAGAACCTAAACTTTACATGAACCCCACTAAAAACCTGATAGAACTTAAACTTTACATCAATCCCACTAAAATATGATAGAACCTAAACTTTAAATGAATCTCACTAAAAACCTGATAGAACTTAAACTTTACATGAACCCCACTAAAAACCTGATAGAACCTAAACTTTACATGAACCCCAGTAAAAACCTGATAGAAGCTAAACTTTACATGAACCCCACTAAAAACCTGATAGAACTTAAACTTTACATGAACCCCACTAAAAACCTGATAGAAGCTAAACTTTACATGAACTCCACTAAAAACCTGATAGAACCTAAACTTAATATGAACCCCACTAAAAACCCGATAGATCCTAATCTTTACATAATCCCCACTAAAAGCCTGATAGAACCTAAACTTAACATGAACCCCACTAAAAACCTGATAGATCCTAAACTTTACATCATCCCCACTAAAAGCCTGATACAACTTAAACTTTACATGAACCCAACTAAAAACCTGATAGAACTTAAACTTTACATCAACCCCACTAAAATATGATAGAACCTAAACTTTAAATGAATCTCACTAAAAACCTGATAGATCCTAAACTTTACATCATCCCCACTAAAAGCCTGATACAACTTAAACTTTACATGAACCCCACTAAAAACCTGATAGAACTTAAACTTTACATCAACCCCACTAATATATGATAGAACCTAAACTTTACATGAACCCCACTAAAAACCTGATAGACCCTAAACTTTACATGAATCGCACTAATAACCTGATAGAACCTCAACTTTACATGAACCCCAATAAAAACCTGATAGAACCTAAACTTTACATGAACCCCACTAAAAACCTGATAGAACTTAAACTTTACATGAACCCCACTAAAAACCTGATAGAAGCTAAACTTTACATGAACCCCACTAAAAACCTGATAGAAACTAAACTTTACATGAACCCCACTACAATATGATAGAACATAAACTTTGAATGAATCTCACTAAAAACCTGATAGAACTTAAACTTTACATAATTCCCACTAAAAGCCTGATACAACTTAAACTTTACATGAACCCAACTAAAAACCTGATAGAACTTAAACTTTACATCAACCCCACTAAAATATGATAGAACCTAAACTTTACATGAACCCCACTAAAAACCTGATAGACCCTAAACTTTACATGAATCGCACTAATAACCTGATAGAACCTCAACTTTACATGAACCCCAATAAAAACCTGATAGAACCTAAACTTTACATGAACCCCACTAAAAACCTGATAGAACTTAAACTTTACATGAACCCCACTAAAAACCTGATAGAAGCTAAACTTTACATGAACCCCACTAAAAACCTGATAGAACTTAAACTTTACATAAACCCCACTAAAAACCTGATAGATGCTAAACTTTACATGAACTCCACTAAAAACCTGATAGAACCTAAACTTAATATGAACCCCACTAAAAACCCGATAGATCCTAATCTTTACATAATCCCCACTAAAAGCCTGATAGAACCTAAACTTTACATGAACCCCACTAAAAACCTGATAGAACTTAAACTTTACATCAATCCCACTAAAATATGATAGAACCTAAACTTTAAATGAATCTCACTAAAAACCTGATAGAACTTAAACTTTACATGAACCCCAATCAAAACCTGATAGAACCTAAACTTTACATGAACCCCAGTAAAAACCTGATAGAAGCTAAACTTTACATGAACCCCACTAAAAACCTGATAGAACTTAAACTTTACATGAACCCCACTAAAAACCTGATAGAAGCTAAACTTTACATGAACTCCACTAAAAACCTGATAGAACCTAAACTTAATATGAACCCCACTAAAAACCCGATAGATCCTAATCTTTACATAATCCCCACTAAAAGCCTGATAGAACCTAAACTTAACATGAACCCCACTAAAAACCTGATAGATCCTAAACTTTACATCATCCCCACTAAAAGCCTGATACAACTTAAACTTTACATGAACCCCACTAAAAACCTGATAGAACTTAAACTTTACATCAACCCCACTAAAATATGATAGAACCTAAACTTTAAATGAATCTCACTAAAAACCTGATAGATCCTAAACTTTACATCATCCCCACTAAAAGCCTGATACAACTTAAACTTTACATGAACCCCACTAAAAACCTGATAGAACTTAAACTTTACATGAACCCCACTAAAAACCTGATAGAAGCTAAACTTTACATGAACTCCACTAAAAACCTGATAGAACCTAAACTTAATATGAACCTACTAAAAACCCCATAGATCCTAATCTTTACATAATCCCCACTAAAAGCCTGATAGAACCTAAACTTAACATGAACCCCACTAAAAACCTGATAGATCCTAAACTTTACATAATCCCCACTAAAAGCCTGATACAACTTAAACTTTACATGAACCCCACTAAAAACCTGATAGAACTTAAACTTTACATGAACCCCACTAAAAACCTGATAGAAACTAAACTTTACATGAACTGCACTAAAAACCTGATAGAACCTAAACTTAATATTAACCCCACTAAAAACCCGATAGATCCTAATCTTTACATAATCCCCACTAAAAGCCTGATAGAACCTAAACTTAACATGAACCCCACTAAAAACCTGATAGATCCTAAACTTTACATGATCCCCACTAAAAGCCTGATACAACTTAAACTTTACATGAACCCCACTAAAAACCTGATAGAACTTAAACTTTACATCAACCCCACTAAAATATGATAGAACCTAAACTTTAAATGAATCTCACTAAAAACCTGATAGAACTTAAACTTTACATAATCCCCACTAAAAGCCTGATACAACTTAAACTTTACATGAACCCCACTAAAAACCTGATAGAACTTAAACTTTACATCAACCCCACTAAAATATGATAGAACCTAAACTTTACATGAACCCCACTAAAAACCTGATAGACCCTAAATTTTACATGAACCGCACTAATAACCTGATAGAACGTCAACTTTACATGAACCCCAATAAAAACCTGATAGAACCTAAACTTTACATGAACCCCACTAAAAACCTGATAGAACTTAAACTTTACATGAACCCCACTAAAAACCTGATAGAAGCTAAACTTTACATGAACCCCACTAAAAACCTGATAGAAGCTAAACTTTACATGAACCCCACTAAAAACCTGATAGAACTTAAACTTTACATAAACCCCACTAAAAACCTGATAGATGCTAAACTTTACATGAACCCCACTAAAAACCTGATAGAACCTAAACTTAATATGAACCCCACTAAAAACCCGATAGATCCTAATCTTTACATAATCCCCACTAAAAGCCTGATAGAACCTAAACTTTACATGAACCCCACTAAAAACCTGATAGAACTTAAACTTTACATCAATCCCACTAAAATATGATAGAACCTAAACTTTAAATGAATCTCACTAAAAACCTGATAGAACTTAAACTTTACATGAACCCCACTAAAAACCTGATAGAACTTAAACTTTACATGAACCCCACTAAAAACCTGATAGAAGCTAAACTTTACATGAACTCCACTAAAAACCTGATAGAACCTAAACTTAATATGAACCCCACTAAAAACCCGATAGATCCTAATCTTTACATAATCCCCACTAAAAGCCTGATAGAACCTAAACTTAACATGAACCCCACTAAAAACCTGATAGATCCTAAACTTTACATCATCCCCACTAAAAGCCTGATACAACTTAAACTTTACATGAACCCCACTAAAAACCTGATAGAACTTAAACTTTACATCAACCCCACTAAAATATGATAGAACCTAAACTTTAAATGAATCTCACTAAAAACCTGATAGATCCTAAACTTTACATCATCCCCACTAAAAGCCTGATACAACTTAAACTTTACATGAACCCCACTAAAAACCTGATAGAACTTAAACTTTACATCAACCCCACTAATATATGATAGAACCTAAACTTTACATGAACCCCACTAAAAACCTGATAGACCCTAAACTTTACATGAATCGCACTAATAACCTGATAGAACCTCAACTTTACATGAACCCCAATAAAAACCTGATAGAACCTAAACTTTACATGAACCCCACTAAAAACCTGATAGAACTTAAACTTTACATGAACCCCACTAAAAACCTGATAGAAGCTAAACTTTACATGAACCCCACTAAAAACCTGATAGAAACTAAACTTTACATGAACCCCACTACAATATGATAGAACCTAAACTTTAAATGAATCTCACTAAAAACCTGATAGAACTTAAACTTTACATAATCCCCACTAAAAGCCTGATACAACTTAAACTTTACATGAACCCCACTAAAAACCTGATAGAACTTAAACTTTACATCAACCCCACTACAATATGATAGAACCTAAACTTTAAATGAATCTCACTAAAAACCTGATAGAACTTAAACTTTACATAATCCCCACTAAAAGCCTGATACAACTTAAACTTTACATGAACCCCACTAAAAACCTGATAGAACCTAAACTTAATATGAACCCCACTAAAAACCCGATAGATCCTAATCTTTACATAATCCCCACTAAAAGCCTGATAGAACCTAAACTTTACATGAACCCCACTAAAAACCTGATAGATGCTAAACTTTACATGAACCCCACTAAAAACCTGATAGAAGCTAAACTTTACATGAACCCCACTAAAAACCTGATAAAACTTAAACTTTACATGAACCCCACTAAAAACCTGATAGAAGCTAAACTTTACATGAACTCCACTAAAAACCTGATAGAACCTAAATTTAATATGAACCCCACTAAAAACCCGATAGATCCTAATCTTTACATAATCCCCACCAAAAGCCTGATACAACTTAAACTTTACATGAACCCCACTAAAAACCTGATAGAACTTAAACTTAACATGAACCCCACTAAAAACCTGATAGAAGCTAAACTTTACATGAACTCCACTAAAACCCTGATAGAACCTAAACTTAATATGAACCCCACTAAAAACCCGATAGATCCTAATCTTTACATAATCCCCACTAAAAGCCTGATAGAACCTAAACTTAATATGAAACCCACTAAAAACCTGACAGATCCTAAACTTTACATCATCCGCACTAAAAGCCTGATACAACTTAAACTTTACATGAACCCCACTAAAAACCTGATAGAACTTAAACTTTACATCAACCCCACTACAATATGATAGAACCTAAACTTTAAATGAATCTCACTAAAAACCTGATAGAACTTAAACTTTACATAATCCCCACTAAAAGCCTGATACAACTTAAACTTTACATGAACCCCACTAAAAACCTGATAGAACTTAAACTTTTCATCAACCCCACTACAATATGATAGAACCTAAACTTTAAATGAATCTCACTAAAAACCTGATAGAACTTAAACTTTACATAATCCCCACTAAAAGCCTGATACAACTTAAACTTTACATGAACCCCACTAAAAACCTGATAGAACTTAAACTTTACATCAACCCCACTAAAAACCTGATAGATGCTAAACTTTACATGAACTCCACTAAAAACCTGATAGAACCTAAACTTTACATGAACAGCACTAATAACCTGATAGAACCTAAACTTTACATGAACCCCACTAAAAGCCTGATACAACTTAAACTTTACATGAACCCCACTAAAAACCTGATAGAAGCTAAACTTTACATGAACTCCACTAAAAACCTGACAGAACCTAAACTTAATATGAACCCCACTAAATACCCGATAGATCCTAATCTTTACATAATCCCCACTAAAATCCTGATAGAACCTAAACTTAACATGAACCCCACTAAAAACCTGATAGATCCTAAACTTAATATGAACCCACTAAAAACCCCATAGATCCTAATCTTTACATAATCCCCACTAAAAGCCTGATAGAACCTAAACTTAACATGAACCCCACTAAAAACCTGATAGATCCTAAACTTTACATAATCCCCACTAAAAGCCTGATACAACTTAAACTTTACATGAACCCCACTAAAAACCTGATAGAACTTAAACTTTACATCAACCCCACTAAAATATGATAGAACCTAAACTTTAAATGAATCTCACTAAAAACCTGATAGAACTTAAACTTTACATAATCCCCACTAAAAGCCTGATACAACTTAAACTTTACATGAACCCCACTAAAAACCTGATAGAACTTAAACTTTACATCAACCCCACTAAAATATGATAGAACCTAAACTTTACATGAACCCCACTAAAAACCTGATAGACCCTAAATTTTACATGAACCGCACTAATAACCTGATAGAACCTCAACTTTACATGAACCCCAATAAAAACCTGATAGAACCTAAACTTTACATGAACCCCACTAAAAACCTGATAGAACTTAAACTTTACATGAACCCCACTAAAAACCTGATAGAAGCTAAACTTTACATGAACCCCACTAAAAACCTGATAGAAGCTAAACTTTACATGAACCCCACTAAAAACCTGATAGAACTTAAACTTTACATAAACCCCACTAAAAACCTGATAGATGCTAAACTTTACATGAACTCCACTAAAAACCTGATAGAACCTAAACTTAATATGAACCCCACTAAAAACCCGATAGATCCTAATCTTTACATAATCCCCACTAAAAGCCTGATAGAACCTAAACTTTACATGAACCCCACTAAAAACCTGATAGAACTTAAACTTTACATCAATCCCACTAAAATATGATAGAACCTAAACTTTAAATGAATCTCACTAAAAACCTGATAGAACTTAAACTTTACATGAACCCCACTAAAAACCTGATAGAACCTAAACTTTACATGAACCCCAGTAAAAACCTGATAGAAGCTAAACTTTACATGAACCCCACTAAAAACCTGATAGAACTTAAACTTTACATGAACCCCACTAAAAACCTGATAGAAGCTAAACTTTACATGAACTCCACTAAAAACCTGATAGAACCTAAACTTAATATGAACCCCACTAAAAACCCGATAGATCCTAATCTTTACATAATCCCCACTAAAAGCCTGATAGAACCTAAACTTAACATGAACCCCACTAAAAACCTGATAGATCCTAAACTTTACATCATCCCCACTAAAAGCCTGATACAACTTAAACTTTACATGAACCCAACTAAAAACCTGATAGAACTTAAACTTTACATCAACCCCACTAAAATATGATAGAACCTAAACTTTAAATGAATCTCACTAAAAACCTGATAGATCCTAAACTTTACATCATCCCCACTAAAAGCCTGATACAACTTAAACTTTACATGAACCCCACTAAAAACCTGATAGAACTTAAACTTTACATCAACCCCACTAATATATGATAGAACCTAAACTTTACATGAACCCCACTAAAAACCTGATAGACCCGAAACTTTACATGAATCGCACTAATAACCTGATAGAACCTCAACTTTACATGAACCCCAATAAAAACCTGATAGAACCTAAACTTTACATGAACCCCACTAAAAACCTGATAGAACTTAAACTTTACATGAACCCCACTAAAAACCTGATAGAAGCTAAACTTTACATGAACCCCACTAAAAACCTGATAGAAACTAAACTTTACATGAACCCCACTACAATATGATAGAACCTAAACTTTAAATGAATCTCACTAAAAACCTGATAGAACTTAAACTTTACATAATCCCCACTAAAAGCCTGATACAACTTAAACTTTACATGAACCCCACTAAAAACCTGATAGAACTTAAACTTTACATCAACCCCACTACAATATGATAGAACCTAAACTTTAAATGAATCTCACTAAAAACCTGATAGAACTTAAACTTTACATAATCCCCACTAAAAGCCTGATACAACTTAAACTTTACATGAACCCCACTAAAAACCTGATAGAACTTAAACTTTACATCAACCCCACTAAAAACCTGATAGATGCTAAACTTTACATGAACTCCACTAAAAACCTGATAGAACCTAAACTTAATATGAACCCCACTAAAAACCCGATAGATCCTAATCTTTACATAATCCCCACTAAAAGCCTGATAGAACCTAAACTTTACATGAACCCCACTAAAAACCTGATAGAACTTAAACTTTACAACAACCCCACTAAAATATGATAGAACCTAAACTTTAAATGAATCTCACTAAAAACCTGATAGAACTTAAACTTTACATGAACCCCACTAAAAACCTGATAGATGCTAAACTTTACATGAACCCCACTAAAAACCTGATAGAAGCTAAACTTTACATGAACCCCACTAAAAACCTGATAAAACTTAAACTTTACATGAACCCCACTAAAAACCTGATAGAAGCTAAACTTTACATGAACTCCACTAAAAACCTGATAGAACCTAAACTTAATATGAACCCCACTAAAAACCCGATAGATCCTAATCTTTACATAATCCCCACCAAAAGCCTGATACAACTTAAACTTTACATGAACCCCACTAAAAACCTGATAGAACTTAAACTTTACATGAACCCCACTAAAAACCTGATAGAAGCTAAACTTTACATGAACTCCACTAAAACCCTGATAGAACCTAAACTTAATATGAACCCCACTAAAAACCCGATAGATCCTAATCTTTACATAATCCCCACTAAAAGCCTGATAGAACCTAAACTTAATATGAAACCCACTAAAAACCTGACAGATCCTAAACTTTACATCATCCGCACTAAAAGCCTGATACAACTTAAACTTTACATGAACCCCACTAAAAACCTGATAGAACTTAAACTTTACATCAACCCCACTACAATATGATAGAACCTAAACTTTAAATGAATCTCACTAAAAACCTGATAGAACTTAAACTTTACATAATCCCCACTAAAAGCCTGATACAACTTAAACTTTACATGAACCCCACTAAAAACCTGATAGAACTTAAACTTTTCATCAACCCCACTACAATATGATAGAACCTAAACTTTAAATGAATCTCACTAAAAACCTGATAGAACTTAAACTTTACATAATCCCCACTAAAAGCCTGATACAACTTAAACTTTACATGAACCCCACTAAAAACCTGATAGAACTTAAACTTTACATCAACCCCACTAAAAACCTGATAGATGCTAAACTTTACATGAACTCCACTAAAAACCTGATAGAACCTAAACTTTACATGAACAGCACTAATAACCTGATAGAACCTAAACTTTACATGAACCCCACTAAAAGCCTGATACAACTTAAACTTTACATGAACCCCACTAAAAACCTGATAGAACTTAAACTTTACATGAACCCCACTAAAAACCTGATAGAAGCTAAACTTTACATGAACTCCACTAAAAACCTGACAGAACCTAAACTTAATATGAACCCCACTAAATACCCGATAGATCCTAATCTTTACATAATCCCCACTAAAATCCTGATAGAACCTAAACTTAACATGAACCCCACTAAAAACCTGATAGATCCTAAACTTTACATAATCCCCACTAAAAGCCTGATACAACTTAAACTTTACATGAACCCCACTAAAAACCTGATAGAACTTAAACTTTACATGAACCCCACTAAAAACCTGATAGAAACTAAACTTTACATGAACTCCACTAAAAACCTGATAGAACCTAAACTTAATATTAACCCCACTAAAAACCCGATAGATCCTAATCTTTACATAATCCCCACTAAAAGCCTGATAGAACCTAAACTTAACATGAACCCCACTAAAAGCCTGATACAACTTAAACTTTACATGAACCCCACTAAAAACCTGATAGAACTTAAACTTTACATCAACCCCACTAAAAACCTGATAGATGCTAAACTTTACATGAACTCCACTAAAAACCTGATAGAACCTAAACTTTACATGAACAGCACTAATAACCTGATAGAACCTAAACTTTACATGAACCCCACTAAAAGCCTGATACAACTTAAACTTTACATGAACCCCACTAAAAACCTGATAGAACTTAAACTTTACATGAACCCCACTAAAAACCTGATAGAAGCTAAACTTTACATGAACTCCACTAAAAACCTGACAGAACCTAAACTTAATATGAACCCCACTAAATACCCGATAGATCCTAATCTTTACATAATCCCCACTAAAATCCTGATAGAACCTAAACTTAACATGAACCCCACTAAAAACCTGATAGATCCTAAACTTAATATGAACCCACTAAAAACCCCATAGATCCTAATCTTTACATAATCCCCACTAAAAGCCTGATAGAACCTAAACTTAACATGAACCCCACTAAAAACCTGATAGATCCTAAACTTTACATAATCCCCACTAAAAGCCTGATACAACTTAAACTTTACATGAACCCCACTAAAAACCTGATAGAACTTAAACTTTACATGAACCCCACTAAAAACCTGATAGAAACTAAACTTTACATGAACTCCACTAAAAACCTGATAGAACCTAAACTTAATATTAACCCCACTAAAAACCCGATAGATCCTAATCTTTACATAATCCCCACTAAAATCCTCATAGAACCTAAACTTAACATGAACCCCACTAAAAACCTGATAGATCCTAAACTTAATATGAACCCACTAAAAACCCCATAGATCCTAATCTTTACATAATCCCCACTAAAAGCCTGATAGAACCTAAACTTAACATGAACCCCACTAAAAACCTGATAGATCCTAAACTTTACATAATCCCCACTAAAAGCCTGATACAACTTAAACTTTACATGAACCCCACTAAAAACCTGATAGAACTTAAACTTTACATGAACCCCACTAAAAACCTGATAGAAACTAAACTTTACATGAACTCCACTAAAAACCTGATAGAACCTAAACTTAATATTAACCCCACTAAAAACCCGATAGATCCTAATCTTTACATAATCCCCACTAAAAGCCTGATAGAACCTAAACTTAACATGAACCCCACTAAAAACCTGATAGATCCTAAACTTTACATAATCCCCACTAAAAGCCTGATACAACTTAAACTTTACATGAACCCCACTAAAAACCTGATAGAACTTAAACTTTTCATCAACCCCACTACAATATGATAGAACCTAAACTTTAAATGAATCTCACTAAAAACCTGATAGAACTTAAACTTTACATAATCCCCACTAAAAGCCTGATACAACTTAAACTTTACATGAACCCCACTAAAAACCTGATAGAACTTAAACTTTACATCAACCCCACTAAAAACCTGATAGATGCTAAACTTTACATGAACTCCACTAAAAACCTGATAGAACCTAAACTTTACATGAACAGCACTAATAACCTGATAGAACCTAAACTTTACATGAACCCCACTAAAAGCCTGATACAACTTAAACTTTACATGAACCCCACTAAAAACCTGATAGAACTTAAACTTTACATGAACCCCACTAAAAACCTGATAGAAGCTAAACTTTACATGAACTCCACTAAAAACCTGACAGAACCTAAACTTAATATGAACCCCACTAAATACCCGATAGATCCTAATCTTTACATAATCCCCACTAAAATCCTGATAGAACCTAAACTTAACATGAACCCCACTAAAAACCTGATAGATCCTAAACTTAATATGAACCCACTAAAAACCCCATAGATCCTAATCTTTACATAATCCCCACTAAAAGCCTGATAGAACCTAAACTTAACATGAACCCCACTAAAAACCTGATAGATCCTAAACTTTACATAATCCCCACTAAAAGCCTGATACAACTTAAACTTTACATGAACCCCACTAAAAACCTGATAGAACTTAAACTTTACATGAACCCCACTAAAAACCTGATAGAAACTAAACTTTACATGAACTCCACTAAAAACCTGATAGAACCTAAACTTAATATTAACCCCACTAAAAACCTGATAGATCCTAAACTTTACATGATCCCCACTAAAAGCCTGATACAACTTAAACTTTACATGAACCCCACTAAAAACCTGATAGAACTTAAACTTTACATCAACCCCACTAAAATATGATAGAACATAAACTTTGAATGAATCTCACTAAAAACCTGATAGAACTTAAACTTTACATAATTCCCACTAAAAGCCTGATACAACTTAAACTTTACATGAACCCAACTAAAAACCTGATAGAACTTAAACTTTACATCAACCCCACTAAAATATGATAGAACCTAAACTTTACATGAACCCCACTAAAAACCTGATAGACCCTAAACTTTACATGAATCGCACTAATAACCTGATAGAACCTCAACTTTACATGAACCCCAATAAAAACCTGATAGAACCTAAACTTTACATGAACCCCACTAAAAACCTGATAGAACTTAAACTTTACATGAACCCCACTAAAAACCTGATAGAAGCTAAACTTTACATGAACCCCACTAAAAACCTGATAGAACTTAAACTTTACATCAATCCCACTAAAATATGATAGAACCTAAACTTTAAATGAATCTCACTAAAAACCTGATAGAACTTAAACTTTACATGAACCCCAATCAAAACCTGATAGAACCTAAACTTTACATGAACCCCAGTAAAAACCTGATAGAAGCTAAACTTTACATGAACCCCACTAAAAACCTGATAGAACTTAAACTTTACATGAACCCCACTAAAAACCTGATAGAAGCTAAACTTTACATGAACTCCACTAAAAACCTGATAGAACCTAAACTTAATATGAACCCCACTAAAAACCCGATAGATCCTAATCTTTACATAATCCCCACTAAAAGCCTGATAGAACCTAAACTTAACATGAACCCCACTAAAAACCTGATAGATCCTAAACTTTACATCATCCCCACTAAAAGCCTGATACAACTTAAATTTACATGAACCCCACTAAAAACCTGATAGAACTTAAACTTTACATCAACCCCACTAAAATATGATAGAACCTAAACTTTAAATGAATCTCACTAAAAACCTGATAGATCCTAAACTTTACATCATCCCCACTAAAAGCCTGATACAACTTAAACTTTACATGAACCCCACTAAAAACCTGATAGAACTTAAACTTTACATGAACCCCACTAAAAACCTGATAGAAGCTAAACTTTACATGAACTCCACTAAAAACCTGATAGAACCTAAACTTAATATGAACCCACTAAAAACCCCATAGATCCTAATCTTTACATAATCCCCACTAAAAGCCTGATAGAACCTAAACTTAACATGAACCCCACTAAAAACCTGATAGATCCTAAACTTTACATAATCCCCACTAAAAGCCTGATACAACTTAAACTTTACATGAACCCCACTAAAAACCTGATAGAACTTAAACTTTACATGAACCCCACTAAAAACCTGATAGAAACTAAACTTTACATGAACTGCACTAAAAACCTGATAGAACCTAAACTTAATATTAACCCCACTAAAAACCCGATAGATCCTAATCTTTACATAATCCCCACTAAAAGCCTGATAGAACCTAAACTTAACATGAACCCCACTAAAAACCTGATAGATCCTAAACTTTACATGATCCCCACTAAAAGCCTGATACAACTTAAACTTTACATGAACCCCACTAAAAACCTGATAGAACTTAAACTTTACATCAACCCCACTAAAATATGATAGAACCTAAACTTTAAATGAATCTCACTAAAAACCTGATAGAACTTAAACTTTACATAATCCCCACTAAAAGCCTGATACAACTTAAACTTTACATGAACCCCACTAAAAACCTGATAGAACTTAAACTTTACATCAACCCCACTAAAATATGATAGAACCTAAACTTTACATGAACCCCACTAAAAACCTGATAGACCCTAAATTTTACATGAACCGCACTAATAACCTGATAGAACCTCAACTTTACATGAACCCCAATAAAAACCTGATAGAACCTAAACTTTACATGAACCCCACTAAAAACCTGATAGAACTTAAACTTTACATGAACCCCACTAAAAACCTGATAGAAGCTAAACTTTACATGAACCCCACTAAAAACCTGATAGAAGCTAAACTTTACATGAACCCCACTAAAAACCTGATAGAACTTAAACTTTACATAAACCCCACTAAAAACCTGATAGATGCTAAACTTTACATGAACTCCACTAAAAACCTGATAGAACCTAAACTTAATATGAACCCCACTAAAAACCCGATAGATCCTAATCTTTACATAATCCCCACTAAAAGCCTGATAGAACCTAAACTTTACATGAACCCCACTAAAAACCTGATAGAACTTAAACTTTACATCAATCCCACTAAAATATGATAGAACCTAAACTTTAAATGAATCTCACTAAAAACCTGATAGAACTTAAACTTTACATGAACCCCACTAAAAACCTGATAGAACCTAAACTTTACATGAACCCCAGTAAAAACCTGATAGAAGCTAAACTTTACATGAACCCCACTAAAAACCTGATAGAACTTAAACTTTACATGAACCCCACTAAAAACCTGATAGAAGCTAAACTTTACATGAACTCCACTAAAAACCTGATAGAACCTAAACTTAATATGAACCCCACTAAAAACCCGATAGATCCTAATCTTTACATAATCCCCACTAAAAGCCTGATAGAACCTAAACTTAACATGAACCCCACTAAAAACCTGATAGATCCTAAACTTTACATCATCCCCACTAAAAGCCTGATACAACTTAAACTTTACATGAACCCCACTAAAAACCTGATAGAACTTAAACTTTACATCAACCCCACTAAAATATGATAGAACCTAAACTTTAAATGAATCTCACTAAAAACCTGATAGATCCTAAACTTTACATCATCCCCACTAAAAGCCTGATACAACTTAAACTTTACATGAACCCCACTAAAAACCTGATAGAACTTAAACTTTACATCAACCCCACTAAAAACCTGATGGATGCTAAACTTTACATGAACTCCACTAAAAACCTGATAGAACCTAAACTTAATATGAACCCCACTAAAAACCCGATAGATCCTAATCTTTACATAATCCCCACTAAAAGCCCGATAGAACCTAAATTTAACATGAACCCCACTAAAAACCCGATAGATCCTAAACTTTACATAATCCCCACTAAAAGCCTGATACAACTTAAATTTTACATGAACCCCACTAAAAACCTGATAGAACTTAAACTTTACATCAACCCCACTAAAATATGATAGAACCTAAACATTACATGAACCCCACTAAAAACCTGATAGACCCTAAATTTTACATGAACCGCACTAATAACCTGATAGAACCTCAACTTTACATGAACCCCAATAAAAACCTGATAGAACCTAAACTTTACATGAACCCCACTAAAAACCTGATAGAACTTAAACTTTACATGAACCCCACTAAAAACCTGATAGAAGCTAAACTTTACATGAACCCCACTAAAAACCTGATAGAAGCTAAACTTTACATGAACCCCACTAAAAGCCTGAGAGAACTTAAACTTTACATGAACCCCACTAAAAACCTGATAGATGCTAAACTTTACATGAACCCCACTAAAAACCTGATAGATGCTAAACTTTACATGAACCCCACTAAAAACCTGATAGAACTTAAACTTTACATCAACCCCACTAAAATATGATAGAACCTAAACTTTAAATGAATCTCACTAAAAACCTGATAGAACCTAAACTTTACATGAACCCCAATCAAAACCTGATAGAACCTAAACTTTACATGAACCCCACTAAAAGCCTGATAGAACTTAAACTTTACATGAACCCCACTAAAAACCTGATAGAACTTAAACTTTACATGAACCCCACTAAAAACCTGATAGAAGCTAAACTTTACATGAACTCCACTAAAAACCTGACAGAACCTAAACTTAATATGAACCCCACTAAATACCCGATAGATCCTAATCTTTACATAATCCCCACTAAAAGCCTGATAGAACCTAAACTTAACATGAACCCCACTAAAAACCTGATAGATCCTAAACTTTACATCATCCCCACTAAAAGCCTGATACAACTTAAACTTTACATGAACCCCACTAAAAACCTGATAGAACTTAAACTTTACATCAACCCCACTAAAATATGATAGAACCTAAACTTTAAATGAATCTCACTAAAAACCTGATAGAACTTAAACTTTACATAATCCCCACTAAAAGCCTGATACAACTTAAACTTTACATGAACCCCACTAAAAACCTGATAGAACTTAAACTTTACATCAACCCCACTAAAATATGATAGAACCTAAACTTTACATGAACCCCACTAAAAACCTGATAGACCCTAAACTTTACATGAATCGCACTAATAACCTGATAGAACCTCAACTTTACATGAACCCCAATAAAAACCTGATAGAACCTAAACTTTACATGAACCCCACTAAAAACCTGATAGAACTTAAACTTTACATGAACCCCACTAAAAACCTGATAGAAGCTAAACTTTACATGAACCCCACTAAAAACCTGATAGAAACTAAACTTTACATGAACCCCACTAAAAACCTGATAGAACTTAAACTTTACATGAACCCCACTAAAAACCTGAAAGATGCTAAACTTTACATGAACTCCACTAAAAACTTGATAGAACCTAAACTTAATATGAACCCCACTAAAAACCCGATAGATCCTAATCTTTACATAATCCCCACTAAAAGCCTGATAGAACCTAAACTTTACATGAACCCCACTAAAAACCTGATAGAACTTAAACTTTACAACAACCCCACTAAAATATGATAGAACCTAAACTTTAAATGAATCTCACTAAAAACCTGATAGAACTTAAACTTTACATGAACCCCACTAAAAACCTGATAGATGCTAAACTTTACCTGAACCCCACTAAAAACCTGATAGAAGCTAAACTTTACATGAACCCCACTAAAAACCTGATAAAACTTAAACTTTACATGAACCCCACTAAAAACCTGATAGAAGCTAAACTTTACATGAACTCCACTAAAAACCTGATAGAACCTAAACTTAATATGAACCCCACTAAAAACCCGATAGATCCTAATCTTTACATAATCCCCACTAAAAGCCTGATAGAACCTAAACTTAACATGAACCCCACTAAAAACCTGATAGATCCTAAACTTTACATAATCCCCACTAAAAGCCTGATACAACTTAAACTTTACATGAACCCCACTAAAAACCTGATTGAACTTAAACTTTACATGAACCCCACTAAAAACCTGATAGAAGCTAAACTTTACATGAACCCCACTAAAAACCTGAGAGAACTTAAACTTTACATGAACCCCACTAAAAACCTGATAGATGCTAAACTTTACATGAACCCCACTAAAAACCTGATAGATGCTAAACTTTACATGAACCCCACTAAAAACCTGATAGAACTTAAACTTTACATCAACCCCACTAAAATATGATAGAACCTAAACTTTAAATGAATCTCACTAAAAACCTGATAGAACCTAAACTTTACATGAACAGCACTAATAACCTGATAGAACCTCAACTTTACATGAACCCCAATCAAAACCTGATAGAACCTAAACTTTACATGAACCCCACTAAAAGCCTGATACAACTTAAACTTTACATGAACCCCACTAAAAACCTGATAGAACTTAAACTTTACATGAACCCCACTAAAAACCTGATAGAAGCTAAACTTTACATGAACTCCACTAAAAACCTGACAGAACCTAAACTTAATTTGAACCCCACTAAATACCCGATAGATCCTAATCTTTACATAATCCCCACTAAAAGCCTGATAGAACCTAAACTTAACATGAACCCCACTAAAAACCTGATAGATCCTAAACTTTACATCATCCCCACTAAAAGCCTGATACAACTTAAACTTTACATGAACCCCACTAAAAACCTGATAGAACTTAAACTTTACATCAACCCCACTAAAATATGATAGAACCTAAACTTTAAATGAATCTCACTAAAAACCTGATAGAACTTAAACTTTACATAATCCCCACTAAAAGCCTGATACAACTTAAACTTTACATGAACCCCACTAAAAACCTGATAGAACTTAAACTTTACATCAACCCCACTAAAATATGATAGAACCTAAACTTTACATGAACCCCACTAAAAACCTGATAGACCCTAAACTTTACATGAATCGCACTAATAACCTGATAGAACCTCAACTTTACATGAACCCCAATAAAAACCTGATAGAACCTAAACTTTACATGAACCCCACTAAAAACCTGATAGAACTTAAACTTTACATGAACCCCACTAAAAACCTGATAGAAGCTAAACTTTACATGAACCCCACTAAAAACCTGATAGAAACTAAACTTTACATGAACCCCACTAAAAACCTGATAGAACGTAAACTTTACATGAACCCCACTAAAAACCTGAAAGATGCTAAACTTTACATGAACTCCACTAAAAACCTGATAGAACCTAAACTTAATATGAACCCCACTAAAAACCCGATAGATCCTAATCTTTACATAATCCCCACTAAAAGCCTGATAGAACCTAAACTTTACATGAACCCCACTAAAAACCTGATAGAACTTAAACTTTACATCAACCCCACTTAAATATGATAGAACCTAAACTTTAAATGAATCTCACTAAAAACCTGATAGAACCTAAACTTTACATGAACAGCACTAATAACCTGATAGAACCTCAACTTTACATGAACCCCAATCAAAACCTGATAGAACCTCAACTTTACATGAACCCCACTAAAAGCCTGATACAACTTAAACTTTACATGAACCCCACTAAAAACCTGATAGAACTTAAACTTTACATGAACCCCACTAAAAACCTGATAGAAGCTAAACTTTACATGAACTCCACTAAAAACCTGACAGAACCTAAACTTAATATGAACCCCACTAAATACCCGATAGATCCTAATCTTTACATAATCCCCACTAAAAGCCTGATAGAACCTAAACTTAACATGAACCCCACTAAAAACCTGATAGATCCTAAACTTTACATCATCCCCACTAAAAGCCTGATACAACTTAAACTTTACATGAACCCCACTAAAAACCTGATAGAACTTAAACTTTACATCAACCCCACTAAAATATGATAGAACCTAAACTTTAAATGAATCTCACTAAAAACCTGATAGAACTTAAACTTTACATAATCCCCACTAAAAGCCTGATACAACTTAAACTTTACATGAACCCCACTAAAAACCTGATAGAACCTAAACTTTACATGAATCGCACTAATAACCTGATAGAACTTAAACTTTACATGAACCCCACTAAAAACCTGATAGAAGCTAAACTTTACATGAACCCCACTAAAAACCTGATAGAAACTAAACTTTACATGAACCCCACTAAAAACCTGATAGAACTTAAACTTTACATGAACCCCACTAAAAACCTGAAAGATGCTAAACTTTACATGAACTCCACTAAAAACCTGATAGAACCTAAACTTAATATGAACCCCACTAAAAACCCGATAGATCCTAATCTTTACATAATCCCCACTAAAAGCCTGATAGAACCTAAACTTTACATGAACCCCACTAAAAACCTGATAGAACTTAAACTTTACAACAACCCCACTAAAATATGATAGAACCTAAACTTTAAATGAATCTCACTAAAAACCTGATAGAACTTAAACTTTACATGAACCCCACTAAAAACCTGATAGATGCTAAACTTTACATGAACCCCACTTAAAACCTGATAGAAGCTAAACTTTACATGAACCCCACTAAAAACCTGATAAAACTTAAACTTTACATGAACCCCACTAAAAACCTGATAGAAGCTAAACTTTACATGAACTCCACTAAAAACCTGATAGAACCTAAACTTAATATGAACCCCACTAAAAACCTGATAGATCCTAAACTTTACATAATCCCCACTAAAAGCCTGATACAACTTAAACTTTACATGAACCCCACTAAAAACCTGATAGAACTTAAACTTTACATGAACCCCACTAAAAACCTGATAGAACTTAAACTTTACATGAACCCCACTAAAAACCTGATAGACCCTAAATTTTACATGAACCGCACTAATAACTTGATAGAACCTAAACTTAATATGAACCCCACTAAAAACCCGATAGATCCTAATCTTTACATAATCCCCACTAAAAGCCTGATAGATCCTAAGCTTTACATAATCCCCACTAAAAGCCTGATACAACTTAAACTTTACATGAACCCCACTAAAAACCTGATAGAACTTAAACTTTACATGAACCCCACTAAAAATCTGATAGAAGCTAAACTTTACATGAACCCCACTAAAAACCTGATAGAACCTAAACTTAATATGAACCCCACTAAAAACCCGATAGATCCTAATCTTTACATAATCCCCACTAAAAGCCTGATAGAACCTAAACTTAACATGAACCCCACTAAAAACCTGATAGATCCTAAGCTTTACATAATGCCCACTAAAAGCCTGATACAACTTAAACTTTACATGAACCCCCCTAAAAACCTGATAGAACTTAAACTTTACATGAACCCCACAAAAAACCTGATAGAAGCTAAACTTTACATGAACTCCACTAAAACCTGATAGAACCTAAACTTAATTTGAACCCCACTAAAAACCCGATAGATCCTAATCTTTACATAATCCCCACTAAAAACCTGATAGAACCTAAACTTAACATGAACCCCACTAAAAACCTGATAGAACTTAAACTTTACATGAACCCCACTAAAAACCTGATAGACCCTAAACTTTACATGAATCGCACTAATAACCTGATAGAACCTCAACTTTACATGAACCCCAATAAAAACCTGATAGAACCTAAACTTTACATGAACCCCACTAAAAACCTGATAGAACTTAAACTTTACATGAACCCCACTAAAAACCTGATAGAAGCTAAACTTTACATGAACCCCACTAAAAACCTGATAGAAACTAAACTTTACATGAACCCCACTAAAAACCTGATAGAACGTAAACTTTACATGAACCCCACTAAAAACCTGAAAGATGCTAAACTTTACATGAACTCCACTAAAAACCTGATAGAACCTAAACTTAATATGAACCCCACTAAAAACCCGATAGATCCTAATCTTTACATAATCCCCACTAAAAGCCTGATAGAACCTAAACTTTACATGAACCCCACTAAAAACCTGATAGAACTTAAACTTTACATCAACCCCACTTAAATATGATAGAACCTAAACTTTAAATGAATCTCACTAAAAACCTGATAGAACCTAAACTTTACATGAACAGCACTAATAACCTGATAGAACCTCAACTTTACATGAACCCCAATCAAAACCTGATAGAACCTCAACTTTACATGAACCCCACTAAAAGCCTGATACAACTTAAACTTTACATGAACCCCACTAAAAACCTGATAGAACTTAAACTTTACATGAACCCCACTAAAAACCTGATAGAAGCTAAACTTTACATGAACTCCACTAAAAACCTGACAGAACCTAAACTTAATATGAACCCCACTAAATACCCGATAGATCCTAATCTTTACATAATCCCCACTAAAAGCCTGATAGAACCTAAACTTAACATGAACCCCACTAAAAACCTGATAGATCCTAAACTTTACATCATCCCCACTAAAAGCCTGATACAACTTAAACTTTACATGAACCCCACTAAAAACCTGATAGAACTTAAACTTTACATCAACCCCACTAAAATATGATAGAACCTAAACTTTAAATGAATCTCACTAAAAACCTGATAGAACTTAAACTTTACATAATCCCCACTAAAAGCCTGATACAACTTAAACTTTACATGAACCCCACTAAAAACCTGATAGAACCTAAACTTTACATGAATCGCACTAATAACCTGATAGAACTTAAACTTTACATGAACCCCACTAAAAACCTGATAGAAGCTAAACTTTACATGAACCCCACTAAAAACCTGATAGAAACTAAACTTTACATGAACCCCACTAAAAACCTGATAGAACTTAAACTTTACATGAACCCCACTAAAAACCTGAAAGATGCAAAACTTTACATGAACTCCACTAAAAACCTGATAGAACCTAAACTTAATATGAACCCCACTAAAAACCCGATAGATCCTAATCTTTACATAATCCCCACTAAAAGCCTGATAGAACCTAAACTTTACATGAACCCCACTAAAAACCTGATAGAACTTAAACTTTACAACAACCCCACTAAAATATGATAGAACCTAAACTTTAAATGAATCTCACTAAAAACCTGATAGAACTTAAACTTTACATGAACCCCACTAAAAACCTGATAGATGCTAAACTTTACATGAACCCCACTTAAAACCTGATAGAAGCTAAACTTTACATGAACCCCACTAAAAACCTGATAAAACTTAAACTTTACATGAACCCCACTAAAAACCTGATAGAAGCTAAACTTTACATGAACTCCACTAAAAACCTGATAGAACCTAAACTTAATATGAACCCCACTAAAAACCTGATAGATCCTAAACTTTACATAATCCCCACTAAAAGCCTGATACAACTTAAACTTTACATGAACCCCACTAAAAACCTGATAGAACTTAAACTTTACATGAACCCCACTAAAAACCTGATAGAACTTAAACTTTACATGAACCCCACTAAAAACCTGATAGACCCTAAATTTTACATGAACCGCACTAATAACTTGATAGAACCTAAACTTAATATGAACCCCACTAAAAACCCGATAGATCCTAATCTTTACATAATCCCCACTAAAAGCCTGATAGATCCTAAGCTTTACATAATCCCCACTAAAAGCCTGATACAACTTAAACTTTACATGAACCCCACTAAAAACCTGATAGAACTTAAACTTTACATGAACCCCACTAAAAATCTGATAGAAGCTAAACTTTACATGAACCCCACTAAAAACCTGATAGAACCTAAACTTAATATGAACCCCACTAAAAACCCGATAGATCCTAATCTTTACATAATCCCCACTAAAAGCCTGATAGAACCTAAACTTAACATGAACCCCACTAAAAACCTGATAGATCCTAAGCTTTACATAATGCCCACTAAAAGCCTGATACAACTTAAACTTTACATGAACCCCCCTAAAAACCTGATAGAACTTAAACTTTACATGAACCCCACAAAAAACCTGATAGAAGCTAAACTTTACATGAACTCCACTAAAACCTGATAGAACCTAAACTTAATTTGAACCCCACTAAAAACCCGATAGATCCTAATCTTTACATAATCCCCACTAAAAACCTGATAGAACCTAAACTTAACATGAACCCCACTAAAAACCTGATAGAACTTAAACTTTACATGAACCCCACTAAAAACCTGATAGAAGCTAAACTTTACATGAACCCCACTAAAAACCTGATAGAAGCTAAACTTTACATGAACCCCACTAAAAACCTGTTAGAACTTAAACTTTACATGAACTCCACTAAAAACCTGATAGAACCTAAACTTTACATCAACCCCACTAAAATATGATAGAACCTAAACTTTACATGAACCCCACTAAAAACCTGATAGACCCTAAATTTTACATGAACCGCACAAATAACCTGATAGAACCTCAACTTTACATGAACCCCAATAAAAACCTGATAGAACCTAAACTTTACATAAACCCCACTAAAAACCTGATAGAACTTAAACTTTACATGAACCCCACTAAAAACCTGATAGAAGCTAAACTTTACATGAACCCCACTAAAAACCTGATAGAACCTAAACTTAACATGAACCCCACTAAAAATCTGATAGATCCTAAACTTTACATCATCCCCACTAAAAGCCTGATACAACTTAAACTTTACATGAACCCCACTAAAAACCTGATAGAACTTAAACTTTACATCAACCCCACTAAAATATGATAGAACCTAAACTTTAAATGAATCTCACTAAAAACCTGATAGAACTTAAACTTTACATAATCCCCACTAAAAGCCTGATACAACTTAAACTTTACATGAACCCCACTAAAAACCTGATAGAACTTAAACTTTACATCAACCCCACTAAAATATGATAGAACCTAAACTTTACATGAACCCCACTAAAAACCTGATAGACCCTAAACTTTACATGAATCGCACTAATAACCTGATAGAACCTCAACTTTACATGAACCCCAATAAAAACCTGATAGAACCTAAACTTTACATGAACCCCACTAAAAACCTGATAGAACTTAAACTTTACATGAACCCCACTAAAAACCTGATAGAAGCTAAACTTTACATGAACCCCACTAAAAACCTGATAGAAGCTAAACTTTACATGAACCCCACTAAAAACCTGATAGAACTTAAACTTTACATGAACCCCACTAAAAACCGGAAACATGCTAAACTTTACATGAACTCCACTAAAAACCTGATAGAACCTAAACTTAATATGAACCCCACTAAAAACCCGATAGATCCTAATCTTTACATAATCCCCACTAAAAGCCTGATAGAACCTAAACTTTACATGAACCCCACTAAAAACCTGATAGAACTTAAACTTTACAACAACCCCACTAAAATATGATAGAACCTAAACTTTAAATGAATCTCACTAAAAACCTGATAGAACTTAAACTTTACATGAACCCCACTAAAAACCTGATAGATGCTAAACTTTACATGAACCCCACTAAAAACCTGATAGAAGCTAAACTTTACATGAACCCCACTAAAAACCTGATAAAACTTAAACTTTACATGAACCCCACTAAAAACCTGATAGAAGCTAAACTTTACATGAACTCCACTAAAAACCTGATAGAACCTAAACTTAATATGAACCCCACTAAAAACCAGATAGATCCTAATCTTTACATAATCCCCACTAAAAGCCTGATAGAACCTAAACTTAACATGAACCCCACTAAAAACCTGATAGATCCTAAACTTTACATAATGCCCACTAAAAGCCTGATACAACTTAAACTCTACATGAACCCCACTAAAAACCTGATAGAACTTAAACTTTACATGAACCCCACAAAAAACCTGATAGAAGCTAAACTTTACATGAACTCAACTAAAACCTGATAGAACCTAAACTTAATATGAACCCCACTAAAAACCCGATAGATCCTAATCTTTACATAATCCCCACTAAAAACCTGATAGAACCTAAACTTAACATGAACCCCACTAAAAACCTGATAGAACTTAAACTTTACATGAACCCCACTAAAAACCTGATAGAAGCTAAACTTTACATGAACCCCACTAAAAACCTGATAGAAGCTAAACTTTACATGAACCCCACTAAAAACCTGATAGAAGCTAAACTTTACATGAACTCCACTAAAAACCTGATAGAAACTAAACTTAATATGAACCCCACTAAAAACCCGATAGATCCTAATCTTTACATAATCCCCACCAAAAGCCTGATACAACTTAAACTTTACATGAACCCCACTAAAAACCTGATAGAACTTAAACTTTACATGAACCCCACTAAAAACCTGATAGAAGCTAAACTTTACATGAACTCCACTAAAAACCTGATAGAACCTAAACTTAATATGAACCCCACTAAAAACCCGATAGATCCTAATCTTTACATAATCCCCACTAAAAGCCTGATAGAACCTAAACTTAACATGAAACCCACTAAAAACCTGACAGATCCTAAACTTTACATCATCCCCACTAAAAGCCTGATACAACTTAAACTTTACATGAACCCCACTAAAAACCTGATAGAACTTAAACTTTACATCAACCCCACTACAATATGATAGAACCTAAACTTTAAATGAATCTCACTAAAAACCTGATAGAACTTAAACTTTACATAATCCCCACTAAAAGCCTGATACAACTTAAACTTTACATGAACCCCACTAAAAACCTGATAGAACTTAAACTTTACATCAACCCCACTAAAAACCTGATAGATGCTAAACTTTACATGAACTCCACTAAAAACCTGATAGAACCTAAACTTAATATGAACCCCACTAAAAACCCGATAGATCCTAATCTTTACATAATCCCCACTAAAAGCCCGATAGAACCTAAACTTAACATGAACCCCACTAAAAACCCGATAGATCCTAAACTTTACATAATCCCCACTAAAAGCCTGATACAACTTAAATTTTACATGAACCCCACTAAAAACCTGATAGAACTTAAACTTTACATCAACCCCACTAAAATATGATAGAACCTAAACATTACATGAACCCCACTAAAAACCTGATAGACCCTAAATTTTACATGAACCGCACTAATAACCTGATAGAACCTCAACTTTACATGAACCCCAATAAAAACCTGATAGAACCTAAACTTTACATGAACCCCACTAAAAACCTGATAGAACTTAAACTTTACATGAACCCCACTAAAAACCTGATAGAAGCTAAACTTTACATGAACCCCACTAAAAACCTGATAGAAGCTAAACTTTACATGAACCCCACTAAAAACCTGATAGAACTTAAACTTTACATGAACCCCACTAAAAACCTGATAGATGCTAAACTTTACATGAACTCCACTAAAAACCTGATAGAACCTAAACTTAATATGAACCCCACTAAAAACTCGATAGATCCTAATCTTTACATAATCCCCACTAAAAGCCTGATAGAACCTAAACTTTACATGAACCCCACTAAAAACCTGATAGAACTTAAACTTTACATCAACCCCACTAAAATATGATAGAACCTAAACTTTAAATGAATCTCACTAAAAACCTGATAGAACCTAAACTTTACATGAACAGCACTAATAACCTGATAGAACCTCAACTTTACATGAACCCCAATCAAAACCTGATAGAACCTAAACTTTACATGAACCCCACTAAAAGCCTGATACAACTTAAACTTTACATGAACCCCACTAAAAACCTGATAGAACTTAAACTTTACATGAACCCCACTAAATACCCGATAGATCCTAATCTTTACATAATCCCCACTAAAAGCCTGATAGAACCTAAACTTAACATGAACCCCACTAAAAACCTGATAGATCCTAAACTTTACATCATCCCCACTAAAAGCCTGATACAACTTAAACTTTACATGAACCCCACTAAAAACCTGATAGAACTTAAACTTTACATCAACCCCACTAAAATATGATAGAACCTAAACTTTAAATGAATCTCACTAAAAACCTGATAGAACTTAAACTTTACATAATCCCCACTAAAAGCCTGATACAACTTAAACTTTACATGAACCCCACTAAAAACCTGATAGAACTTAAACTTTACATCAACCCCACTAAAATATGATAGAACCTAAACTTTACATGAACCCCACTAAAAACCTGATAGACCCTAAACTTTACATGAATCGCACTAATAACCTGATAGAACCTCAACTTTACATGAACCCCAATCAAAACCTGATAGAACCTAAACTTTACATGAACCCCACTAAAAGCCTGATACAACTTAAACTTTACATGAACCCCACTAAAAACCTGATAGAACTTAAACTTTACATGAACCCCACTAAAAACCTGATAGAAGCTAAACTTTACATGAACTCCACTAAAAACCTGACAGAACCTAAACTTAATATGAACCCCACTAAATACCCGATAGATCCTAATCTTTACATAATCCCCACTAAAAGCCTGATAGAACCTAAACTTAACATGAACCCCACTAAAAACCTGATAGATCCTAAACTTTACATCATCCCCACTAAAAGCCTGATACAACTTAAACTTTACATGAACCCCACTAAAAACCTGATAGAACTTAAACTTTACATGAACCCCACTAAAATATGATAGAACCTAAACTTTAAATGAATCTCACTAAAAACCTGATAGAACTTAAACTTTACATAATCCCCACTAAAAGCCTGATACAACTTAAACTTTACATGAACCCCACTAAAAACCTGATAGAACTTAAACTTTACATCAACCCCACTAAAATATGATAGACCCTAAACTTTACATGAATCGCACTAATAACCTGATAGAACCTCAACTTTACATGAACCCCAATAAAAACCTGATAGAACCTAAACTTTACATGAACCCCACTAAAAACCTGATAGAACTTAAACTTTACATGAACCCCACTAAAAACCTGATAGAAGCTAAACTTTACATGAACCCCACTAAAAACCTGATAGAAGCTAAACTTTACATGAACCCCACTAAAAACCTGATAGAACTTAAACTTTACATGAACCCCACTAAAAACCGGAAAGATGCTAAACTTTACATGAACTCCACTAAAAACCTGATAGAACCTAAACTTAATATGAACCCCACTAAAAACCCGATAGATCCTAATCTTTACATAATCCCCACTAAAAGCCTGATAGAACCTAAACTTTACATGAACCCCACTAAAAACCTGATAGAACTTAAACTTTACAACAACCCCACTAAAATATGATAGAACCTAAACTTTAAATGAATCTCACTAAAAACCTGATAGAACTTAAACTTTACATGAACCCCACTAAAAACCTGATAGATGCTAAACTTTACATGAACCCCACTAAAAACCTGATAGAAGCTAAACTTTACATGAACCCCACTAAAAACCTGATAAAACTTAAACTTTACATGAACCCCACTAAAAACCTGATAGAAGCTAAACGTTACATGAACTCCACTAAAAACCTGATAGAACCTAAACTTAATATGAACCCCACTAAAAACCCGATAGATCCTAATCTTTACATAATCCCCACTAAAAGCCTGATAGATCCTAAACTTTACATAATCCCCACTAAAAGCCTGATACAACTTAAACTTTACATGAACCCCTCTAAAAACCTGATAGAACTTAAACTTTACATGAACCCCACTAAAAATCTGATAGAACTTAAACTTTACATGAACCCCACAAAAAACCTGATAGAAGCTAAACTTTACATGAACTCCACTAAAACCTGATAGAACCTAAACTTAATTTGAACCCCACTAAAAACCCGATAGATCCTAATCTTTACATAATCCCCACTAAAAACCTGATAGAACCTAAACTTAACATGAACCCCACTAAAAACCTGATAGAACTTAAACTTTACATGAACCCCACTAAAAACCTGATAGACCCTAAACTTTACATGAATCGCACTAATAACCTGATAGAACCTCAACTTTACATGAACCCCAATAAAAACCTGATAGAACCTAAACTTTACATGAACCCCACTAAAAACCTGATAGAACTTAAACTTTACATGAACCCCACTAAAAACCTGATAGAAGCTAAACTTTACATGAACCCCACTAAAAACCTGATAGAAACTAAACTTTACATGAACCCCACTAAAAACCTGATAGAACGTAAACTTTACATGAACCCCACTAAAAACCTGAAAGATGCTAAACTTTACATGAACTCCACTAAAAACCTGATAGAACCTAAACTTAATATGAACCCCACTAAAAACCCGATAGATCCTAATCTTTACATAATCCCCACTAAAAGCCTGATAGAACCTAAACTTTACATGAACCCCACTAAAAACCTGATAGAACTTAAACTTTACATCAACCCCACTTAAATATGATAGAACCTAAACTTTAAATGAATCTCACTAAAAACCTGATAGAACCTAAACTTTACATGAACAGCACTAATAACCTGATAGAACCTCAACTTTACATGAACCCCAATCAAAACCTGATAGAACCTCAACTTTACATGAACCCCACTAAAAGCCTGATACAACTTAAACTTTACATGAACCCCACTAAAAACCTGATAGAACTTAAACTTTACATGAACCCCACTAAAAACCTGATAGAAGCTAAACTTTACATGAACTCCACTAAAAACCTGACAGAACCTAAACTTAATATGAACCCCACTAAATACCCGATAGATCCTAATCTTTACATAATCCCCACTAAAAGCCTGATAGAACCTAAACTTAACATGAACCCCACTAAAAACCTGATAGATCCTAAACTTTACATCATCCCCACTAAAAGCCTGATACAACTTAAACTTTACATGAACCCCACTAAAAACCTGATAGAACTTAAACTTTACATCAACCCCACTAAAATATGATAGAACCTAAACTTTAAATGAATCTCACTAAAAACCTGATAGAACTTAAACTTTACATAATCCCCACTAAAAGCCTGATACAACTTAAACTTTACATGAACCCCACTAAAAACCTGATAGAACTTAAACTTTACATCAACCCCACTAAAATATGATAGAACCTAAACTTTACATGAACCCCACTAAAAACCTGATAGACCCTAAACTTTACATGAATCGCACTAATAACCTGATAGAACCTAAACTTTACATGAACCCCAATAAAAACCTGATAGAACCTAAACTTTACATGAACCCCACTAAAAACCTGATAGAACTTAAACTTTACATGAACCCCACTAAAAACCTGATAGAAGCTAAACTTTACATGAACCCCACTAAAAACCCCGATAGATCCTAATCTTTACATAATCCCCACTAAAAGCCTGATAGAACCTAAACTTTACATGAACCCCACTAAAAACCTGATAGAACTTAAACTTTACAACAACCCCACTAAAATATGATAGAACCTAAACTTTAAATGAATCTCACTAAAAACCTGATAGAACTTAAACTTTACATGAACCCCACTAAAAACCTGATAGATGCTAAACTTTACATGAACCCCACTTAAAACCTGATAGAAGCTAAACTTTACATGAACCCCCACTAAAAACCTGATAAAACTTAAACTTTACATGAACCCCACTAAAAACCTGATAGAAGCTAAACTTTACATGAACTCCACTAAAAACCTGATAGAACCTAAACTTAATATGAACCCCACTAAAAACCTGATAGATCCTAAACTTTACATAATCCCCACTAAAAGCCTGATACAACTTAAACTTTACATGAACCCCACTAAAAACCTGATAGAACTTAAACTTTACATGAACCCCACTAAAAACCTGATAGAACTTAAACTTTACATGAACCCCACTAAAAACCTGATAGACCCTAAATTTTACATGAACCGCACTAATAACTTGATAGAACCTAAACTTAATATGAACCCCACTAAAAACCCGATAGATCCTAATCTTTACATAATCCCCACTAAAAGCCTGATAGATCCTAAGCTTTACATAATCCCCACTAAAAGCCTGATACAACTTAAACTTTACATGAACCCCACTAAAAACCTGATAGAACTTAAACTTTACATGAACCCCACTAAAAATCTGATAGAAGCTAAACTTTACATGAACCCCAC